>VWZL01005910.1:0-423763 GCA_013396915.1 Stercorarius parasiticus | reverse complement strand
TGAGAGAAACATGTGCCTCTGCCTAGTTCCTCTTTGGGGATTTTTCTCCTTTTTTTGCCTTCCCTCCCCCCCTAATTGACGTAGTATGTTACTTTGGTCGCATGTGCCCAGAACAAAACTGCCAGCTCTGCTCTGCAGTGCTGGGGCCATGGATGTCCGGCTGGGCCCAGAGTATGCAACGGCAGCCTGCCCTCCCTCGCACTGGCTCCAGGCCTGCTCCCCAGGGGTGGCCTGGCGGCAGCCTGCTGGCAACCATGGACCACAGGCCACCAGCCTCCCCTCGGTCCTGCCTGGCCTTGTGCCGCCCGGATCCCTAGGCTGCACCGAACGCCCCTCAGCCCCAGCCGAGCCGGAGCTGCCCTGGGCACAGGTGTTGGCTGTCTGCAGCGGCAGAGATCTTTGGTTGATAGCATGAATTACCATCGCGCGGTGCCTAAGTTTGCTAGGCTCCATGCAGCGTAGAGTAAAATGACATATTCCCTGCCCCAAGGAGTGCACAATCTCCAGTGGATCTGACAACAGGAGGGTGTGACACCACACCACGAGGGTGCAGCAAAGAGAGCGGTGCTGCTGAGGTATGTGTGCTGTGTTTGAACAGGTCTCTGCTTATCTTGAGATACTAAATGTGCGTACATATGTTACCATGACTCAGTCCTTGTAGGTGTCGCTGTGAAAGAGGAGAAAGTGGTTTAAGCAAAGGTATAACACATCCAGGGTGGCGGGGAAGGAGTGCAAGGGCAGCCGGGCAAGAAGCGAGATAAAGGTTCAGAGACCCGTGCTTGGAATACAATTGCCAGGGGCTGACCTGATTAAAAGCAACCAAATGAGAGGTATGTAGAACATCAAAAGCAAGAACAAGGCATTTGCCAGGACAGAATGCAAGGACCAGGCCTTGAAATATCATGTTAGAAACTGTAGGACTGGTAAAGTAAGACAGACTGAAGCCTTACTCTTGAAAGAAGAGTATGTGTTGGCTGGGAAGAAGAGAAGAGTCCACCTTGCTTTAATTTGGCTGTTGGGCATTCTGAAACAGTGAATTAGATTATGGTCTGATCACAGACAACTGAGAGAAAAAGTGGAACAGTTTTACTACAACAAGGTGTAATTAGTTTTTGCCAAGTGCAATAGGTGAGAGTGTGGTTTTGGAATCCTTAGACTTTTAGAGGTGTTTTTTCCTGAAAAATGTTCTAAACCGAGAAATTTGGTTGTACCAAGTATGGGTAAAAAGTGGAAATCTCTTATCAGCTATAATTTATTTAAAAGGTGCTCTTCCATGGCCTTGTGCTTTGGAGAGGATTTTACTTTTTTGTGAGTTTCCAAGAGACACCAGAAGGATGTTTTCTGACACCCAGTAATCATTTCTGCATTGACTTATTAGGACTCTGTTCAATTCAGGACTGCAGATGACAGAAGATGACAGCTCCTAAGGCCTGTTGGGATGAGAGCATGGATCTGACCCCACTGGGGTGTGATGAGCACTGCGAGGCTGCAGCCTTGGAGTCGCAGGATCCAGTCCCCAGAAAATGGGAAAAAATGCCCTCATTAGCCTATCTGGCAATCTAAACACACAGAATGACTTTTAAACTAAACACTCCTTTTGGAACAGAGGCTGGTGTATGTACATTAGCAAAAGCATTGCTGTAATTTAAATACTAAATAGTAAAATGGTTGAGGGAAATGCCAGCTATCATCTCATACATTTTTTGTGGGATTGAAAACACAGGCACAAGCAGAGTTAAGAAAGAATGTTCCATTTCTTCTGTCCAGACTGCTGTCTCTGGCATTGGCTGTTGCTGAGGGAAAAAACAGCATGGATTTTGAAGGGGATTAGACAGACTGGCTGGTTGGAATGCCAGTCCTGGGCACTGGCCTGACAATGGGTATTTAAGGGAGCTGAAAACCTCTCCAGTAATCGTTCACAATTGGTGAGATTAGACTTGTCCCACAGGTGAAATTCATGCCTAGAGTGGATGGCTGTGCTCCCTCCTTGCTGGCGTGGTGTCCCCCACTGGAGGTGGAAGTCTCCAGGCAGGGTCCAGCACCTCCTTCCTGCCTCTTCCCTCTAGTAGCTGAGCATCTCAGTGTCTGCTTTCTTTACCAGTTTTCCTACCTGAACTTGACTTTTACGTTCACCTCGAGCACCTCGCTTGCTGCTTTCTCTGTCGATCAAGGAGAGAAAGGCACCCAAAAGAGGGAAAGTAGGCAACAGCAGCAGGTTGTTTTGTTGCACCGCTTGCTGCTCTACTGTCAGGCTTGTGACTTCTGTCTCAAGGCCACTCAGCTCCCTCACATCCCTTTCCCCACAGATCCCACTATTATCCTGGTGTCTCCAGGAATTATTTCCTATGATTCCTAGTAACTGATCACAGTATTCCAGGTGTGGCAAGCGCTGAGTAGAGTGGAATAATGACTTCTTTATCTCTGCTGGTGATGCCCTTGTTGATGCAACTCAGCATCCTGTTGGCTTTCTTTGCCACAGCAGCACACTGCTCACTCATAGTGAGCTGCTTGTCCACCAGGAGCCCCAGGTCCCTTTCCACAGAGCTGCTCCCCATCTGAGTAGATCCCAGCCTGTGCTGCACTCCTGGATTATGTTTTCCCAGGTGCCTGTATCTTGGTAGGTGAAAGCTATGCAGTAAGGTTTGCTCTTGGAACCTTGCAAAGCAGTACTTTGGTGTAAAGCTTGATAAGGAGGAGGATGCACAAGTTGAATACCTGGGTTCCTTCTTCAATCAGCTACTTTCCAGGGGGTCTTAAGGACTGCATAAAGCTTTTGCATATTAAGCTTACAGTGGGCGTAATGCATGTAGATGTCTTTGATTAGGTCTAGTTTTGTTGAGAAGGGTATTCTTGACCAGTTGAAAGGTTAAGCCATTGAGGCAAGATGTAGACAGAGAGATTGTCAAGGCAACAGTCAGTGGAAAGAAGAAAAGATAGAAGGGTGAAATATGGGTAGAGGGCAGGATAATCAAGGTACTGCCTTGATTATACACACTTGTTCTTGCTAAGGAAGACAACTGTAGTCTCCATCTGTCGGGAGATCTCTTGAGCACTTCTGCCAGAGGCTGCTTAGGGGAATGCAATAAAAAAGTGAGCAGGTCTTTTGTTCAGTACTAGTAGCAGTCAGGTGATTTGAGCCTTTGCATCTTACTTCTGGGTAAGCTTTCTGTGCTAAAGGTCACACAGCACTGGAGAGAATCTACCCTGGAAGTTCCCTTTCCTCTGGCAAAAAAAAATCAGCTTGATCTTAGAAAGGAAATTTTAAAGTATGGAAACCGAGAGGAAAAAAACACACTCATGAGAGGATCTGTGGAGAAAGCAGAGTTTCCAGAGCATCAGATCTTCTTCCACTCCAACTGGAAAACTCCGTTTTTCTTCTTTACTGGCACATTTTAAGCAGTGAGACTTCCTTCTGTTTCTTCTAAGATATTGAGGCAAATCCACTTTTAAAGCAAGATATGTAGATTAGTGAATTTTATCAGTGCTGAATCTGATCTCCTGGGATAGCGTGGGCAAAGGTTGAGGAGACTGTGCAGGGGAGTTTTATCAGAATATACCTTAGGTGTGATGACTGCTAATGGCATATGTCATTTGCTAAGTTCAGAACAGGGTCCTGTGGTTCATGACATAAGATCGTACCATCCTGCAGCACTTCAGCCAGCTGATTTGAAAGTTGAAGTTGAAAGAGAATTCTTCCTTACTTCCAAAGAAGAAAATGAATTCATACAGTGTAACTGCGCTGTTCTACTAGCACACATTCCCAAAGGAGTGACCATAGTGGGGAGTCAGGAAAAAAACAGGAAAAACTGTCCATAGTTATTGTAGACATGGGTTAAATACAAAATAAATAAAATGGATCACAAGAAGGACAAGCATCAAAGACTGTGAATGGTGATATTTTCCTGTCATAGCTAGGACAAAGAAGATATTGCTGCCCAAAAACGTGGTTTTAAGTGTGTTTCAGAAGACAAAACCGTAACATGAAAAGCAAGTTCCTTCATTGCTTAAAAGCATTTTAGCGTATAGAAGAAAAGAAAGGAGAAGAATGAGCTAAAAATAAGATAGAGGAATCCAGGAAAGAAAGAAGCAAAGCTACTATCATATTAAGAATCAGAGAAGTAAGCCTGACAACCTTCAAGTTAACACTGGAAAGAAGCTGATTAGCAGCATGCCAGTCATGCTGGGCATCACTCCGTGATTTAATTTGAATTTATTTCAGTTCTGTGGGAAGGATAGAATGGCTTCTATCCGGCCAAAAACCTGACACAGCAATAAATGTCAGTATCTCAGCTAATCAGACAAATCTCCCTTTATAGGCATTTCCAGCGTATGATTCATTTCATACTATGGTGGACATCTAAGACTTTTTTCCATTCTTCAAGATGCAGAGTAACTGAGGAGGTGGTGGAATCTCCATCACTGGAAGTTTTTAGGAAGGCTAATCAAACAGCTGCCTGGCAAGAGATACTGGTTGTCCTGCCTCGGCCAGAGATGGAATAGATGACCACTGGAGGCCTTTTATGGTTCTGTAAGTGCATGTATGTATCAATTATCAGAAAAAGACATAAACCATGAGAAATCATACGTTCTCTTAATTAAATTTTCCTACCAGAAACAAAGGGGCCCAAAAATCATTCCCCTGCTCCCACCTTGTATCAGAAAGCCAGATGACTGTAGTTGTAAAAGCAGAGGGCCTTAGCTCTGCAATATGATCTGTTAGCAAGGATTTTCTCCAGTTTGCTTCGGAGCACATTTCTAAATCACAAAACTAAAGGAAAACAAGATTTCTGTGTGCAAATCACAGACAGAAAATACTTTGTGTTCATGAAAAGTCTTCAAAATATTTTACTTTAAAAATCCCAAACCATTTTTAGTCATCTGAAAGTTGAATTTTTATGTAATCTTTTTCTCTAGTCTCATAATTTTGACTAAATGTATGAAAATTTACATATTGTCAAGAAACCTTTTAAAATCTATAAGATTTTTTTATCTACAGAGTATTAAGATAAATAGACAATGTTTTTCCATGTCTGAAGCACAGCATAATTGATAGAATAGTGTTATAAATATTGTATCTGCAGATGCAACATCTGTGTTTATTTTTCAACCATATAAAATTACATAAACATAGATTCTGCTTTTTATGAAATCTATGAGTAATTCCTCCTCTGCTCTTTCAGTGCTTGTACACTAAGTGATAGAAAAGTCTAGGCTTGACAGCCGTGCAAGACTCATGTCTTCTGTGTAGACAAGTGGTGTGGCATGAACAGAAATCTTGGAAGTTTTCACCTGCGTTTTGTCATTTGTGCACCCGACGTCTATCAGCACCATCTGAGTAAGACCACCAGGAGTAATAAGACTCCCATGAGTAATAATGTATCTAAATTTCCACGGCCATCTGTAGATGTGTTTTCTACTGAGACTGTTTCCCTGAAGATACCATTTGTAGGTTTTGGTATTGACGTCTGATCACAGGGAGATTTGCATCCTGCAGTAGTGAGCTCAGCCTGAGAAGTAGATGCAGTTTAGTTTACATTGAGTCTGTTTGGTCATTTCCGATCAGCTTGTATAGAGTAAGAACTGTCTAGTTTCTTCCAATAACATTGAAGTGGAAGAGGTCGCAACTTATTACCAACTGTCTGAGATATACCGGACCCTTAAATCAATTATTCATAGGAGTCACTCATCACAGTAAGTCTCAATATGGGTACTTGATAGATGGCACCTTCCCTTCTCTTGCAAAGTGCATCAGATGCAAGACCAAGCCTGGGAAAGCTTGCCAATTTAGATGTGTTTTTGTAGAGCCTGCGAAATTCACTGCAATATGGGCATGAATAATCCGAATTCTGCCAGGCAGGAACATGTGCTGTTGCTCCTACGTAAAATACATCTTGAGTGACATCTCTAACAATTACAGTACTAGGAAGCAAATATAAAATTAGGACTCATCCTGTGAAGTTAGCAGGAGTTCAGGGGAAGAAGAAAAGTATATTCTGTTTTCTTTTGCTGCTTGGGCTAGGAAAGCAGTTCTTTTTTATTGCAGCAATAAATGAATGAATCTTTGCTGTTTAATCTGATGGGCCAGAGCTATAATTTTTTTAAACTTTGAGGCAAATTTGCAATGATGTGATTAATTAGCTATATCATGACAGTCTGCGGCTACCTAACGGCGCAGCAACAAGGCTTGCACTGGTTTGTTGCAAATACTATGACACAACATGACAGCTGTCATTCTAGCAAGTCCAAAATGATAATGTACATGCTGTGTGCTGCACCTTTTAAAGTCAGGCTTCCTTAAATCTCAGTTAGCTGAGAAGGCTGAGAACATTTGCATCTCGCTTTTTCAAGGGGAAATACATGGCAGCAAGTGGCCTTTGTTATTCCTACCTACTCCTGTTCCTTGGCAGGAACAGCAAGTGGAACTAATGGTGCCAGTTCCACCTTGCAGCTATGGGACAGGATGATTCATCATGGATCTCCTCGGTGCACATGTATACCAACACATATGCACATGTAATTAATTGATCATTAACTCTGCCTGTCATCTGCGTAGAGTGTTTGTGGCATTTTATGGCAACAATGTAGCTGCTACAGGAAATTATGTTGTCTAATAAAAATGTTGCAAAACTATCAAATGAATGTCAATGTAAAACAAGCTATTATATGAGCAGTTAGTGTTTGGTACTCTTTTTTGTTTACATAGAATCATAGAATGGTTAGAGTTGGAAGGGACCTTAAAGAACACCTAGTTCCAACCCCCCTGCCATGGGCAGGGACACCTCCCACTAGACCAGGTTGCTCAAAGCCCTGTCTAACATGGCCTTGAACACCTCCAGGGATGGGGCATCCACAGCTTCCCAGGGCAACCTGTTCCAGTGTCTCACCACCCTCAGGGTAAAGAATTTTCTCCTAATATCTAATCTAAATTTCTCCTTTTTCAGTTTGAAACCGTTACCCCTTGTCCTATCGTCCGTGATAAAGAGTCCCTCCCCATCTTTCCTGTAGGCCCCCTTTAGGTACTGGAAGGCTGCTATAAGGCCTCCCCGGAGCCTTCTCTTCTCCAGGCTTAACAACCCCAGCTCTCTCAGCCTGTCTTCAGTAGGTGAGGTGCTCCAGCTAACTGTTAGTTAGATCCATGATCTAACTTTGAAGCTAGCCCTGCTTGGAGCAAACTGGAGAGGCTGGACTAGATGGCCCTCAGAGCTCCTTTCCAACCTAAATTTTTCTGTGATTCTATGAAATTTGAATTGCTTTTATTTTGGTTTGGAATGTAGTGGAGTCAATATGTTATGTGTGACAGTTCTATGAGAATATTTATTTGGTATGTGCTACTAGGACACATTTTTAATTAGATGAAAAGTAGGATTTGACAAATGCATGTGAACTAGTATATTTCAGTATAAAATGAATAGTTGTTTAGAAATTACTTTCTTTGCAAAAATAAAAAATAGGCAAAAGAGGAAAGTTATTTTGGGGAAAAATTGGAGGTAAAAACTTGAAGAACTCATGTCAAGACAATTGCATCAGGAATTTGCTAAACTGAAAAACCCTACCAAAGAAGCCCTCTGTTACAAGCAGAACAAGAAAATGCTGTCCTTGGTGTTCAGTTGTCATCTTCATACTATCAGTGAGCCTCAGAATTAACAGAATAATTTAATGTTTTTACATGCAGCAAAAGTGGTGAAACCTCCTCCCATTCTACTTTATCTGTTAAACCACAAAGAAAAGGAGGGGGGGAGGAGAAAACCACAGTTTAAAGTAATCTTTTGGGGTCTAAGGAAAAGAATGGTAATTCAAAGATAAGGATGGTAGTGTCTGTCCATTACCCACCAATTTGTACATTGTTGCACATTTCATGTAAGAACAAGTATTGCGCTTCTGTATGACTTTGGAAGCAAAATGCATTTTGCAAAAGGAATGTCTCCCAATAACCTTCACAAGAGAGGGAAAGGGACCTGGAACAGAGCCATGCAGTATTTGTTACTGGTGTAGGGGCTTGGTTTGGGTTGCTTTTTTGTTCTTTTTTTATGGGCATAGGTTTGAATGGCAAACAAAAATCAGTGGCTCGTGCAAAGATACCATGATCCCCTCAGATCAGGATGAAAGTGAGCTACGTTGCCCAGAGCTGGGTTTGGTCTCTCACTGCCCTTGTTTGACTGTGCCAGCTGCCTGAAGCAGAAGCTATGTTATGAAGTGCAGTTTATTCATGCAACTTGCTACTGAAAAGAGATCTCTTGATGTGATGCAACTGTGTCTTATGGTAGGTCACCAGCTTCTTGAGAGACAGAACTGCCCTCTGGCCTGTTTCCTGAAGCATCACTTTTAAAGTAAAGGAATTTGGGGAACTAGAGGAACTTATTCATCAGCTATGTCATATCTTAAGTCAGATCTCAGAGGGATCTTGTGACAGCCTTGAAGATGTAAGAAATAGCTGAACTCAGTACAGAAATGGATTGACACAGGAGCCAACATAAGAAGTCTTGAATGTCTCACAGAAAAAACATTGGTTTATCTTTCATGAGTCCTTCTAGAGAGAGAGTCTTAAAAGAAGCAGAAGATGCTGGTGGCAGGACAGAAGACTTGCTGGTAGAGCAAACATTTTCTTGAAAGTTGATGAGAGGAAGTGCTACTAAAGCAGCATGACATGTTCTGAAACTGTGGGTGTTCTTGTATGTGACTGAACTCAAGACTGCCAAGGGACTGGACTATGGGAAGCAAATCCCCCATCTCATGTTGCTCCGCAGCACCTGAGGACTGTGATCCATTTTTTCTGGAAGGCCAGAAAACAGAAAATGGTAGTCCAGGGAGGGCTGGTATATCTGCAAGGTTGGCTTCTCTCAGTGCTTGTACAGCGCTCAGCACAGAAGTGTTTAGATATTTAGGTAATAAACATAATTTAGATATTCACGACTAAAGTGTCACCCAGAGAAACTTCAAGCTGGGGGAGCCTATGGTGTGCCTTGCCTGAGTTCTGTGCCTTAGTCTAGCCTCAACTGGCTCTCAGTTGCTTGTAGTAACAGCAAAATGGAATAAGCTGGAGAGCAAAAATGTGGCTAACATAAGCCACATGGAAGCTGAGTTATAGGGGCATGTGTGGTATATTCACTTGTGGAAAAAGTTGTAAGCAGTTGTCCTTGGAGAGCATTTCTTCTTTCAGTAGAGAGAGGCAGAGGGAGGTCTGGGTGAACAGTGTGTGTTGTGTTGCACATGCTGCCCCTCGATGCTACACTCAGGAGAGCTGGGGGAAGATAGGGCCTGGTGAATTCACAGCCCAGTATCTCACTTTTAAATCACTGAAAGTTTCCCTTATGTCTCTTTCTTTTTTTTTTTTTCGTGTGTGTGTGTGGTTGCAAATGGTCTACAAAATAATGCAGAGAGTGCTTAGAATAGCATTTCAGTGATGGAGTAGTGAACTGAGAAAAAAACCTTATTCAAAAGAAAAGTCAGGAAGTTTATAATCTACAGATATTCCCTGTGAGTGGGGAGTCCTACCTTATTTTGAGTTGGAGAATTAATAAAGCATTACAATTCTCTGTAAGGACTGTGATCATATAATACAAACTTGATTTTTCTTTCATCACTTGTAATGGGAACAGGGACATGCTGGGTGGATGCCTGATCTATGTATCTGGGTCCCATACAGGAATGTAACAGCTAAAATGGGAATTAAGTGATTCCAGTAAGCCTGGTGAGCTCTTTTCCTACACAGTGCTATATTCCATATCATATCAGCACTGCATGGAATCTTAGTGAGCCTTGCTAAGAAAAAGCTGAAGGGAGACAATTTTTGGAGGTACTCTGAAATAGATTTCACTTCCCATGCCAGTATTCATTCTGACGCCTCAGTATTTCTTGAAGAGTCCTCCCTCCCTCCATGAACACAGCAAGATATTCAGTGTGTTGCCCTGGCTGTCTCAGTTAAAGGAGACGTCCTTGAGGTAGTTTATGCTGGGTGAGGAAGCCGGTGTGATCATAGAAAAAGGAGAAAACTTCTCTTCTATTACCTTTTCCAAGTAAAAAGACAGATCCCTTCAGTAGTTTTGCTTCAGGGGTGTTTTCACAGCAACAAATGTGATCCATAGCCCTCAATTTTTGTTGGCTTATGCCCTGTGGATACATGCATCAAGTGGGATGCAAGCCCCAGCTTTGCTTATCTTTGCATCAGGCATTGCAAAAAGAGGCCCACTCTGGAGAGCTGTATGGTGAGAGGTAGGTAAAAGGCTTACATCAACCGGTGCCTCCCTCTGTGCTCAGTACAGAAACTGCCTGTGCCCAGTCCTGGAAACTATTGCAGTGTTGGAGGCTTTGTTCTCCCTGAAAACGGCTGTTGGGGTTGACTTGTACACGTGACCTTGAGTCAATGGTGCAGTGTGGTAGATCAGGGTAGTGTGGTGGCCCTCAGGGTTGTTGCTAGGAACGGACAGTCAGGCTTAGGATCAAGCTGAGGACTTCCAGAACCAATAGCCTGAGTTTCAGTGCTTTCCCTGAAGTTAGACTACAGTTAGCGGCCATAACTTCTGTTCTATAATGCATCAAGCAACACACAAATCCACTGGAGGAGAGCAGTGCAAAGCTGAGAGACCTGCTAGGAGTCTGCATAGCCTAGTTCGTGGCAGGTGAGCTCACACTTTGCATATTAACTTTATCCTACACCTGATCTGTAGCAGCAGAACAGGTGTACAACTTCCTTATTCCCATATGTTCCCATGGAACATAGGCCTGGGGTAGTAGGTCTACATCTTTGCCAATTCAACAATTCTGGCTTCTCACCAACCTCTGTTTATACTATAGTCTGAGCAGAAAGTATAAAGTTCTGTGCTTGCAGTCTATTCTGTCCAACTCACCTGGCCATAGCCTGTGTGCTGGAGCCTTCTCATCTACAGAAGAGCTGGACAAGACTGGTGGGGCACTCAGATGCACCACCAATGCAATCCAGTGGGAGCTTGACGTATGAATAAGAAAGGAAAAAAACATTCTTTGGAATGGCTTTAATGTTTGAATATATTTTTTAATTCGTAGAACTGAAGCTTTAAGAGGCAAGTACAGCGCTCTGTCATGCCAGAATATTTCTGACTGATATTTTATTTACATGTGTCCACTACCTTGCATGATAACTCCAAGTGGAATAGATTCCAATGAATGCTCCTTATAATTTCAGAACCTACCCTACCTGCATGAAAAGATATTTTACTCCTTAGAAAACTGTTGTCATATCTAGTCCCACAAAGGAACCAAATCACATGGTCCCATGTCCTTGTGTTGAGCCCTGTTGAAGCCTGCTTGTCAATCCTCACCTGAGGTGAACCAGCGTGTATTTATTTATGCCACTGGGTTATTTATGTATCTGGTTTCATTGCTAGTAAAAGGGTGTGATGCAGACAGATCTGTTTAAAGGATTCCCTTTCTGGAATGTTATGAAGTTAAAGTGTTAAATATTCTTGTCATAATTATTCACCTTGTCAGTGGATAAGATTTCACTGGATTTTATCACTATGTTACCCCAAAGTGCTTGTAACAATATTCCTGTGTCTACCAGTAAAAGTACTCTCCACTATAGGAGAGAACGAAATACAGTCATAGCTATAAGTGATAAGTAACACAGAAATAGTATCCTAAATACCTTGATCCATTTTTATACTACCATGTAGAAAAATGAAGTCTTCAGAAATCCTTTTTGTATAAAGAGTTATTCCTATGAAGAATTATTCCCCAAAATCTCCCTGCTAAGTGCCAATATTGTTCGTGGTAGAATCCACTTTATATACGTGAGTGCTAACATTTACAGTACATTTTCTCATTTGTTTTTAAGCCATGCTCAAATTAGCAATTAACTAAAATAGTTGCTTTTGTAAGTGGAGTATAAGAATAGTTAATAATTTATATTTTTCTGATTCCAGAGTGCAACATTGTGAAAATGAATGACTAATTTGTTGTTGATATGGGAAGGAATTTTAATCTTTTATGAGAACATCTTGTCTGTGGGTATGCATATCTCTGAGAAAGAGAGATGGAATTCTTCAGTGGGCAATGTATGAATATTATCTGAGGCAGTGTTGAAAGTAAAAATAATTGAGCAAGGAACTAGTAACTCTTCTGTGTCTAAGATTTTTATCAGCCGCTTTCCAAGCAAGTTGTTAGCCCATATGGAACCGAGTATTATTTCAGAAACATAACCACTCATTTATTAGTTGAGCATTTATCTGCTTCTGTTGGAGGATTCAAAAGTTTGTTGTTACAGATAAGGTAAGAGAGAAATTTGGCTCATTTTTAACAAATATTCCTAAAAAGGGGATTTCATGATAAATATAAATGTCACGGCTACTTTTCAGAGGAGCCTGTTGTCTTGTTGCATTCTGGGGACATTTCCTGCAGCTAGGTTCATGCTTCCATTTAAAGATCATCAGTGTGACTGTAAGTGCAAACCTGGTGGCTGTAGGGGCAAATCAATGCTCTGTTCTCACCACTAGCATTCCGTGGTGCAGTGCCCTAGGGATATTTTTATGCAGCCTCCCTTTTCATGGGTGTAGTTGGTAGGCAGAAAGGAAGAATGAAGCCCACCTTAGCTCCAACAGTCTCAGCTCTCCGTTTGCTGGGCGTGCAGCCCAGAACCATGCTCCCACATGTGTATTTCCAAGAAATAAGTAAAGCCTATTAACATTGGATTAATACTGGATCTACTACCTAACTCACCTGGTGAAACACAGCATACAGAGGCTAATTCATTTAAAGTACTGCCCCCTCATATAGTTTTAGTGCTACTATTGATGATATAGTAGTGCTCAGTAAGGAAATGCAGGGAACAGCAAAGAAACCTTCCTAGCAAAAACAAAGGAAGATGACTGCTACCTTAGCTAGCCACTGGACTAACTCCAGTAGCTGAGGTAGATTTCCGTTCTTTTCATATTTTGCATTCCTGGTATAGTAACAAAATCCAGACTTTGGAGATCCCCAGATGTAGTGGTTCATGAAAAGTAATTTCTTGGTCCTTCTCATAATACTGATCTTCTTTTGCCTGGTTGGGGCAAGGGCAGGAATTGTGTGTTCAGAGCAAGGAAGGCGAAAGCAGAGTGAAGAAAAGAGAAAATAGGTTTAGCATCCATGTATGACTCTAAGCTGCCTTGGAAGAAACTTGTCCAGGGGTCTTAGGCTATTGCTTTTCCTAGTTTTGTCCTTCTCATTTTGAGGTAGCATGATCTCGTCAGCTTTCTATGACTGACTTCTTTGTTTTCTCTTTGGAAAACAATGCAACTGGAAATTAAAACTATTTTAGAGAGAAAGCTGTCAAATGTTGTTTGCAGTGACATAGTTTTTAGTCACTGCATAGTTTGCAGTGACAGAGTTTTATTCTTTCGTTGCTCACTTTTTGGAGGAAAGTCTGTTCTTCCTTTCTTGCAGTCTAACATCACTTCTTCCGTAATTGCTTGGGTTTAGATTCAGTGCTTCTCTTAACTGATTTCATAGCATTTTCCTGCTCTTATCAGAAATGTAGAAAAACATTCTGTACCTTTTACCAGTTTTTCTAACAGGACACTTTCAATTATGTTAGATTGTGGAGAAAGTGGAGATCGAAAGGACCCATTATACTTCTAGTTCATGCTCTTCATACTAAAATTGTTCCATATAGGCTATTCTCAAGTGCTTTACCATTGTAAGTGGTTCTCCCACTCTTTGGTGTGGCATTTCATGTTCCTGTAGACATCATTACTAAAAACTTCTCTTGATATAATCACCCTAATTTACCTTCACTTCAGGCAAGTCACATGCCTTTGTGCCTGACAATAAGGAACAATTTATCTTTTTAATTTCTGTCTCTTCTGCATGCTTTCTTATAATGACTCCAGAGATGGAGACTGACACTGAGATGGGGGAGAGAAAAGTAGGGTACCAAAAAGTCCAGTGCTTTCAGCAAATAGGCTGTCTTGCCTCCTTCCTCCCTCCCTACATATACTGTACTGATGTCGTGCTGCTTCAGGTTGCTGAAAAGAATTGCCCTAGCAACTGTGGAGAAGCATTATTCAGATTCATTTTCTTTCACATGCCCCCAGTAGTTTGGTGAGTGATTGGAACAAAAAGCCCTAAGCTGTCCAGGTGTTTTTTTGTTTGTTTGTTTTCTTTCCTTTTGCACACACCAGACAAATGGCATCAGAACAGGTACAGAACATGTACAAGGTTTTTGTGCTTGTATACTAACATACGCATAAAGTATGTATACGAACATTGCTGCTGCCCTGTTGAATTTACGCTGCAGAGTGGATGCGATTGTTGGCTACAGACTCAAATGTCATCTGGGTTTGGAGTCTTCCAGCTTATGATTTCATCTTTGCAAATGCTGATTTTCAGAAGTCTGTTTATATGCACTGTAAACTGAAATGTTCAGTCTGAAATAGTTTCAGACATTAAACTCTAATCAAAACATTTTATGGTTGAATTATGCCTGCTTCCACTGTTACAAAAATTCTGCTAGTGAAATCACACTGTAGTATTTTAGATTAGATGCCTAACACTTGCTTATTTGTGCACTTCCTTCACCCAGACAAGCCACGATGTTCAGGGAGCAGGACTTAGGACTCTAAAAGGCACGCATTATTTCTGGAACAAATCAAAGGAAATAATGCCATTAGTATTACCATTTTCATGAGAGGCTTAACATTGGGGAATTTGTTAGTTTGTCAGTTGCCACCTTTAATTTGGTAGCTACCTTTGAAGATCATGCAATTCCTTTAAATTCCAAGATAAAGGGCATTATACAACATTACAGAATGGGGGTCGGTGATCTTTTGAATGTTCCAGTGCGCAAAATAGGTGACGGGAAACAGTTCTGCCCACTTAGAGATTCATCCAAGTCCTGCTATAAGGACTGGAAAGACACCCATTGACTTCACTGGGAACTGGATGAGGCTCTAAACGTCAATAAAATCAAAGAAGTCTCACAGTGAATCGGCCTATCTGGCACACATTAAAAAAAAGATTGTAAATTTTGAAAATGAGTCTTCTTGCAACTTAGGCCAATTGGTCAGCTGCAAACTTGGCACAGCTGTGAAGCATGTGTCCTGGGCAGTCCGCAGGAACATTATGTTCTTTTTCGCTTCTGAGAGCTTTGGAGACTGAAAAAAAGGATTCAACCCAATGCTGAAGACTAAATACTGAAATAATGGAGCTAAATACAGAAATCAACAAACACTTTACAAAGGTAGCCCTTCTTTTGGAAGAAAAGAAATTAACAAATCCCCCGAAGTTGAACATTTTTAAGGCGAGTGTACTGCTTCATTGTGTGTCCTGGAAAAAAGAACAAAATTCAGAGAATTCTCTGGCAGAAGCTGATGGAATTTGACCTTTATATCAATGCACTGTAGAAATCAGGCAGAATTCCTGAAAGAAAAAAGAAATACTAAGCATGTAATTTTCATCCTTTAACCATCTGCGAGGAGAGTGAAACTCATCCAAAAAGAGGAGAAGCTACTGAGCCCTAGGCATCCAAACTGCTGCACAGAAATGTTGCTGCTCTGTCTTCAAATAGAAGTACGAGTTTGCAGCACAGACTCCTCGTTGATGCTTTTAAAGTCTTGTGCAGTGGATACAAACTCCAGAAAGAACATGTAGATTTTTAACTGTATACAAAGACACGAGCCCAAAAATGGCAGTCAGATATTGTGGTTGATGTAATGTGCAAATAGAACACAACCCATGCACACTTAGGCTTGAAAGCAGCCACTGCAAAACTGGTTTTGATTGCCCTGATTTCCCACAAAGGAAGCTTCTCATGCTTAGAAAGCAGGAGTAATGTCATTAATGGCAATGGAGCTTCACCACAATAAAAGAAATGTGAGGTTCAGTATCTGTACCATGCTGCTAAACCATAATCTCAAGAGACCTCAAGTCTAGTGTTCTTACAGGTCAGCATTCTGCAATTACATAGCAAAAGATACTTTGGAATTCCTTCTTTCATGTCTTTGGGGGTAGACTGCACTGGTAAAACAACATATCAAAGTATATATGATTAGTAACTAAATATGCCCGTGACCTAGATAGCTGCTTCTTTCCTGTAATTGTACCTTTCCAAGGAAAGTGAATTTCTGAAGGGTATAGTTGCATTTGTTAAAGGGACTTGAGAATTTGGTTTTCAAACAAAGATATTAAAAAGTCACTGTTTTAAAAAACAAGTCTCTTCAATTTTAAATTAGCATTTTAATTTTGGGGCTTTATAACCCCAAAGTTTCATCTGCTTATTGTTTTCCTTTTTACTTCCAGCTATTGCATGGGATCTGGAGTTCTCATCCTCCTCCTCTGCTTCCCTGCTGGCTCCGAGTGGCTTTGTGACTGTGTTCCACAGAGACCCAGCCTAGCAAGTGCGGAAAAATGCATTAAAAGATTTTTCTAAGAGTCATTTTAAAATTCCCATTTTCACTAATTCAAGCTCTTTTTTCAGTGATAGAAATTGACCGCTGGTAGTTTAAATTGACTCATGGATGCTAATGGTCCATTTCTACCTCTGTTTCTATGGAAATGGATGTCAGCTTGGAGAGGGAGGAATGGTTTTAAATATATGCTTCATAAAAGCTGTCACCTACCTGATGTCCTTTTTCATTAAAACCTGACTTAGAAAGGTTTCTGGTGGCAAAACCAAAGCCCTGCTGACCAGTTTCATCTGCTGGTTGAGGACTGGGCACCTAAATGCATTTTCCAAACATATACAAAAGAAAATCCCAAATCTGCTGGCTCCTGATTTGTCATTGTCTTGCATCCTGTGCAATAATTCAGCACATCAGAAAGTGTGTATAAAACACTATGAAAGTAGGATGGAAGAATAAAGCATTAGCAAAGTGGAATAAAATTGCTTAGAACAAGGCAAGATGTGAAGGAAAGAGGTGATTAAAAAATCGCAAATTTTAAACATCCCCTCCTAACAGGAGCAAAGACATTGTTGGGGACCTTGGTTCTCCAGAGAAGTTTTGCAAGTCAAGTCCAATGCAACACGTCTTTCTAAAAAGTGTTGGCTTAAAGCACCGTTTCCTTAAGAAGAGTAATTTCTTTTTGCAATTCATGGATATGTTTCTGTTTAGTTCAACAGATACTAGTATTTATGTAACTTAGAGCAAAATTTGTCCTAAATATGTAGATAAAGTATAAAATGTTTTTTTTTTTCCATTTCCCCAGCAGAAGAATGAAAGAATATAAAACTGATTATTCTTCACTGAAAAAATCCCATCCATGTCTGTGATTTGTATGTACGTGTGCACACATGATCTCGGTCTCATGTGAAATATTGAGGAAGGATAACATGGAATGAGTATTTACATAGATTAGTATGACAAACAGAAGTCGCTCTTCCACTTTTCTAATTAACTTCTCTCGTACAGTGTGCGGAGGCAGAGAACACCTGTCCTGGCATGTGTGCTATTTCAGCAGATTTTGGAAAATTGCCACACTCTTGTTTTCGTGACTCTTTGATGGGTTCTCCACTTGGCCATCACCTGCATTTAGGTTATTTGAGTCAGATGTAATCTAACATCTAGCATGTGTATTTAGTATCTGTAACTGAGTATACTGCAGAGTGTCAGCAGTGTAGCCCCTGATAGATCTAGCATACTGAGCATTTTGTATAGTGCATGACCCATGGATTCCATATGTGGTTCTCACCGTCCAAGGTCCTGCCCTTCATGCCTCTCTCAGTGCATACTTTGTCCATCCACTCCATTGATCAAGTGGCAATTGAAAACAGAGCGCTGACCAGTTAGTACCTGGTCTGAGCAGTTACCTTTACATTGATCTTAATGCAAAGAAATCTTCATGAAAATTTATCACTACCATTTTCTCTGAAACAGACCTTTGCCCTGGAACAGTTCCCAACTGGAAGAACTGGAATGATGCAACATTACGTCACAAGTTTGAATTTTCAGATTCACTGGAATAGACTGGAGAGAAAGTTCTTTCCTTGATGGTTTTTTTTAATGCTTTTGGAAGTAGCATAAGAAAAAGAACCTTGATTTTTCTTCCCTGAAAATGCTTTTTTTTCATAAGCTATGGTCTCTCAAGAGATCACACTTCTCTTGCTGAATTGCTAGGATGTGTCACAAGAATCCCCATCATAGTACCACAGAGAAAACTGAAGTCCCAGGGTATGAGCATGCTTAGTATCTGTCGGATCAATCAAATTTGGCAATGGTGACAAAAGGAAGGATTGAGCTGAAAACCAACAGTGTATTTAACATTATTTGAAAAATTGTATCAGTCAAAAAAACAGTTTTCTGTTGAAATGAAGTTTGGACAAAAAAACCTCTCAACTAATCATGTCTGAAAGGCTAACACTGCTGATGGCAAAGTATTTGGTTGCTACTTTTGTACAGATGGCTGCATAACTTTCACAGAAGGAATGATTCTAGGAGCCAGTTTTTCAAATGTCATCTTCTACATATGTAAGTGCAAATGGGTCCCTGCGTATCACTTGTGCATGCAAATGATAGACCTAGCATTTGCACATCAAGCATAGATCAGCTTTGGGCATTATCCTACAGATGGACAGATAAGGTGTGAATTACATTTATTCAAAGAAAGGCAAGCTACAGATCCCTTTAAAGAGGTGGTCTCTGGGTTTGTCTACTCCCAGCAACACAGAGCTGCTGAGGTAAACAGTTACTCCTGAATATTTTTATGAAGAGAATTTTTTCACCCTCTTGCTATGCTCTTATTACCCTGATTTCCAAAGATCTGGTACTGTTTGGTGAGGCTTTGCATTGCAGAACCGAGATGATTTTTTCCATTAATATTGGCATGGGCTGTCAATAATTGCCCACTTACCTCTGCACAAAAATTGGCAGGAAGAAAATATGCTGGGTCCTTATCAGGAGACTGGATTATTTAGAAAGGTTTTGTGATATCCTTGTCTTCATATTTGTCATTAATAATGCTTCTTTGGCTGGGAAGTTACCTTATTTGTGCTTTTGATTAAATATAGCCACTATGTGATGTAAGGGGTTTTTTTTCAGTCTACTTATTGCTGAGAATAGATTTCTTACCAGAATAGCTAAGATTAAGAAATTTTGGGCCAGGCTCTCATCAGGTCTGAACTGGTTCTGTTGACTTCTATACCAATTATTCAGTCATAGACTAAAAATAAACAGCTTCATTGAGATGCATAGTAATTGGAATAGTGTTAAACTGCTAATAGGCTGCTATATATAGACGTGTAACTACAAATGTGTTAGCTGGACATGCATCAGTTATCACATTGAAAGTTTTATCACTGCTTCACTGAGTAGTAGAGAAGTAATGAGGTTTCACTCTTACTAGGAGTAGCAGCAGTTCTTCAAATAGTATTGCTTCAAATGCATAACATACAATAAGTTCTCTTTTGCCTGACTGACTTTACATAGTATTTATATTTCAATGGAAAATGTTGCAAAACTTTTCTCTGTCTAAGCACAACTCTTTCCATGCCTTCTTTCTGAATTTGATGAGAAAAGGGAGGCACAACATATAATTTTTAGGTTTTATAGATATTTATTATTAGCCTCACTTTAATATTCGTGGTATTTTTTAAGGTACTCAGTTAATTGTGCCTTATTAGTTCATTTGCCGGCTATTTGACACCAGTAGCATTAACACAAGTGAAATAAAGTTCATGGAAAATACTGTATTTCTAAAAAACAGACAGCTTAGCAAGTTCTCTCCCAATTCAGTCATGTGACAAGGGGGAAGTTATCATGACACACTTGGTTTCCTAATTAGAGGTAAACTTTATAGTAAGAGGTGAGCTATCTGACCGTTAGTACTGCATTTTGGCTAGAGAGCCATAAACATGTTTGTTGGCATGCAGATGTATGAAAAATTAAGAAAATATATGATCACACACGGAGAAGAAATTAGTGCAACTTTTGTTTGGATTCTGTGAGAGCACAACTTAGATGAGTATTAGATTTCTGATTAAAGGCAAGACAATTGCTTTTACTCATTTTAGATCTTTGTGTGTGTGTGGCTAACTTAAAAAAGACAGTGACAGAGAGACCAGTTTCAGAAGGGTTGGTGCATTTTTTTTAATGTTTTATTTATTGATGAAATTGTAGGGCTTAAATCATGTGGGATGTAGAAGATACTGAAGGAAACCTACTTCTTCGGAGCCCAGGGAGAAGATCCAGAAGACCTGAAATAGTAGACAGTGAGTAAAGTTTTCCTAAAGGTAGTAACACACCAACCAACAAAGCATGCTGCTGTCAAGCTGGTTGTAGCAATAGCTAACACAGCTGCTTGTCTTCTGAACTAAAGGGATGAAATAAATAAAATGAACATTTCCTTCTTGTCCTCCTCCCCACAAATACATTCAGAAAAAAGGGCCTTGGGGTTTTCTTCTTCCTCTCTGCTTAGATCAGTATCACTCTATTGCCAACAAATTAATTCCTAGGTGTTTAGATGCAGTTTCTTCTTTCTCCAGTGCAAATCCTAGTTCAGGTCTCTTTTGCTCTCCCTTGCCAGTGATAGGTGATTGATGAATTGATATGTGACATATTGCAGCTAAGTAAATTCAAGACCAGTTCATACTATGACATGGAACTGGGCACCAGATCTGTATTCTGTGCTGTGCATGTAATTTCCAAGATAAGAGACTCATTTCAGTTTGTTTAGTCTACCTTTCGCTTATGGAATATAGGCATCCTCTTGTGAAGTATCTACAAAAAAAGAAACCATGTCCAAGAACTGGCAGCTATTCAGAAGGAGCACCAAATTAACAGGAATTCATCTTGAAGTCACCAAATGCCAAGACAAGTTATAAATCCTGCCAGATTTACTGGATGCTTAATACATGTGGTAGACACAAACCAGGCAGCATTCTGCAGGCAGACATGCTCTTGGAGAATAAAGTCCACTCCTCCTCTTTCCAGTGCTGTTGCTCCATATAGTGGTAAAGGAAGATTAAGGTTTCAGTGGCATTTCAATGTGTACAGCCTTTCCACATACTGCTGAGTGCCAGGTTTCTTATAGACAACTCTTGAAATGGCAGGTATCCTAGATCAATAGTTACCATCCAGATTTCTTGAATTCAAACTCTTTCACTTACAGGTGGCAATTAAATGCTTCAGGACAGTTTCAGAGTGAAACATTTGTAGAAAGGTATGGAAGAATGACATTCTGAGATAAATGCGACATAACTCCTGAAGAAAGGGGAGTGTGGGTCTATGTATTGTTCTTTCAATAGCAGTTAAAACATCTTGTCACCACTCTTCAAATGTGAAAAAGAAAATAATGCTGTAGCCTGAAAGTTTGAGCTGAGCAAAACGAGCAGTAGTTATTTTTTCCTTGTTAGGTAAGGAATTCTACCCTTCTACTCCTTGGACTCTGTACTGAGAAGTAAATGCAGGTATGGAAATTTTAAGATTGTCTCAGAGAGAAACTCAGGCATGGAAATGTGGCAGAGGAGAAACTGTAGAAAATTTTTTTTTCTTCTCTATTTCCAATATATCTTGAAGTTACAAGAAAAACATTGGGTTTTGTCCGTGATTGTTAGGTGGATTTCAGCACAAAGGTGAGAGACAACAGCCAGAAGTTTTGGGTTCTTCCTGGAATCAGTCTCACTCCATACTAAGAGTGATCACAAATGCCATTTCCTAAATTTTTAGCATTCATTTTTACTACCTGACTTTGTGACTGCTATCTCTCATATTCAGATCCTAGTTTTAACGATTGCATAGGCCTTCACCTTTCTCTCATGTACGTTTTGCTGCATTATACCTCTAATTGCAAAGCTCTCTCCTGTACCTGACACTGTTTCCTCTTGCAGAGGATATCACCCCTTATTCAGAGGTATGACTTTATAGCTAGTTCCAAACCATCAGTCTCCTTTATGTTTTTCTGTACTCTTGGAGCTCTTTGGAACTTGTTCCTGGGAGTGGAATGCAGACTAATAAAATTCCAGAGTATGTGAGGTTTATAAATAAATTAAGTCTCATCTGAAATACTTAGAAGAGTATTTGCCAACACTAACTGTCGGCATGCGCAGATATATACCCCTTACCATCTCTTTTTGACTTCTTTAAACAGTTGAGGCACCAACTAGATGAATAAGCCGCTAGTGTAAAACTTTGTTCACAGCATGCATTGCTCTGCATTTTAGCAAAGACCATTTGGAATCCCATTGGCAGATGCGCCTGGAGCCATGTAGGCAAGAACATGCCTACATGAGACTTCAGCTTTTCCCGAAGAGTTTTACGAGCTTTCTGATGGGAAAAGAGTGATATGTTACTTTCACTGCCCTATGTTCAGTTTAAAAATTATTTTAATAAAAGAGAGATGAAAATAAATTTATCTATCCAATCTCAATCAAGCATCTTCACTTAAACCTATGCAGATCTTCCAACAGTGGAGCACGAACTGGCATATAGGAACTGCTATATTCCTCATTAGCTAGTTGCTGTCCCACAACTACTTCAGCCTTACAAGCCAGTTTATGGCTTTGGAAATGGAAAAAAGAGGTCAGAACTGTAGATGTAATAATCACTGCGTGATAAACAGATTTTTTTTTTAATGCACTGTAGGTTGGACAAAGAGAAAGCCTCTCTTTTTCTGATAAAGGACAACTTTTTTGTTCTAAATTGTGCCAAGGCTGGGGGGTTTTGTTCAGTGGTTTTTGGGGCCATTTTAATTTAAGTCAGCTGTTTTAAGTCACAAATGTCAAATGACAAATCTACTCAATTTGGTTTGCTTTTCTAAACATGACTATAGATTCTACTATATGAGGTCTTTGTGATCCTCTTGCAGGGCACAGGTAAGGCAGAATGAAGATCCTGGATCTGGGAAAGTGGTGAGCTGTACACATACCCCACTGTGTAGGTTGCATGCCAGGCAGGTTTCAGAGTGTACAGGAAGATGTAAATCCCATGCCTCTTCACTCAGGCTTTGTGCACAGAGAGGTGGTTTTTTATTAGAAGCAGGTGTTTGCTCTAATCTGAATTGTTTGATCCATCTTATTTTACCGTCAAAGACCACAGGGCCTTCCTTATGTTACCAGAGCAATGGAAGCACCCCAAATCTCAGCTCACGCTGCAGGGCACTGTACAGCTCAGTCTACTGCTGACCATATTTCTGCCTCAGATTTGCTACTGTTTCTTAAGTATATACTTCTCTGTTTAGATTTTTTTTCCTCTGGCTTTGATCCCATCACCAGGAGTTTCCATTTTCAGTCTGTAGCAGAAGGCTGCCACAAAATATATTCAGCTTTCAGGACACGTAGAATGTGTGAATCCATCAAGCTTGTCAGGTGGAAGAATGGGGCTTCGATAGGTTTAAATAGGTGCTATAAATACTACTTCTAAAAATGGCTGCTCCTATTTTAAAAGTTTTTTTTGAAAAATGTCTATGCTTTACTAGCATACTAGCACTAAAAAATAAAATTAATGTGGAATTAGCATTTCAAAGTACAGTGGACTATTGCCTGTTCCTTCCAGCAACGGGGCAACTGTAAGTTTATGGAGTTTTATCCGCTGAAGAACACAGGACAAGATGACTAACCAACGAACTAAAAGATGTCTCTTTACGTGCTGACTCTCTAATTGAGTTTGGAAACATCCCTGATAAAAATATGACGGCCAGAGACCAGAAGCACAGCTCGTCAAGAGGGGTAGGAGTCAGACTGTAGAATGAAATAATACAAAACACGTGAAATTTCTTGTGGAGAATTTTTAATCCCCAAAAGGTTGCTTTTATCACTGTGTTAATTTCAGTATTATCACAATGCTTCATTTGGGGTCTTTTGCTAAATAGAAAATAGGATACTTAACATGAAATCCAGTTACAGTAAAAAACTGCAGAAACACAGTGAACTCCAAATGAATGCTTTTGTTTAATTGGCATGTTTTGACACGTCATAAATCAGTGAGGGAGTTTCACATCTTCTGTAATAGCCCCTGTACTGGTAATCATTTTTCTCTTATGTACCCTAAAAGCCAGAAGGCAGAAGAGCGGCCTCGTGTTTAACATGCCTCCTTTCTTCTGCATCAGACTACTTCAACTGTTTGCATCAGTGAATAGCAAGGTCCAAAAGCAGAACTTCTTTCACTTCGTTTTATAAATTGATTTCTACCTTAGCTGGAGTAACTTTTGAAAGCCAATCTGTCTAGGCTTTTAAAAGGTCTTCCGTCACTGAGCTATTATTGATATCAGTAACACAATAGCAAATTGATGCAGAAGGTGAAAAGTTCCCTCAACAATATAGAACACTGGGCCTCCCAACTGCAATGATTTTTGTAGCAGTGTAGTTGCCCTGTATAGCACCAGCTATCAGAAGCAATTGCTTCCAGAATGGTAGCTGCTCTACAACAAATATCTTTTTGTAGTTCTGGATGTTTCCAATGCCTGAAACCCTGTTTGTAAAGGAAAGAGAACTCCCATCATCTGCAAGGCACAATACATTTGGAAATTAATTGGAATTGTAGATAGAAAGTATATAATCTCCATTATTTGGAATAATGAGTAGTTGGTGAGAACCTGAATTGTTCATTTGTAGGTAGCGCTCATAAATGCAACTGCAGAAATTGGAGCTGGAGAATGGAGATTCAGGGTCCAGTCCCCACCCACTGAAGTAATTGGCAAGTATCCAATTGCTGTTGGAGAAAGTACAACTAGACACCATCTAGCACGCTATGTATCATATTTAACTTTCCCAACTGAATGAATAACAATGAATGGCTTGAGTCCCTGGCTTAGTCAGTTCTGAGGTAATGTCCAAATTTAGCTTGCTCTTCCTGCCTGTCCATAGATAATTAAAGAACAGCTACACCAGATTCAGTCGCCATGAACAGCTCTTTGGGGATCGAATCTGCAGGACCTACATGGCTAAGTGGATGAATACGACTATACATCTTTACAGAAATCCTGGATTGCAGGTACTTACATAAATTCCTGTCACCTCTGTCAGTGTGAACTACTTACAGCTCTGGGTATCCATGCCTAAGTCATCTAAACTGGGAGTTGCAGAAAACGCTGCATATGTAACTAAGGGATAAAGCCTACGCCAAGTAGGTTATTATAGCTTCCATCCTTAGTACAGCTGACTTTAGTATTTGCCCATCTTCTTCCCCCAGTTGAAATCAAGGGAGACAGCCTTTGTAACCTGCATGGAGATAATTGAATTAATCTAGTAGCATGACTTAAGAATTACTTTGCTGACACAGGGCAAATCCACATCAACTTCTTTTTCCCTGGACAGAGGCAGTGCTAGTTAAGCATTAAAATACCTTTGAGGGGCAGGTGTAAGGTTCTTATCTGGTTTCCTTCTAAACACTGCCTTTACCCCAGTGCAGACATTAGCCTTTCCACATGCATGGGGGCTTTTGTGCTGTAACTGTAAGTGGCTTGAGCTGAAGTAAGTATTATTTTTTTTAATACTCAGAGCAAAAGTACTTTGAAACACTTTTAGGTCTTCCACTAGAACCATCAGCCAAAGTTGCTCATTGCCTAAAAAAGAACAGGATCTTAAGTTTTCAAAGCCCAAAGATACATTGACCAAAAGTTTAAAGTTATTGACCTAGTTTAAAGTTTCCTATTGATATTGGGTTTACCTCCTTTTCTCACTATCTCTTGTTAAAAAGATACTTTGTCAAATGTAATTTACCCAACTTCTCTTCAAGAAACTTTTGAAAGCTAGCTAATAGAAAGCATACTTGAAACTTTCAAATGCTTTTTTTTTCATGCTGTGGCATTTAAAATTGATCTTCAATTATAAAATCAGGCCAGCAACAAAATATAATTCACTTATCATACTTCTAAGCCAACACAGCTCTTTCTAGTCCTACTTACAAATATTTCACTCATTTTCACTGATGTTGAAGAAGTTAATAAATGTTTAGTAACCCAGTACTGTCAGCATGTCACCATTCCTTGTTTGCTTCATGTAGCTCTTAATGCAGAATTGCAGAAACAGCATGAATGATGCATCACATCAGCCAGTCATAACATTATAATTTCTTGGTGACTTATTAACACAATTCATCACCAATATACGTTCCCTAGCTTTGTTTTCTTTGTAGTAACAGTAGCTAAACAGTGTTTGGGGTGTTCTCTTGATGAAAACCTTTGGGATTTTTTTCCTGGGAAAGAAATACAACATCACTTCTTGATGTGAGTAAAAACTGGATTTCAAAAATGCTCTGAACAATGCAATGAAGTTTATTGGCCTTTAGAAACACTTAGCATTCATTTTAGCAGGGAGCAAGATGACAATGTGAGAATTGTTCAGGCAGAAACCAATGGAACACAAGGTGTTCTTCCTCACCTCCTGTCACACATAAATTATTAACATTCCTAAAAATTTTTCTCTCCCTCAGTCATCTCCTGTTAATGCAAGAAGACTCATAATTTTTCTAATGCTTTCCTTTTATGCAGTCCACAGTAAGGGACTTAACTGTCAAAAGGGAGGGATTGCGCCAGCAGTTAATTGCAAGTACAATAAAATTCCTTGGTTTGAAGAATGACCCAAGTTCTCCAATCTATTCTATATTGCATAATGTTGATTCCATTACCCAACTCAGCACACTATTCAGGAAGGAAAAACCACGCCCTAATCCTGAACTTTCAGCTAAATCATAGATTACCCTTTCCTGCTCCCTTATCCTACTCCTCCCCACCACCACCCCTGCAAAAAAATTAAAAAAATCCCCAAAGGCAAAGGTATATTGCTATTTCTCTACCATCAGCAGGCATTTGTGATAAACACTGGTAGAGTACGCAGCGTTACCCCTTGTCATCCTGTACATGGACAAAACTAACCTAGTATGTCCGTCAGTTACTTCAGCGACCCAAGTGGCACATCCATGTGGTTGAGCAGAAGCCTGCTGTGGGGTAATGCTTTCCAAGCTGGCAGTGTACCCAGCAATACTTGCAAAACAGAGTGTAAAAACCATTTGATATTGCACAGTCAGTGCTTTTGCCCTGAACTAGCAACTGTCTTCCCTGCTTAGGTCAGTGGTTTTGTTTAGTTCAGCACCTTACTTTACCTGGAATTTTCCTTACTGCTATTAAGCTGATAAGGCTAATTACATGCAGTGTAGTTAAGCAGACAACTTGAGAGGGGACTTAAAAACATAAGAATCGGTCTCCATGTAATTCAAGTGTATGAATTACACTAAGTTCCTTCATCAGGTAGTTGGACATGTAGGATGAAAACCTCTACAGAGAGCTGGAGCTCCAACAGGAACTGGCTTTAGGTATATCCCCCCAAACTAAGGGAATTCTGGATTTTATCATTCCTCCTAAACTTCACTTTGCTATTTGACAGCATACTGCACAGAGCTTAAAGCAATACCCTCCTCCCCAAGATGTTTTGATGTTCTGCTATGGTCATGGTTCCCACTGCACTGCTGCTCAGCACAGAAGGGAGCTCCCTGTGTGCCAGCCATGATGATATCTGAGCAGCAACACTTCTCATTTTGGAGTTTTCCTATCAAAAGCCAGCAGTCACCCACTGGCCTCAGAACACACCTCACCAATACTCAGCCACGTGTCTGCATGCGAATACTGCTGCTTATCTCAGCTGGCAGCAACAGCAGCTGGTTTCACAATCCAGCTGCAATCAAATGGGTCATTGATCAGGTATTATAATCACAAATATGGCAGTTAATGGCTGCCAGACTCTGCAGATGCTTCTGCTTTTTTCCTTGTTTGGTATCTGTGCCATAGGGCAAGGTGATTTTTTTCCCCAGACACTGTGAATCCCCACGTACAGCTCCATCCTGCTTTCTGCATTTCCTGCTGCTTCCCTGGGGATCCATCTGCCCTCTGGATCATCCTTCTTCCCCCGCTTACCTTTGCTCTTGTTCCATGCCAGTAAGAACTGTTCCTTGATCCTTTTCTTCAGCTGTCCTTGTTCCTTGAAAGCTTCCTATGGGACTGAATATATTTCTCTCAGTCTGTCCTGTAAGGGGGACCAATTAGTTCCTCAAACAATCTGATCTTTAAATAAGAAAACCTTAATGTTTTTGAAGTCAGACACAGAGATCAGGTTTTCTCACCTGAATAAAATTTGTCTTTAATTTTTGATTTCACATATATTGTACAACTCTTTCTGTACTACCCTTCTGTCCAGGATCACAGTATGCAGACAGACACCTATATTGTCTCTGCCATAGGCTGACGGCTGGCGGCAGGGCCTTAGGCAATTCATGATCCTTCCTAGTCTGCCAGCAAGATAATAAAAACTTTTGGTTCTTACTTTTCAACTTTAATCTACATCCCCCAGCTTGCTGTGTAGACAAGCTCTGATCTTATTTCATGTGTCTGCAGAAGCACTTGCTTGAGGACTTGAGGTGGCCACTGAAGTTTTTGCTGAAGTCTTTGTTTAGCGACAGTAAGTTTAAAGCCAGAAAAACAGCCTAGGTTCCAAAAGGGGTGAGTAAGAAGGACCTATATTTGTGGAGGTGGGTGCAGGCTGTATATGTAAAACGTTTTGTCTTTCATAAGGACGCTGCACACTAGTTCTCCTGTAATTATTACATGTAGAACTGCAATAAAATCATAGTCACAACAATATTAGAATACATTTTACAGGAGTAGTTGCAGATATTTTCTACAACTGCATCTACACTGACGCAGTTGGGAACAATTTTTGGCTCGAGCCTCACAGCCGTGTTTTAATCCCATATCAAGGCAAGACACAGACTTTGATGGGGACAACTCCTTTCCTCCCCTCTTCCAGTTACATATGGAAGGAGTTATGCTGTGCTTCTGGTAGGTGCCAACCTCCTGGCATTTATCAAAGTAAGTGTTCCTTTGTAATTTACTTGGTAGCACAAGGTGGTTGAATGACAAGCATGACATGCCTTTCCTCCAGCCGGGTACAAAGCTAGCTGAAGCAGGCAGCCAAGATGCTGGATGCAATACAGCCATTGTGGTAAGGAGATTTTCAGGCTCCTGCTTTCAATGATAGCATAATGCAGCTTGCTACAGACCTGTGCTACACACGAGCTAAGTTGCTGCTAATTAATCAAATTCTTTCAGGGAATTAGAATCTCTGATCTTTGTTTGCCTTACCTATGGCTCAGGCAGAATGCAGATTCCTGCATCTGCTCTTCTTAGGAAATGTCTTCATCCATTCTCCTCTTAAGAAATCATCCCCAGACCTCAGCCTACACACCAAATCTAGTTACAGTCCACTAACCTCTTCAGTCTTTGGGGACAATAAGCAGTCTGATTCCTTGAAGAGCCACGGAATCTCCTCTGCAAGAGATGATTGCTATATGCTACCTCCCCTACCTGTTTAATCATAGCTACAAATATCTTTGTGTTCTCTTCCATCCAATTTGGAAAGAATAACATTGCAGAGTAATGATCCAAAACATGTAACATCCCATATATTTTCCTGTCCATACAGAAAACGTCCTCTATGTTCTTTGCCACCGCGTTCTTAGAAAGCCACAGCAGGATAAGGACGCCATTTAAAGATTTTGCATCTAGGTATAGTATGAAACAAAAAAATCCGTAGAAACCCTTCATTACTACATAAGATCAAACCTACCCTTTGAATTTCATTAGGAGCTGCCTTTCCCTTTCTCTCCTTTTGTGCTGCTGCACGCTGCTTCCTAGGAGGCTAATGAGCCCCAGGTGACTGTGACCTTTGCCAATTGGCCTTTGCCTCTCCAGCCTATAGCCCTAAAACCTTTCACTCTGGTCATGCCCTGGCAACAGACCTTGCCACATGTAGTTAACTCATCAACCCTATACGATATTTGAAATCCTATTATTAGATAACAGCATTAAAAACAGCATCAACAGCAAATACTTTCAGCAAATGAACTATAGATTCACTTTAATTAATATCTATGCTCTTGAAGGCAAGGGTTTCATTATTCATGGAGTGAGAACATCCAAGGGTTGCAAACGCAGCTGAGAAATTAGTTAATGAGTTGTAATAATATATTGGTGGGAAAGGTTTCTGTGGCTTGTGCTGCATTAGACATTCTCGTGGAATATTATAATACAGTTCCTGTATCACACATGGTAACCATAATGTGTTGGAAGAGAGCTGTATCTATTTTGGTCATCCTTTGTGCTTGACAGCTCTCAAGGTGACACCAAATTATTCTTCTGATCTTATGGATTCCTGTGGAGCAGCTTCTCAAACATTGATCTAAGACATGTGAGAAGAGTTTCTCTTGAAGTAGTATTGTCAGACAGCATATGGAAGTTAGACTAAATGTAGCTCAGCTTTACCCTATGAAATCAGATTCATTAAGGGATTATCCAGAAACCTTAAGTATCTGATTTGCAGGTGTTTGAGCTCTGATGTATACATGTTATGAATACATATGGCCAGCCAGCTTCCTTCACAGAGAGTGAAGGCCAACACATTTCTTGAGTGAAAGTACAATCTCTAGCATAACATTTAGTGGTAAGGAGATTTTCAGGCTCCTGCTTTCAATGATAGCATAATGCAGCTTGCTACAGACCTGTGCTGCACACTAGCTAAGTTGCTGCTAATTAATCAAATTCTTTCAGGGAATTAGAATCTCTAATCTTGGTGATATGGATCTTTGCGAATGGATGCGATACTTAGTCTTGAAAATACCTCCAGTCAATATTTTCAGAAAACAGAAGTGGTGTATGTGGTGCACCCTCTGAGGAAGCATATGTTTGAGCAAATCTTGCTGCCTCTGAGAGGTCATCCATGACAAATGATAGGTGTGCACATCTGGCCTGAAATATATTTCAGAGCAGGAAGGAGTTTCAACAACGAGGTAAAATTTTCAGCTCAAAATATGTGTCACATGAAAAACTGCGTATCTGACAGCAATCTGTGTTTGGTGTTTCGCATGTATTCAATATGAGGTGTGTTGGGACGCAGCTAGGAACTTAGCCTCAAATGTGGTGAGATTGTGGCTTTTCTAGTAATCCTCACCTTATATCAGTATTAACATGTAAAGGCAGCACAAACCATCGTCGTCACTGACAACCTGTTGATAACCAGAAATAGTTTATGAGGACTCCAAGGTGGCCTTGGCCTTTTAGTAATGCTAGTCAGTTCAGAGCGTGGTCCTACATAGCACAGCGCACAGTAGTCAGCTGAGAGCTATGTCTTCCCTAACTGGATATCTCTGAATATTTTTTTAGCATTGCTTGAAGAAGATCTATGTAAAACTAGTTGCTCTAACATACAACTGGGAGGTGAATGTCCCTGTCCTAGAGCATATCAAAAACTTCTTCACAACAGTAAGGAAGGTTAGTGTTTTCAAGAAGCAGCAGAAATAGTTTGGAAGATTAGCAAGGGAAAGAGCATTGGTTGGTAAAGACCGAAGAAATGGATGCAATATAAAGGACCTAATTCAGAACTCAAGCTCAATAGGAGCTATGAACTAAGGGGTGTGAAACGTGACAGGATCTAATAGGTTGTCTACAATGAAAATTAATTCACCCAAAAGAAAAGCAAGGGAATCTGAGATAAAAAGAAATGCGAATAATACCTGATTTTATGTAACCAATTTTACTAAAATTCCTCAGTAATTTCCAAATTGATCTTCTTTTTCTATTCAATAATGTGAAATAAATAGCAGGAAATCAGCTCACAGGAAAATACTGATCTGGGAACATGGAGACAGACTGGGAACTTTTCCTACAAGGAGAGCTGCAAAAGTTGCTTGCCAGACAGATTTCTATCAGAAGTTTGCCAGTTTGCCCAACTGTATGCTTGGCTACCCACCTATAACACAGTCTGAGGTTCATTACCTAAGTTTTAATAGGTTGACACCCCTGGAAGCTCCCATCCTGTGTGGTGCCCTAGAGATCAGCAGTCCAGGGGTTTTCAGATTTGTTAAGTGCAGTTGAGTGGCACCTAGGATCTGTGGTTGCTTCTGTTGTTCGTAGAAGTTTGATTTGAAATACCTGAAATGAAGTGCTTGTCATGATTTCAAAATGAAATGTGGTGGGAATTTCCCCTTTCCAAAGAAGCTTTGAAATTTTTGATGACATTTTTGAACAACGTGGAATATCTTTATCTTCCAATTTTGTAATATCTGATGGAAAGGAAGTTCTTACTTTCCTCATCTCTAGCAGTTTTATAACAGAATGGCCAACATTCCCCCATTCACTTGCTTTAGCAGCAAAGATGAGTTATATCAGAAGATAAACTTAGTAGGGTTGGCAATACAGGCCATGTTTGACTTCATATACCTTGCCTTATGGTGTTTTTTTCCACTTTTCACTTTGTTTTTTCCATAATGTGCATTAGTCATGTCAGATTAAAAACCTTTTTCCTGAAAAGCGAATGCAAAGCCATTGGCAAGCAATTAACAAACACAAGAAAAGACAAGCACCAGAATGGGGAAAAGGTGAGTTGTTTGGGGTAAATGTAGGCCAGGAAGAGAAGTTGCTTTTGAAAGGATGCTATGATGGCTTATCAAACTTTAACTTTCTATCCATTACCAGCTAGTATGTTTTTTAAGTTCTAAGCACAACTTCCTTTCCTAGATTTACTTAAGCAAATTTAGAGAGCAAAAGGTAATGGGAGATCGAACCTCTGAACTTTTCTGGATGGGAAGAGGAAAGGGGTAACTATTATTAAAAAAACCCCGACAAAACATAGAAAAGTTTCACAGATCTAAATACTGAACCTTTGAATAAAAAAAACAAAGCAAGTGAAATGCTGAGTAAACATAATTACAGGTGGAAGCCCCTCCCCTAAATATGTCATATAATCAGTCACATTATCCTGTTTTGGCTAAGATAAAAGAAGCCTTTGAAAACTGTCATAGCTCTCTGTGGTGAAATCATACAGTCCGTATCATAACCTGCTGTGAGCTGATTGCGTATGAATGCATGAAGGTTCCTACTACGTTAACGCAAGGTTGTTGTCCTGTTTGTATGCTCACTGGTAATCTGGAGAGTCTCTATCATTTGAGCATCCTTCTGGTAGGTTGGACTTCTGATTTTACATGCGTGATAAAATTATTGCTTAGTGATATCAGAGAGTGCCAACAAAGATCCTTCTTTGCTTCTGGGTTGCAATCTTACGCAATCGATGTTCTGCAAGCAGCAGTACATTTCAGTGTTGTACAAAATGTAGATCACAGCTGTGATGGCTTTTCATCCTCTCTGGCTGTGAAGAATGTTAGAAGGACAATCTGAAGGTTGAAGGTCTAAAAGAAATCCTTCTTTTTCAAAGTAAAAAGAAATCATAAGTCATCAGTGAAATCAAGAGCCTTTCAAGGTCAGCCTATCTCATATCCTTCCTGTTGCCAAACAGTACCTTGTTACATTCATGAGGGAAATCTCTTTTACTAACGTTCAGGCTTTGTCAAACAGATTGTAAGCAATAGAGATATTGCAAAGGACAGTCACTCCAACATCTGTGCAGTTACCTTCTACATCTGACTGGACGCCAATCTGGAAAAACAGTGTGGGAGTAATTAACCTGATTTCCACTTTTCCAAACATAAAGGGAAGCACTGTGGAACATTTATATCCCATGCATTGCTTTAGCCATCTATGTTTCTCATGAGGAATATGCAATGAAATTAAACTTATGGCCAAAGGAGAAAGCAAGGATGGATGTACTTCTGCTGTCTCTGATCCACTCAAGAGTCTTTCTTAAAATCTGTCAGAGTTTGTCCAAACAAGACTATTATCATTTCAAAGTAAGAAGGTAATTCGGATGCTCATCTCTTCCATATCACCACTGGTAATATTGAGAATTAAGGAATGAAGTTGCCAGCAATATGTTTCCAATCTTGGTTCTTTTTATGAACCTGAAAGAACATTAGTTTCACTGTCTAGGAAAATAGATTTGCTTTATATTTTCTGTGCGAGAATTTTTATGTTCTGTGTCGCTTAGTTGTGATGCTGGAAACACAGGGCTGTGTTGTCCAGCTTTTTGATGGAGAATTGTATCAGTATTCTTTGATTCTGGACTCTCAGTTGGAAGTAGAAAAAATAGGCTAGAGCTGTTACCATTTCTAATCTTGTTGTTTTCAGCTTCAAGGAAAACAAATCCAGTGTCAGTGTACACAGATGAAATAACATTCACAGGCTAATAAACACTTTTGGTCGCTGTTGCAGTCAGACAGTGAGCACTCCTGTAGGACGGTGCAAATATAGGCTCTGTGTCATATTATTGGCTTTCAAGGCACGAGTATAGGATTCCTCATAGTGTTAAAGCCTTTCACAGTAAATGTCTTATACTATAAATTTTGATGTGCTTCCCAGACGAATGGATGCTTTGAGTGGAGACAGACTGGCTGGAGCTAAAGTAGTTAGCTTTGATTTACCTCTTCTCTATTATTCAGTTCTATTGAGAATTTGGAGTAGTGATATCAAGGCATGTTGATTGGCTTCGGTTTATAGATTGAAATAAAATGAGTGCTATTTAACCTTGGTCAATACCATGCAACCTTATAATGATATTAGTGGGGTGAAATAATGTGTAGATTTGTAAGACAGAGACAATGAAGCATGATGTTTGCAAATAAATCCATTGACAGATGAGTTTTCCCTATTAATCATTCAGTGTGTGCTTTCTGTGCATGTCCTTGAGGGGTTTCCAGAATTAGAGAAGTACTTGTGAAGAATATGTGTGTGTGCCATTTCTTAAGCCCCATTTATATTTAGTCTGATTTGTAATGCTTGGTTTGCATATGTTGGCCATATTCACGCAGTGCATCTCAGCTGCTGCTTTTCCTAGAGCTAAAACAGTTCCTGCTCTCCAGCATTTGGAGGATATTCCTCCTTGCTACAGTTTGTTAGCTGCAGATGCAGTGAGAGCGAGTTAGTTATTTGTGGGCCTAAAATGCGTAATTCAAAAGAAGTGATCCAATTTCAAAATCCTGTTCTGACACATTAGGCTCCCTCATAGATATCTGGGTGCTTCTGATATTTCTTCTCAGACTAAACTGTAGATATTTATGGAGTTGAGTAATTTCCTTACTAGCTCTCTCTAGCTTCCTAACTAAGAAGCAAAGTATAATTGCTCTTTTCTTCTGGGATCAACCAATGATATCAGGGTTACTTTCCTGATAATTATTAATGAGACTGATTAACAGTTTTCAACTCATTAATCCTGTGCAAAGCTTGTCTGTTCTGCTATAAACCATAGGTGAATTTTAAAGGGCTATCAGTACTGACACTTTCAAGTACTATGCGATAAAAAGGGCAGGTACTGATGGGAAAAAAAGACAAATGTGCAACTGTCCTGAGAATGATCAGTGGTCCTAAACTTGCATAAGTCCTTGCCAGCAAGATTTCAGGGGGCGATGCATTAGCTGTGTGTGAATCCTTAGGGGCCTTCTGAATGGGAACGCCTGTCAACTGTGGCAGCTATAAGTTATAGTCCTCCAAGCACATACTTGGTCCTCTGCATATTTGTCATGCAGTCTGGTGGCCCAAGGTTAAGCCAGAATTAGATATTTATATCCTAAATATTATTGTCACCAACCCACACCAGAGTCAGACACAGTTAAGCCGTATTTGGCCATTACATTAGACACTGTGCACTCAAGGGAAATTTCCAAAAAGAAGAGGAGAAGGGCTGAGTGGTATCAGCTGTTACCATGCAGCAAAGCGACAATTAAACACTCTGCGTGTATAATTCTGGTTAATGTCTATGTATGCAGAAATCTGACCAGCTCTCAGAGAAGTATCTGTTGTTACTGCGCACTGTGACATTCTGCTCTTGATCAGGAAAAACTGTCAGCAGCTGAAGGTGGAGCATGATCCTGTGCTCTCAGGCCTTACTTTTTACTCTCTAGGTCCTAGAAATGAACTAATGTAAACAAGGTGAAATACAGAATCCTTACAGCCTTTCACTAAAACAGAAGTCTGTAAATGGATCTCAGTTTATCCTTTCTCATCTCTGTCAATATTCTCAGACCCACCCGTCCCATATACTGACAAAAATGTTTAGCATTTAACTGCAGAGCTATATCAGGCTCCAGATGAATTTGAAATAGTATCAACCCTCAAACCTCCAGGTCTGTCAGAGACTACGAAAATCCAGAGTGTGCACAACACAGACCCCACAGACAGAGTGAAGCCGCAGCAGGCAATTTAGTCTGTCTTGCGTGTCCCAAAGGGAAACATTATTCAGAGTCATACTTGGCTTTTTATTCCAAATGCGCAAAATGGATGTGCATAAGAAGTCTGAAGACAGCTGGAATTTTATAGAGTAAAACCAGATATAGCCCACTGAGCTATCGAAAGATTGTGGTTCCCATCCATTAGTTGTAATGGATGGGAATTCCCTTTTAAAAGACTAGTACTGCAAGTTTTAGATCATCTGCTCTGGTTGGCTGGCTTCGTAATTTGGATGCTGTATGTAATGCTGGTTAGAATATTCTTAAGATGGTACCTAGAAAAAAAAAGGTATATCTATAAAAGATTCACGTGTGAAAAGCCGTGCAGCCAGGTTACATCATGCACTAGTCAGCCCAGGAGAGAGCCTTTCTGAGAAGGTGAGGAGAGAGACTCCTCGCAGATGCAGCTCCACAGATGTAAAACCGAGAGGTGTGCACCTGACCACATTCTTTGAAGTGGTTTCAGAACCAAATCAGCTTGAAAGAGCCTGGAAACAGCTTTCATCATCTATCTCCTTGGTGCCCTTCCATGATTAGTGTCAATGAGCTTAAGAGTGAGGGCTGAAAAAAGCTTGCCTGTGCGCCACTCCTTGTTCTGTCCCTCAGGCAGGATTCACAGAAATGCAGGCAGGGAATCTTCTTTATTTTTAATTATTTTACATGTGAGATTAATATAACCACCTGTCCAATTGGCTATATACAACATGTAAAATATATGTGTGGTTGTGTTGCAACTGACATAATTATCGTATTGGCAAAGTGCCAGTACTTAGTGTAATTTGAATACCCCAGACTATCAATGCTAGGCAGTAGCTTGTCTCTGAGCAGACTAACTGTGCTGATATTTTTAAGTAGTTCTTGACATAATATTAAGTTTTAAATCTAAGATAGTCCTGTTTTACGCAGTAGAGTAGATCTAAGTGAACGTCATTTAGCTAACATTTGCAGAATTAATAATTATTCAAAAAGGCAGTTGTTCTCATTTCTTGGTGTGCGTCTGAATCACTAGAAGTACATCTTGGAATTACCAAACCATGCTGCTATAGAAGAAAAAAGCTAAAGTTTATGGCTTTATATTGACAAAATACGCTCAGAGATTTGCATGTGTTTTATGATATCACTGACCAATATAACAAAATATAACACGTTCTCTCCATGGTCAGTCTTGTCTTACAAGGGGTCTGATTCTAAAATCCCTCCATTACTGATTAGTCATAGTTGGCTATAATAGCTCACTATTACGGTTTCTCTACATTTACATTGAAACTGCAGTTCAGCAACTTTAGATATAAAAATACAATTCTCACAAAACTAGGTAGTTGGGAAATTCCCAATTCCATATGTCAAAATACCCATTCATTGAAACCAAAAATGATAGTAGAACTGTTTTAAAAAAACCTCCTGATTCACAAATTGGCTAGAATATCCTTTGTTGTCAGAATGAAGTTAAAAGAAAGTCGGTTTTACTTCAGAATTGTTTTCCATTTCAAAGTTTTTGTCAAATTACAGTAAGAGGAAGGGAAGGAGGAAGAAACTAAACAAAGCTGTCAGATGAGCAGACATAAATCAACATGAATTCAACTAAGCTAATAAAAGGGAGGAACTTACAATTTAAGGCTTCATACACAAATTAATACTTCAAATAACTGCTTAAAATCAGTGGGCTAACATGGTTCATGCTCTGTACTGTGACAATCAGGGGTAGCATAAGCACTTTCTGTTAGCTTCCACCACCAAGAATAATTTCCTGGAGATTCACAGAATTTGTCATGGTGCATGTGGGCCTCTTGGAAGTTGATCATCCAGCACATAGGATCCATCTCCATGAGACAAAGGTATGTCAAGGTGTGAAGAGATCTGCAACTCAGGGAGAAACTGGCAGACTCATTAGTTTCCACAGATAATGTAAGATGTTCTTAAGAAACTGCTGCATAGCTGTCCGGAAGCAGCCAAACTCCAACAATTTTCTTTTGTATTCCTTCACTGCTGTTGGAACAATACTGTTGATTAGCTTTTCTGTTAGCAAGACTCATAACTTTGGATTGTGTTGGACTACTCCGCTTGTTTCAGAGACTCTTCATTCTTACAGGGTATGCTTTCTAATCTCCATAAGTAATTCTTCTGTGTCAGTAGCTGAGGTCATCTATTCTAATGCCAAGTCAATTGCCCATATTCACTATAACCATACTGTTATTAAGACAAAAAGCCTAGCATCATATTGAGCCACTAAGTGCATCATTTCGAGTAGCCTTGCATTCCACAGCGATGTCAGTGTGCTACTTAGTGGGTATATTTGCGTACATGTCTTTCTAATTCTGTCACCACAAGTTTCAGAGACAGTTGTTACTGAAATGACAGAAGTCCCTCAAAGTTGGATAAAATATTCTCAAGTCAATGATAATTACACACCATTTTGACAGCTCTCACAGTTTAGCATCTCTCTTAGGGAGCTAGTGACTACATCAGAATCTTATCTTTCATTAAGAAAATACATACATAAATTAATAACACTCCATAAAGTGGCCTATTGAGCAAAACATGAAAAAGAAACTCTGCAGGTTCAAACATCTTTGGGGAAATAAGCAGGCCCCAGCATGTATTTTTATTTAAAATCTCATTGTTTTTAAACCAATGACTTCAGCTTTGTGTGAACTGGATTTTTTTCCCCTTTTTTGAACACTTGAGGTGAGCAAACCCACCATGCTGTTCCATGGCAAGAAATTCTAAAGATTTTCCAAGTCTCTAGTTTTATCACTGAAAAAATGTCATCCAGTAGCAAGATTTAGATGCCCATGTAATTTGCACATAAACATGTTTCAAAACTGTTAGCATTGTACTGCTTAAGAATCAAAATCTTTGTTTTATATTTGATGGAGAGGCAGAAGCTGATGAGTACAGTTGGATTTTGGTAAGCAAGTATACTGGGTTACACATACCTGCAACAGAAGATAGCAGATGTACCTAAAATAAGAGCAATTTTCATTTCCAAGGCAAATGCAAAAAATTTCAATATGCAAATTTCAATTTCTGCTTATAAAACACATCTATATTTGCAGTGTCCTTATATGCATAATGTCAGGTACTGCTATTTTCCTTGGCATGGGATTTTTAACTTAAAGTAAGATTGTTGTACTATGGGCAATTCTGAAAACTAGGCAAATACTGCAGTCATTTTCCTTTGGCAAAGTGACCTCTCAGTGCCATGGTGTTAAAAATACAATTGTAAAGGTTGTTCCTCGATGTGGAAGAAGTAATACACCACATTTTCTCTACATTACAGTTTAGAGTTTTGCAAAACTTACACCCAAGGCAATTCTATGCAGTTGTTTGCAAGTCTCATGTTAATCATCAGAAAGAATAGGATAGGATGAAGGATCAATGGTAAGGGCAAAAAAATGGTTTTGTGAATTTCCTCTAAGTTTTTTACATTTAGAGAGCTAAACTTTAAGAGAGTCTTCTGAAATTCCTTAAGTTCATTGTTAGTTTAAATTGGATGTTACACTTCATATTTTTGGTGTTGACTCAGATGTAAAAAGATCCAAATGAATGATATGCATTTAGTAATACTAATGATGTGATATGCAATAGACTTTTATTGGCACAACTGTTCAGCATTTTCTGTGCATGGCAAAGCCACACAGTAATTTTCAGAGTACCATAAATCAGTCCAAGCTAAAACTTCTCAGCACCTTATGCTATCACAAACATCGCAATGAAACTACTCCATATTTTTTGGAGAAAAAACATTTTTTGCCCAATGGAAATTCTTTGTACTTGGATTATGAAGAATTTAACCCCATAGTGACCCATAACAAAAACACCAATTGGAAATTACTTGTGAGGAGTAAAAGCTTAGTATGAAGTTGAGTAAAGAACAGCTATAAGCTGCCAGTGCAATGCTTCAGAAAGAAAGGTAAACATGATGCTAGTGTGTATTAGAAGTGCTTCCAACAGAAATGGAATACTGTTACAGTCAAAAGTACAAAGAACACAAGAAACCTCTTTTGTATAATTTAAATACAAACTTGGGTGTCATGTTTGAGAAAGATTAGTTCAGAGTATAATGGGGGAGGAATGGAGGGGAGAGAGGAGCTTAGAGGAGGCCCCAAGACACTAGAAGTGCTTAGTTTGCTTTACATCATAAAACACAAACTACGAAGGAATATGATCATTTCTAAAGCAGGGAGGAAGAAGAGTTGTATATAACAGCAGATTACACTGGCAGAACAAGTGTAGCCATAGGTCGTAGCTGTTAAGTTAAGGGATCCTTTCAACCAGAGGAGTGGAGCAAATCACATAAGTAATCCCTAAATTGGTGATCACTACAGTGCATTCAGTAATAGAATTCTGGGCTTCAGCACTTAGGAGGTCAAATCCATCATGTACTGCTAATGAAGACTAAACAGGGAAACAAGAGGTGGTTCAGACTTTTTTTTTCGGTGGAATCTGTTTCTTGTGGGAAATTCCAATTTATGAAACAAAAAATTTCCCAGTCTGGTTTGGAATTTATTTTTACTCAGAAACTTTCACTTCCTCCCCGCCACCCGAGATTTCATTCGTTGACCTGATTGGGGCTAAGCATTTTCTTGTGAGAAAGGAACACTCTTTCCTTTGGGGTAGGAGCAACCATAGCAACCATACTTACACATTGCTTATCTGTACTGCGAGGTACTGATTTACATCTCTATTCCATTTGCTCTGCAAGATCTCCGTTCTGCTTCCCAGTAAATCTGTATCCTCTATAATAGCAAATAAACATTTTCTGCTTCATTCTGACTCTAAGCCAAAACATGTGGAAGAATCAGATGATGCCAACGTCTTTATGTTATGGGGATTTGATCAGTGATGATAGGATATTCAGTACTCGGCCTTCAGTAAATAACTAAAATCAGAAGCACAGTAGCTGACAGAGCTAACAGGTTTAGAAATCTAACCAAAATAAAGAGTAAAAGAAAGGCAACATGCATAGAGAGTTTCCTACATAAGGGAAGGCTGTCCCTCATTCAAGAAGCAATAATACTGAAAGTGTTGTCACTAAAACCCATTTTTTGAGTTGTTAAAAATATGTTTTAATTCAGGTGATCTGAGTCTTTTTCCTTTCTTTTTTTAAAGCCATTTTAATCCATTTTAATCTGAAAGACTAAAGAACTCTTCCAACAGTGATAAATGGCGTAGAGTACAGGATGGATCCAATCCAGACTTTAGAAATGCTGGACATGTGCACAGTCCAAACATTTGGGCTGCCCTACAGCTGCTGACACTAGAAGCCCTGGATTTCTACATTTTGGGTTCTGAATCAGAGGCTCTAGGCCCTGAAATTCCTGGTCCTAAGGAAGCTCCATGGCTAGGCTGTCCAACTGCCCGGCAGTGCCAATCCTCAGGCACTCACTGGGTGATGGGCATGGTACCCCATCCCATCAGCAGGAGCTTAGGTCTTCAGAATCTGACTGGATGTGCTGGAAGGAGATTCTTTTAAAATTTGAATTCTTTGAAAACCCTATGTATGAAATGTATCCAATCTACATTTCTATGAAATCTTTTGGGTTGGGACCTTTTCTGACAACAGTGTAATTTGGAATATAGTTCTCCACCTGACTGGAGAATGGAAGGATATCAGGATGTCCTAATGTACAGCCTAAAGCAATAACACATCACACAAACTATGTAACTGTAGNCTCCTTCCTCCCTTCCTTCCTCCTTCCTCCCCTTCTTCTTGCCTTGTCAGAACTCCATCTTTTGCTTCGGTGTAAAATCAAGATGTTTTCTCTTGCATTACTTGGTGAAGTTCATGGGTCAGTTCCGGTCTGAGGTTTGCAGCCCTTTCTGGCTTGTACAGATAATCTTACCATATTGAAAACATCCTTAATTGTCTAGTTGAATTGGAGCTAAAAAAACCTGAAGTAACAGCACCAATAGCTCTGTTATCCATCTTTCATGCTAAAACATTGTTAGCTTTTAAACATACATTAGAACAGGCAGCAACAGTTAGCTGAGCAGAAATGTGCAGTAAAATTAGACTGGGAGATGAGATACAATTGGAAGTGTCTGCCCTTTTCTGTTTCCAGATTTGGACTCGTTCTTAGCTGTCTTCTGCAAACTGTTATGAACATCTGATCCAATTTTCTGTATTTTCGTTCACTATCCCAGACTACTTGCCACCCCGTCTCCAATCCCACTTTAGCCTCCTCCTGTGTTTTCCATTTCCCTATCTGTAGCTTGGGTGAAGTGTCAAAATAGGCAACAGTGACACAGGGGTGTTCCCTATGGCTCACTCCTTGCCCTGTCCCTCCGTGTTCACCTGGTGGCCTTGTTACCATCTTGTGCCCATCTGTATCTCAGCTGCATGCCAATGTTTCCTCTCCCTGGCTGTCAAGAAGTGTTGTATGTGCAGCAGCAGGGCAGGCAGACCAATACTCAAAGGAGCAGCACAGCTGTAAAGCTTAGAACAATTTTGAAAATAATCACCTTTTTGTAGCCAAAATGACCAGAGGTGGCAAATGTCAGAAAAGAGGACAGGAAGACACAGGTAGAGCTAGTTAAAAACTTTCAAATGTTTTTTCATGTCAGCTAGTCAAAACGAAGCTGCGAGGGAGAAGGGAACTATTTCAACAAGTCTTCTGATTCAAAAGGTATCCTGAATTTCCAAATTTAGTGAAAATTATTAACACCATTCTCAAACATTTCAAACACACTGTCATTTCAATCCACCCCTTAATTTTACATTTTTTCCTTAAAACTTTTAACTCACTTATAACAATAAATAGTCACATTAAAAAGGCCACAATCAAGATGAAAGTTTTCTAACATGCCTAAATAAAATGGTACAGTTCATCTGGTCCAAATTATTTTTCCCCAGTGTATCAGTTTATGATATTTTCCTACCCTTCAATTCCTCCTCCCTTTTCAGCATGGGAAAAAGTTGCAAAATCTCAAAAACTCTTATGGAATGGGAGGATAATTTTCCATTTAAATTTGAGAGCAGTTATAACATGAAAAATATTATTCTTTCCTCTTCTTTTAGTTTGCCTTTCCCTTAGTTTCTCTTCAGTCACATGAATAGGGCTAGAGCTATCACAGTATGAAGTGTCAGAGTTCACTGACTCAGACAGAAAGCACACATTTTTCTGCTATATGATGCAAATAACCTTTTTACGTAACTTCTCAACTAAATACCTGTGATTACAGCACATGAAGAACTCTAAAATTATAAAAAGGAATGAAAATCTGGGAGCACGTCTAAATATAATGCTCTCTTCATTTCCAGAATGGCAAATTTGAAATGGCGTCTCACCACATCACTCCTGATTTTTATTATATCTGAGGTCTTTTGGTTAACATAAATGGCTGTGCAGCCATTGAAACTGGTATTCACGAAACAAAAAATTAATTCACGATCTGAAAGAAGAGAAAGCAACTGCATTTTTCTCCTCTGACTAAACTGAAAGTTGTTGTTGTATTTACAATATGCAGTATTCTGGAGAGAGAAGGAGGTTTGTGTGGGACTGGCCTCCCAGAAAGATCAAGCAGCAATGGTAACAACAACTTTGTTGTTTAGTGGTTTTCAGAGGCACATTCAAAGCCCTTACAGTAAGAGTACATAAAAACCCTTTAAAGAAACACAGCCAAATATTGCATTTAAAGCAGAAGTGAAAACATGGTTTAAAATAGACTAGGAAACAGATTCCAAAGAGACACCCTTCCAGGATCTTGAATGGTGCTAGAGAATATGCCTGCAAGTTAGACCTGAGAGTAGTCTTGACAATAAAACAATCAAACATTGTAAGAGTAATTCTAAGAACCATTTTTAGAAACCATTTTTTTTTCTAATTTTGCATAACACTAAGTACTTCTGTCCAGTGCTAGAGCACAATGTAATTGCTAATTACATGTTCTTCACAAAACTTGTAAGAATGGCCACATTGGCTACATTTACACTGCTAAATAAACAGGGTTCAGGAAGCAAGCAAGAATGTTGGACTCCTGATTGCTGAGGCAGATTGATTACTAACTCTCTCCTTTGCTCTATTTGAGCCACCCTGACTGGCCTTGTCCAGGTTGAAGGTACTCTTGGTTCTTGGGATGGTGTCTTCAGGGACTGTTCCCCCTAAACGGTGGTGTAGGTGTTGTACCAGAGTTCACTCCCTCCACAGTACAGTCCTCCAACGCAATCCCGTCAGCCGTTGCATGCCCTAATGTCCTTTCGTATCTCCTTTACTGCACCCCAGGGCATGTAGCCATTACCTTCAGTCTATAAAAATCCACTCTGGCATAGCACATTCTTCACATTACTTTACACAGTCCTAGGCGCTCTTTCCAGAAACCTTGACATTGTTCTCTTGGCCTCTTGTGTTTAGTTGCACAGGCATACCAGCTGGGTCAGGTGAAGGTCCATGCAGCCCAGTATTCACCAGAACCATTTCACCCAGCTTCTTTGGCTAAGAATATAGAAGCAGGAGTATAAGAACATGCAAACCGATCAGAGAGTGATACTTCTCTTCCTATGCCCTAATACTTTGTCCTCAAGGATTTTCTGAGGTGGAGATTGTTTCCTTCTATGACATCAATACTTGTCTATAATTACAAGAAACTGAACATGAAATTTGATTTGGCTGAATATGTGCAAATGGTACTCCAGTCCTACTCCATACTGTTACTGGGATTTTAAAATAAAAAAAAAACAACAGAGTTTTTAACTGCTTGTACAATGTTGATCCTTGAGAGTTTGTTTTGAAGATATCCTCCACTGCCATGAAGGCTGTGGTTTTTTATATTGTTGACCTACAAGCTGTATTTCTGATGCAATCACTTGACTCTAGCAGCAAAGGCCTTAAGAAGTTAACTGAGTTATCATGAGACTTGGCCACACTAAGTAGGCCACAGACCACCTGACCATAGGACCAGGATTTGAATTCAGAGGTTTGTTGTTCCAGCACTGTATTCTTCTGCTATTTTTTTAGCAAAGATTCTCAAGGGGTTGAGGGCTTTCAAACAATAACATCTTACAATCAACTGCTTTTGATAGCTGATGAAAAATACTGCAATCTGTAAAAACTGTCATTGTTTTCTTGCATGAAATGCTAACACTGGCAAGAATATTTCAAGCAAGTTGAAGCCTGTTTATCATCTCTTTTGGCAATGCCTAACTCAAGGCAATGTAGTAATCTATTCTGGAGAAATGCTGTTCTTAGTATTACTCTTGGATGCAGATGAAGAAATTGAACGTATGAAAGCATTTTGTGTTGATAAGTGTAATCTTTGTCCAATCTAGCCATCTTAATAAGCCATGACAATCGAAATCAGTACATTTTTTACATTTAGGGGCAACAAGAAAATATTACTGCAATTCTGAAATAACAACAAAAAAATCACTGTTTTGCTTTAGTTTATCTTTCACAATCAATTACCTATTTCAGTCTGGGTAATGCTTTCTCTCTTTGTGGCAAACCCAACACAGGTAGGTTATGTCTGTATTTCCCTATTTATAGCACTGAAAACACACACGCTTAAATATTCTATATGTTATTATAACTCAAACAGAAGTTGTGGGTAAATATTGAAATTATTAATGCTACAAGCTGTTATTATGCTGAAGGTGTAACTATATGACTGTGATGGTCCCTTCTGGTTTTAAAATTCCTGACTAAATGTGGATTACTAGCAGACTGTTCATTGATACACTTGAAGAGAAAAGGTGGATTCTGCACACTTTTCCCAAGTGAAAAACAGCTAGTCTCAAAATGTAAATTAAATCACCATTAAACCAAGCTATAGCCCCACAGAGTGGAGAATCCCCACAGACCCAGAGCTGATTACAGAATCAATTTGATGCTTTTTGGGAATGGTGTAAGAAATGGCTGAAGAGATTCTTTTAAGCCACAAGAAAGGTTTTGTTTGCATTATTTTTCCTTGCTGGATCCAGGTTTAGACTGGTTCTTATTTTATCTGCACCCTGTTCCCCACCTTCACATGACTACACACAAAGCGGGGGCTTCAAAGCTGACAGCACTGGCCTAACTCTGTTCTCATTAAAAGCATTGGCAAAACTCCCAGTGGCTTCAACAGCAACAGGATTAGGCCAACTGTGAGTGCTTTGAAAAACTTACCCAAGGCAATAAATCTAGCATTAATTCACAAAAAGGAAAGCAAACAAAAAAGGTATGGAGAGAGGGAAAAGAAGAATCATCTTTCAGTTTCTCAAAGTCTTTTAACAGAAAAAGGACCCTGATTATATATTGCTGTGCAGGGTCTCTGTGGCTGGTACATGAAGGTTGGTGTTGGACACTTGTCTGCTTAAGCCTGTGCGTGAGGGCCAAAAGAGTGAGGATGCTTTCCCTGGTCACCATGTGCAGAAGCTGCTGGTAATCACTCTGCTTACATGGTGCAAGAGCAAGGGGACCAGTGAGCTAGCAGACCTGAGTGGCAGAGCTGGGCTGCCTGGGGCCAGCACGTGCTTCACCATTTCCCACCACTTCACAGTGAAGCATGGGCTGCTCTGGTCAGCAGTCTCATGAGGCACTTAACTGTCATTTGTTGGACATGTCCGCATCCGGTTATTCTCAACTTGCCTTGCACATCATCTCTTTTGCCTCTCTTATAATTACCTTTGCCTGTCTTTGAATTACTTCCATTATGCTGGTGCTTTTCTGGCACAGAGATAAATTACATAGCCGTGAACTTTGCCCATAATGGGGAGCACACAGGAAACCATTCAAATGGCATCTGACACTTGAGGCTCAGGTTATTTGCATTTCATGTATGACTTGGTATCCTCCTTATTTTACTTCATGCACACCAAAGAGATGGAATTATGAAGACAAAACTATAAAAATGTTATTTGGTTGTTTTGTGGGTTTTTTCACTAGAGACATGAACCTTGTAGACTTTTAAGATTCTTGGGTGAAAATTTGCATGTTCCCCTGAGGACATTCAAAGATGGAAAGAAGCAGGTGTCCTTCAGCTGAAATATCCTGGTGGCAGAACTGTGCACCCCTTATTAGGTGGATGAAAGACATCAGAGCTCAGCCCTAATAGTGGATTATTTACTGTGCTAAAGAGAACATTGTTTCCCATGGGGCAGTAGCTTTTCCAAGTTTTGAAGCTACAGCTCTCTGCAAAGTGGGATTTGTGTTGCTTGTGCATCTTTTCCCATTTACTCTCTTGAACTTTTTTTTTTTTTTAATAAGAAAAGGATTGGCAAGAATACATCTACTTTTGAGGAAGAGAATGAAATTGAATAGCTAGGTTCTTGGCAATGCCTGGCAGGTGTTGCCTGGACTTGAATATAAAAAACATTTTGTACCAGTATCTTAAACAGTGGGTCAAACAGAATTCACAGGTAAACTTGACATCTTTATAGCTTTGACAAATTCAGTCCCATCGCTAGAAACCATAAATCTGATCTTTCTGAGATTGACACAGCAAGGAGTTGTTCTTCAAGTAACTTTAGCACTCTGATAGTCCTTTGAAAGACGATTCAGGGAGTTCAGTGGAAGGCATGACACTTGATGTTGCTGGTTAATTGTATTTGGCTGCATATTACTTACTCAGTATGGGTGAAAAACACTTACTATGCAGTGAGAATGATTTGCTGCAGCTTTCATTACAAATGATTAAGTGATTGTCCTGTACTTGGCAAAAGACTAGTGTATTTTGGGGACATGAAGACAGTTTAGTCCGAAGTATTGTGTTACAGGCCATGGCTCTGTGCAGTACTTTGCTTTCCATCACAATTAGAAAAGAATTTGGGTTTGAATTCAGCAGAACTGGATTTTTGCCACCGTTTGCATCGAATAGCAGAACCTCCATTGTTTTTTCTTCCACCCCTAATATCTCAGCAGGGTTTGCTCTTTGCCTCCAGCAAGGCAAAGAGCAGTAGATTCAAGTCTGCACTGCTTGAGTAATGCTCAAAGCATTATTGACAACTCTCTTTCATGAAGAGGTGACTTTGGAAATTGTCCGGACCCTTCTCATCTCTCACAAATGGTCATGATTTCTCACCTTTCATAAAGTGACTTGCCTCTCACAAACGCTGACTTCGTGGCTGGTGTAGAGAGGTGGTATTTCCCTCTTCGCTGTTCATGAACTCCCCGCACTGCCCTGGAAAAGTGAAAGGACTTCGCATAGGCCCTCGGCATGTTAGTATCATTGTATAAGGATTTGTCCTGATTTTCAGAGGAGGAGAGCATGCATATCTCCCGCTGCCATCTGACAGGAGAACAAGGATTTTATGTAACAGAGATGTTAGTACATATCTTGCCTCAGGCACCTAATTGTCCGTGATTTTTATTTCAACCAACGTTATTATGATAATCCCAAAAAATTTTATTTGCAAATTCTTCCATTCACCTTTTATGTAATGAGGAGCTGGATCCAGGGTTCAAAACAGTAAAATAGAAGATTCTGGCATCTCCTTTAAGCCACCAAGACCTTCATATTTGCATTGCTGTAGATTCAAAGCCAGATATTCCTTTTTGGCCTCATATTAGCATCATTCTTGCACAATTTCATGACCATGAGCTGTATCTTTGTACATTTTCTATGTGAAAGCAAAACTACTGATGCATGATAAGCACAAACAAACAGAGAGAATGTTTGGAAGAACAGTCACTTGAAAGCATACCATTCATCTATCTGAAAATAACCTAGGAGTTTGACACTCACACAAAAATTACAGCTGGTGTTTTTGCCAAAGAAAAGCTCCTAACTAGACTTCTGTATCCAGAGCTGGGCAAATAATTGATTTGGGGGGCTCACTGGCAGATTTACAAGAATTCATTTTGTATCAACCTGGAATGAAGTGTTCAGCCAAATGAAAAGTAGAAAAAAGTAATAATTTTCAACTGAGAACAAGTTTTGGGTTTTGGGAGAGGTTACTTATTTCTTTTTCATTCTTTCATAAAACTGAAGTTGATTTCCAAATGCTTTGAACTAAAAATCTAAGTATCTCAAAACTAAATTGCTGACATTTTTCCAGTTTTAAGACCTCTGTACTGCCCCACCCCCTCACCCCCTTAAGCAGCTTACAAAAAATATATGTAATTGAATCACTGTTATTCAGGAAAAACATTTTGGCCAAGGAAAAATATTTTGGCCAAAAAAGTTTTGCCCAGCTCTAGCTGTATATCAGATATCTTCACATAGTGCGTCTCCACTTTTTTAATACGTAGTGGGAATATGCTGAAATACAAAACTTAGTGCAACTTCAGTAAAACTATGCAAAAAGGCAAGTCAGCACAGGAGACAAAAGGAACTATGATGCTTAGCTATTAAGCTAGTGGATATTTGTGTTCGCATCAACCTTATTAAACCACATAGGACTGAATAATTTTTTCCCCTTTCTTTTAGTACACCCTGGGATACTTCTGGTACACCATATGCTCAAAAGCCAATTGCGATCTGTGAGTGGGAAAAGGTAAACGCTATTAGAACAGGAAATCACACGTGATATAAAATAAATGCATTGTCATTTTTTTATTTCCTTGATATTCAAAACCCATGATTTTAACTTATTCCCTGAATAAGTTAGATGGCAGTTTGGATCAAATACACATTTGAGTATCCATAAAGTTCAATGAGTACAATAAAAACCATATTCATAGATAACCTTTCCAATTGTTAGTGTGTATTTCAGCTTACTTTATACCTCTTTTCTATCTACTTTTGTTAATGTTCTGGCAGCCAAATTTGTACAGAGGAATACTCTTGAAAGTAGTGAATTTTAAATTATTATTGAGAACATTCAGAGAGAGCAGATTTCAGATTCATAGTACTCATAATCTGCACTGAAAATATGTGCACTATTTATTGTTGTTGTTGTTGTTGTTATTGTTGTTTTTATTGTTATTACTCTATCAATGAACATGACCTACATGTTACACCAAAGCAGCTTGAGATTTTAATGGCAACTATCACACAAAGGTGCAAACAACAAATATCTATAGGCTAAGACAATGGCTATGAAAACAAAGAAGAATGCTGAAGAGAGAATGGATTTGGGGAGATTTTAGTTTGTTCACAGACAATTCACAAGTGAAATACAAACATACGGTGTAGGGGTGCTGCAGTCTACTGGTCACTTTTATGGCAAGCAGTGCATAGCCAGTATGAGAACAGCGATGGGCTAACTGTTAGTTATGGAAAGTGGTTCCTTAGTTTGAGGAATGCTAATGTCAGTGAGATTTTTTCCATTACCTTCACTGATCTTTAGACTAGGCCTTAAGGTAGCAGCTGTAGCAGCTAGGAAATTTAACTTTTACTGGCTACCCTACTTTGAAATGGAGGTGCAAATCTAGCTATTGTCATGCTGTGACTTGTTACAGGGAGACACCAGAGCTGCTCTACTGCATTTCTGCTTTGTGTAGTCTTTAGTAAACATCAGAGCATCCCAAATGGTGGCATAAGATAGAGTCTGCAAGTGTGATGCTGACAGCAGCCTGAAATAGCTGCAATACCCAGAGCCTTGCTGGAAACCAACAGCACAGTGTACTAGTGAGCACAGAGGTGAGATGTGAACAGTAGGATAAATGGTGTGGGCTGGAGTGGCTGTTGCAGCTGGGAGAGAGGACCAGTGAGTATCAGGAGAAAAGGCTGAAGCATCATTACTCTGTTTAATGATTTGGGAAAAACTCACTGGTCTGAAAGATGTGTGGAGATTACTGCAACTTCCATAGATTTGGCTTTCCAAGGCACTGTTGATCACTTATTGGGGTATAGATGAGCATTTATTTTGAAAAAAATGGAAATTCCCATTCAGAGATGTGAGTGAAATTAAATGTTATTTTCTGCTATTGCATTTGGATTGTAAAAGGAAAAGGTATGAAAGCTTGGCAAAGACTGAGATGCTCTGGGCTCATTCCTCTGCCAGCTCCCATGAGATCTAAAGCTGGTTTTTCATTCTCCAGACGCTCTAGAGTATGTCAATCCAGGAAAAACATAGTTGAAAACTATCCTACATTCCTTTTCCAGAACGGAACTTGGTTTTCTGCTGAAGTGGTTTGAAGTAGGCTCTTAGCCAGTGCATATCTCAGCCCTTTGCTTCTGAGCATGAAGCACATAATCAGAAACCTCTGAACTGAGCCTAGATAACATTCCATCCTGGGGCACTGGCAGATAAAAATGAGTGAGTTTGGAGTTTCCTAACTTCATATGAACAGCAAAAAAGTTAAGCTTATAATTTTTGAGCTAAGGATGAATTATGTGGATTAAAGAGCAAGACTGATATTGAGAAATAGACTCTTGTTTTAATGATATTTAAAAAAAAAACTTAAAAAAACCAAATCCCGAAGGGCTGTGCCTTCCCTGCCATTATGGAGTACTCCCACAAACATCCAGAAGAACAACGCGATCCCCACATCTACGTGTGTCCTGTACACTTTGATATTTTCCAGGCAATGGGAACTTTGCGCAAGCACCTGAAAAAGTAGTTGCAATGTACTAAGACACTAGGTGAGCTCAGGTGCCAGCAGAGCCACATCCCTTTGAGAGCAGCCTCTGCCCATTCTTCAGGCTCTGATTCTGATAGAATGTCTGGAGAGGATTTATGGGCTGCAGGATGTCCTAGAAATGCCCTTCACACTGTAGTGTAGCTGTATCCCTTTAATCTTTCATATATTTTTATGCACCTAGTTTGTATTTGCTAACATCCAGCAAGATTTTGGCCTTGAAAATGCACATAATAATTTTCTCTGCAGTGAAAAAGAGTTCAGACACATGTGCTACAAGCATTTTTAAAACAAAGTGTGCATTTCATAAAGCAGTTGAATGACTACCTAGCACATATTTGAACTCTGGCTAATAACTGTAGTATTTATTTTGATATTTTCCTGCTTCCAAGTCTGTGCACTCTGATGAAGTCCTGACCACTTCATAAAAAGTAAAGGACGGCATTAATGTTGCCAGTGGGAGGGTGTAAGCCACAGCCATTTGAAAAAAATACATGGCTCTTTTTAGCTAAGCCTCCCACTGGGACCTGATTGCTAGGGGAGAGAGAGGTGGGAATTAGCCACTTCTGTTATGAATGTCAAGGTTCTTGGAAGGTTCAAGTAACAAGAAGTGCTGAAAAGTATGGCAACTAATCCCCATCTCCTGACACTAAGCTTGTCACTTCTGTGACATTCTTGGCCTCTTCTAACCCAGTGTCTGGGAATTTGAGACTTAATCTTTGGTCTACCACATGTTGGTGCAGAATATAGCTGCTGCAAAATGAAACCAACCTACAAATGGGGAAAAGATCTATTTTAAAATGAAAAATCCCAGCCCCCTCATTCTTCCTTAGCATGGGCTTTTTTAGAACCAAATTTCAGTCTCATACTGGCCACTTAATACTGCATGGGCTGTGTTTCTCGATCCAGACAGGCAGGAATGTTTTGCCGTTTGTCTTGATAGCCAATGTGCATGCCTCTGCTGGAGCATCTCCTCATCATACACCAGTATGCAGTTCATATTCTCATTCTTCATATCAGGAGAACTCTGTCTTTGTTCATTTAAATAGTAGACCCTATGGGAACTGAAATATTACAATGGTAATTAATGTTTCATCAGAATAACCAAGACTTTCAAATTTCATTGCTTAGTTTTGTAAGATCATAGTTCAGGGCCTGAATAGGTGATGACCTTCTGGTAGCCCTTGTAGTCCATATCAACTTGCCATTTGGTCTGCACTGCTGAGAGCTTAGACAGGGTGGAGTTCCCAAACACTGGCATGCCCTTCATTCATAGTCTGCAGTTTATGGTGGGACCAGGGCCAGGACAATAGAGATGCATTACTACCACTGTCCCCTAAGATCCCTTAGCTTGTCTGCGTAGTCCAAGGGCAATCAAAAGAGAATTCAAGGCCTTGAGACTGGGTGTGAGGGAATCTGGAGTGCAGGTTATCTTTCCCTCTCTCCTTGCAGTTGCAGGCAATGACATTGGAAGAAAGAGACAGGCACAATCTATTAATACATGTGTTACCATCACAATTTCAGGTTTTTTAATAATGGCCTACACGGCACCAGGCTTGCTGGCATCAGACGGGATTAATCTTTCTCAAAGTGGGAAGAGTGTGTTTGTTCAAGAACTAGTGCAGCTCATTGACAGAGCTTTAAACTAGGCTTGAAGGGGGAGGGGGATAATATCAGGCTTGCCTGTGACACGCTGTGGGATGACATGCCAAGGTTAGAGGGATGCGGTACTAGTGAGGGCCCTCAACCTGTCGCTCTGAGATGTGCTGGCTACACCGCAGCACACTTGAAGTCTTACAGAGATGAGACAGGGACTACTGAGGTAATAGGAGCCACCAGGGAAACACCAGTGAAATACCTCAAAGGAATTAAGGGATGTTTCTCTAGAAAGGTGACATGGCCAACAGTCCAGCTGAAATACCTCTACAACAATGAACACAGCATGGGCAACAAACAGAAGGAGTTGGAAGCCATTGTGCTACTAGAAGGCTACAATCTAGTTGTCATTACTGAAACTTGGTGGGACCAATCCCATGACTGGAGTGCAGCTATTGATGGCTACAGGATGTTCAGAAGGGACAGGTGAGGAAGGAGGGGTGGAGGCATTACTCTCTACATCAAGAAATGGATAGAGTGTGAAGAGCTGTCTCTGAAGAATAGCCATGAGCAGGTTGAAAGCGTATAAGTAAGAACTAGATACCGAGGCAACAAAGGGAACCCTGTGGTTGGTGTCTACTACAAGCTGCCTGATCAAGGGGAGCCTATTGATGAAGCCTTCTTATTCCAGCTACATGAGACATCATGCTCACAGGCTCTCATCCTGCTGGGAGACTTCAACCACCCCAACATCTGCTGGAAAAGTACCATGGCAAGCTTTAGGCAATCCAGGAGACTCCTGGAATGCATTGAGGATAATTTCTTAAACGAGGTAATAGACAGCCCTACCAGAGGGGATGCAATACTGGACCTGATGGTCACCAACGCAAGTGAGCTAATTGGTGGTGTCAAGATTGGAGACAGGCTGGGCTGCAGTTATCATGCGCTTCAGGAGTTCACAGTCCTGAGGGATATGGGTCAAGTGAAGAGTAAAGTCAGGACCCTGAATTTTAGGAAAGCAAAATTCCAGCTCTTCAAGCAGTAGGTTAATAGGACCCCCTGGGAAACTGCCCTCAGGGACAGGGGAGCAGAACAGAGCTGGCAGATCTTTAAGGACACTTTCCATAGAGCTCTCAATCCCCAGCCGTAAGAAATCGGGAAAGAATGGCAAGAGAGCAGCATGTCTGAGTCAAGACCTGCTGGTCAAACTAAAGGGCAAGAAGGAAATGCACAGGCAATGGAAACAGGGACAGGTATCCTGGGAAGAGTATAGGGATGCTGCCTGGTTTTGTTGGGATGGGGTCAGGAAGGCCGAGGTACAGCTGGAGCTGAACTTGGCAAAGAATGCAAATAATAATAATAGGGGCTTCTATAGCTATGTCATACAGAAGAGGAAGGTCAAAGACAGTCTACCCTGCAATGGCCAAGACTGGCAAACTGGTAACAACAGACGAGGAGAAGGCTGAGGTACTCAACAAATTTTACCTCAGTCTTCACTGGCAACCTCACTCCCCACACCTCTCGAGTGGATGGACCACAAGTCAGGGACTGGGGGAGCAAAGTCCCTCCCACTGTAGGAGAAGATCAGGTTTGTGGCCACCTGAGGAACCTGAACATACAGAAATCTATAAGACCTGACAAGATGCATCCAAGTCCTGAGGGAAATGGCTGATGTAGTTGCCAAGCCACTAGCCATGGTATTTGAAAAATTGTCAGTCAGGCTTGCTTGGTGATTGGAAAAAGGGAAACATTGCACCAATTTTTAAGAAGGGTAGAAAGGAGGACCCTGAGGACTACCAACCTCTCAGCCCCACCTCTGGGCTTGGGAAGATCATGGAACAGATCCTCCTAGAAGCTATGCTAAGGCGCATGGAAGACAGTGAGGTGATTCAAGGCAGCCAGCATGGCTTCACTAAGGGCAAGTCCTGCCTGACCAACCTCATGGCCTTCTATGATAGAGTGACTACAGCAGTGGACAAGGGAAGAGCTACAGATGTTGTCTATCTGGAATTCTGTAAGGCCTTTGACATCTTCCCCCACAACACCCTTCTATCTAAATTGCAAAGATACGGATTTGATGGGTGGACTGTTCGGTGGATGAGGAATTGGTTGGAAATGGTGTCATTCAGAGGGCAATGGGCAATGTCTCAATGTCCAGATGGAGATCGGTGACAAGTGGTGTCCCTCAGGGGTCCGTATTGGGACTAGTACTATTTAATATCTTTATCAATGGACTGCTGAAGATGGGCATCTAGTGCACCCTCAGCAAATTTGCAGATAACACCAAGCTGAATGGTGTGGTTGACATGCATGAGGGACAGGATGCCATCTAGAGGGACCTGGACAAGCTTGATAAGTGAGCCCATGTGATCCTCATGAGGTTCAATAAGGTCAATGCAGGGTCCTGCACCTGGGTCGGGGCAACCTTCGATATCAATACAGAGTGGGGGATGAAGGGATTGAGAGCAGCCCTGCCAAGGACTTGGGGGTACTGGTGTATGAAAAGCTGGACATGAGCTGGCTGNATGGTGTGGTTGACATGCATGAGGGACAGGATGCCATCTAGAGGGACCTGGACAAGCTTGATAAGTGAGCCCATGTGATCCTCATGAGGTTCAATAAGGTCAATGCAGGGTCCTGCACCTGGGTCGGGGCAACCTTCGATATCAATACAGAGTGGGGGATGAAGGGATTGAGAGCAGCCCTGCCAAGGACTTGGGGGTACTGGTGTATGAAAAGCTGGACATGAGCTGGCTGTGTGCACACACAGCCCAGAAAGCCAACTGTATCCTGGGCTGCATCAAAAGAAGCATGGACAGCAGGTCCAAGGAGGTGATTCTGCCCCTCTACTCCACTCTTGTGAGACCCATCTGGAGTACTGCATCCAGGTCTGGAATCCCCAGTACAAGACAGGCATGAACCCATTGTAGTGGATCGAGAGGAAGGCCACAAAAATGATCAGAGGGCTGGAGCACCTCTCCTATGAAGACAGGCTGAGAGAGTTGTGGTTGTTCAGCCTGGAGAAAAGAAGGCTCCAGGGAGACCTTATTGCAGACTTTCAGTACTTAAAGGGGGCTTATAAGAAAGATGCGGACAAACTTTTTACTAGGGCCTGTTGTGATAAGACAAGGGGTAATGGTTTTAAACTAAAAGAGGGTAGATTTAGACTAGGTATGAGGAAGAAAGTTTTTACAATGAGGGTGGTGAGACACTGGCACAGGTTTCCCAGAGAGATGGTAGGTGCCCCATCCCTGAAAACATTCAAGGCTGGGTTGGATGGGGCTCTGAGCAACCTGTTCTAGTTGAAGATCTCCCTGCTCATTGCAGTGGGGTTGGACGAGATGACCTTTAAAGGTCCCTTCCAATCCAAACTACTCTATGATTCTTGGGGGGGCCTGTAGTTCTCCAAGAAGCTACCTCCTTCTTCTCAGTACTGCTACTGTAAGGTATGAGGAGGTGGCTGTTACCAGCATAACAGTAGCTTTACATGCCATAATACCTGACACGTTTGCAGTGTTGCTGGGTAACAGTTTCAGACTTCGTATCTTTATTATTATTAATGAAGTATATCATACCCTCAGCACAAGATGTCTTCCTGAAGTTTTTAGTGTAACTCTTTGAGGTAAAGTCCAGGAGCATGCCTTTTCCAGTTTGCTCAGAAAAAAAGCTCATAGCTTTTAATATCAAAACTCAGGCTGCTCACTGGAAGGTTGAGAGACTGGCATTGAAGTATCATGAAGAAACAAGGTTTACCTGAGACCTGCTCTTCAAACCCTGGCTGGTCCTGATGTCTCTGCCCTGAGACGGCTCCATCTAGAATATCTTTCTTCAATAGCTGACCCTCTGGAACTCCCTTGCACTTTCCATTTTGTTTTGCTCAGCTCACTGAGGGCAGGAGACAGGATGTAACCGTGAATCTGTCAGGGACAGATCCCTTTGTCTTCACTTTTCCTCTTCTCCCAGACTTGAAGACTTGTTACTTCCCCTTCACAGAGTATATGAACAGATCTTTGTCTCTTCTTCCCAAATTGTCCCTCTTCCTTGCTTGTAAAGAGCAGCTCCTACCTAGCTGTTAGAGGCCCCAAAAGCTGCAGGAAGGCCAAGTATTGATACGTTAGCCTACAAGGTACTCATGTTTTAAGCTCACATTCAGAATCAATTTCTGTCTCTGCAAAATGCATGGCTAGCATGCTGGATTTCACCCTCATGCATATCATATAAGAAAAGCGAAAGCGAGGGATGAGGGCTTGGCTCACTGCCTCTCATCTGGCAGAGCGCTCTTGGGGCGGCTGGGCCCCGTCTCCATCAGAATGACCTAATTCTGCATATATCCATATTGATCTGATCTGTGTCATCATCAGTTCAGCGTTCATTAATGCAATTGGGTGCAGAAAGCTTTCAGGGGAAATAAACGAAGAGAAAGAACAATATATGCTATCCTCTTTGAGTAGGAGTGGAATTAGATTATTTTTGTTCACTTCAGTTGAAACCAACGCAGTGACATTTTAAAAAGGCTATGTGCAAAGGCCCTGCCTCCCTCCTCCCTCCATCCCCCAGCTGCCGCAGCTGGATGAGATCCGTGGTGCTGGGGGTGCAGTGCTGGGGGTGCCCCCCTGTGCTGCTGGCTGCCAGCGGGCAGCCCCTGCCCCCAGCAGACTGCAAACCCTCCCTGCTGCCAGGAAGCTTTGCATTCAGTTTCAGCACAACGGCTCAGGCCAGCAGTTTCTCCCAGTGGGGATACAGGTCAGTGTGGAGAGGCTCACAGCATGGTTCTTCTTTTAATTACACCGCTGTAACTACATTTCTCAGGTGGAGTCATTCCCAGTTTTTACCTGTGTAAATGAAAGACAGCACAAATGCTGAATTAATCTTACGAACTCCACTCTGTGGGTTACACTGTGTGAGGCATAAGATGGTCCACAGAGGAGGAGCAACTTTCTTGTACATCCCCACAGACTCTTGAGAGGCTGTATTTGCTCACCTCCTGCTTCAGGAGGAAAAAGCTTGTCCCTTCTTGTTATGTTTCTGATTAGAATCAGAACTGCTGGATTTGTTCACCTGAGAGGAGATATGTGTGTGTAGAGCAGCTCTTGATGGGCATGAAAAGTTAATGAGATGATTGCTTTGTGCTAGAGGCACCAACAGCCATACACTCCCAACTGGTATGGACACTGCATGCTGCTCAGTCGAAGACAGAGCGAATAAGAAATGCATGATATGGTGATGTGAAAGCTTTATGGGTGTTTAGCTGAGAACATACACTATATGTACCACATAACACCATTATGCATTTTTAAAACTGATAGGAGAAAGCACAAAGAATTGTGCTCTGAGATTCGGTGCAGAGCATTAATGGATGCTGATCTCATTTGATTTTATTCAAACTCCCTGTTCTTTCTCCACACAGGCACTGTCTCTGACCACCGCTACTTCCATCGCATGACCACTGAACTATAGCTGAACACAGCAGTAGGATATGTAATGAACAGAAAATACTTTGAAATTAGGGAGATGCACACTGTTTACAAATATTAGGTTTGTCCGCAAGACAGCAGTCATTTTGTTGTGCAATATTGATATCCTTATAGGGACAGCCTTGGTTTTATCAGTTGGCTTTTAATTGCAAGAGGAGAATATAACAAAGGTGACAGAAGAGCATAGTTTACATAAAGGAGACTTTTATAAAACAGAACAGGAGAAAAACATGAGGGGAATTGTTATTCAGTTCCAACACACAGTCTGTGCAATGCACAGTCATACTCAAAGAGTAGCAAAAGTGAAACAGAGAACAAAGATTTTTGAGTGCCCTGTAGTAGATGCCATTTGCTGTATGTATCAAAAAAGTAAGAGCCTTGATGCATATTCCTGTCCCTCTCTTGGGAATTTGCTTTTCATGGTTAGTGGTTCCAGTGTGCAGTTGCCGTAAGGGATACCTAACCCCTCAGTCACATTAATTCCTTCCCCATGTGGGCATACAATTATTAATAGAAAAAAACTGTTCCAGGACAGAAGAAGGGAAGGAAGGAAAGTTTTATTATGCTGTCTTTTAGGAAATGGAAGAGGGAAATGCATAGCACTGTCTTACATATTTCTGTATTAATACACTGTAATAGTCTTGAATACTTCTATGAAATTTAGAAATGTACTGAGATAAATTCTTTTTGCCTAAGCTTCTATTTTTGGCATTGAAGCTTTTTAGTTAACGAAACAACAGGGAAAATGGAGAGGAGGGGTGAAAAAGAGGAAAGTACTTAGTAGGTGCTGTGATCAATTTACCAATGCAGCTGACATGAATGTGCCCTAAATCCTACTTGATCTTCTTAATACAATGTAATCCTTAATTGTCTGTTTTGACACCTAATGAGCACACACACGTGTGTGCACTCCCAAGGCATGTATCTGTCTTGCCTTGCTAATCCCTTTATCCGGGCTGTGCCTCTGCTGACTCTACTGCTGTGAATGACTACAGATGTAGTGTCTCTCTGTGCTGCTGTATCTCTGCCATGTAATCATAATGATTACTCTCCATTGTGAGGAAGGTCTGGAAACAGTAAAATCTTCCACCTGTTGACATGCGGTGAAGTCTGTGCATGTTTTTAATCCAGGGTATAGTTTGTCAGTCTGGTCTTGAGCTTAAAAGGCCATTGCAGACCTTTTAATGATGTTGATGTTCTTGCTGTGAAGAGGCAACTGAGCACTGCTCTATTCGACACAGCACGGAGCTGTGGCACTAGGGCGGGGGAAAGGACAAATGGTACTTACTCATGAGCAATCAGGCAAGGATTTTTCCTGGAAGAGAAAGAGAAACAATCCTTTCCTTAATGCCTGATACTGCCAGGCTGTTCTATCTGACAGCAACAGGGATGTAGTCCTGCTACGTGTCCCACAGCAACAAACTGATGGAGCAGTCCCTAAACTTTCTCAAGCACAGAAGGAGATTCAGAGATTTATCCTTCCTAGATGACTTGTTCTGTGAGGGCTGAGCCTTAGTGAAAATTAAAACCTGTATAAAAATCAGGGAATTAACCATCTTGTGCTTTTTAACACTTTTTATGAAATGTCTTAGCTCAGGAAGTTAAGATGTGCTGATTGCAACTAAAATCCCTGCATTATTCATGTCTTGATGGCTGACAATATCACCATGGAACTTGCTACATTCCCACTAGAGTGAATACTAGGATGAATTTAGTAAAGCTAGCATTGGTGGGGTACTGAGCATCTTTTAGCATCCAGCTGAACCTGGGATAATTCAGAGGGATAACTAACCTCTTTGCAAGACAGCATAGCTCTTAAATAACTATGTGATTGACCCTTTCTCCAGCTCCACTGGGAACACAAAGCAAGCAAACCTTAGTAAGAGGAGTAGATGTTCCACTTCTGACTCCAGCAGAGCCCTCCATTTCAGCAGTAGCAAGTGGAAATATGGAGCTCATGAATTTGGGTAAGTGCTCAGCACAAAATCTAACTCGTAATCCATTGAAGTGAACAGATGTTCTGTTACCCAGCAGGAACAGCATTAAGCCAAAGCCTGGTATCACTGGGGGAGTGCTAGTGGCATCATGGGGGACAGGGCTGTGACAGTGGTGGCTGCTGCAGCACACCGACCGTCTCACAGAATTTGGTGTCATTTCTGATGATGCACCTGCTATAGGAGTATACTCTTGGATGCAGGGGGCACATCAATCTTCACTAAAATGTCCGCATCTACCAGCAATTACTACAAGAGATGTTTGGGGCATGTCTACCCAGTGCAATTGGAAGCTGTGCAAGCAGTTCAGCACCAAGAAAAGATACCAGTTCAGTTAGTTACCAAAAGCAGTCCTGGAAACAGGTGTATTTTTTGTGCTTGGCCTAACATGCTGAAGTGACTATGCAGCTCTCTCTTTGCAGTTATCATGTTTGATACTAGTTTGAAATCTTCTGCACTGTGTTCCACCATGCAATGTAGACAGGCCCCAAGGTATCAGCGTGTTCTTTGACTGAGATATTGATAAAAAATGGTGGCACCTCCACAGCACTGGTATAGTTGCATGTAACATAGTGTTGAGCTGCTATTTATTTTGAAATGTTCCTAATCCACTACTGGGAAGCTACCGTGAACCCTTTGGAAATCTTAGTTTGCTGTTTGATGAATGCTGAAATTTGGCACTTCGATGGGTGTTATGGTAAAGTCACATTTTGCAAAGCTTTTACAAAGAAAGGTTTTAAAGAGCTCAGTGTGAATAGGCGACAGTATTCCCTATCAAGTTTATTCACCTTGTTAGTTAAGCACAGCTTGCATTCAACCTGGACTTCTAACTCATCATCTATGCTTGGCTTTGACGCTTCTCTGACACTCACCCTTTCCACTTGCTGAGACTTTCTTGGAGGCAAGGGTGAGGAGAGAGACCACCCTACTGGGCAATTGTGAGTTCCTGGGTGCTGTCTAGACGGCAGATGGGGTCTATGCAAATCAGACGGAGACTCAAGCTAAGATGCAGCAGCTAAGAGGCAGAGAGCAGAAGGGGAGAGACCATCTTCATGCACTGCCTAGTCTCTACAGCTGATCTTGTGAGTGAGCCTAATCCCTTTTGGGGCAAGGCAGTCAGGTTAATTCACGCTGCCTCCCTGTTGTGGGTAAACTAATCTCTTTGGCTTTGGACTGAAACAGGAAAGAAGTTCTTATGCTAACTGATTGAGCTGAGTGGTGATAACTAGCAGCTGAGACCTTAAGCAATAGCTCACATCCAGCCAGTTCTGGTAGAGCTGCAAGGGCAGTGTCTGCCCTAGAGAAGTAGTAACTTCTGCAGGGCAAATCTCAGTAATTACAGCTTCACAGGAATGGCTGACATGGGAGGTACTCCAGAGTTATGCAGTTGCCATGAGAATTATTTAGCATAATTTTTTAGAGATCTAGAAATAATGGTGTGAATAAGATAGAAAAATGCAGGGTTAAATTATAGTAAAATATTGGCAGCAAGCTTTACTGCACTGACAGATAGGTTCCCTAAACACGAGGTAAAAGCCTTTATCCTGGTGACATTTACTTCTGGCTATTTTTAGGATTCACAATGTATTCTGAAATAGACAAGACAACAGTAGGTGTGAAAGAGATTCATTTGCAGGAAGATGGGCTATATGACCTATTTAGTTACTAGTAATCATGAAGACGCAAGAGCTTTCTAGATGTCTCTCAAGAGATAAAAATATATGATACATATCCTGTAAATCTGCATGCTCTGAATGACCATTGAGAGGAATAACAAGATAGTTGCTATCAGCAGAAAATTTAAAAAAAAAATGTTGAAGTAGTGCTTGTAAAATAAGAATTTTGCACCTTATGGTAAAACCATGGCAATTCTCCCTTTGTGTTACTATGAAACATGCACTTTAAGATACAGTGTGTTTGTTTTATTGTGGAACCAAGTAAATGAGCCTCAGAGCCAGGTAAATAATAAGCAGCTGCACAGAAAGAAAACAGGTCTAGAAGAGGAACTTGAATAAGGAAAGAATAAGGCATGGCATTGCATGACAAATCAGGAGGGGCACACCAAGCACAAGGCCCAGAGAAAGCTTCCACTCCTGGACACCCTGGGACTGTTAGATCTAGAGTATTAGGTATCTCAGCTGTGGACCCTTATTTCCCATTCAAAAGTCTAATCCTTTTCTGAAGCTTACAAAGCCAGCCTCAGAAGCAATCCCATGGCAAAGTTATCTTCCTACTATCTATACGCTGTGAGATAAGTTATTAAGCTGGGATGATTTTCAATAGCATAAAAATAGGAAGTAGAGCGTACAATTTTTGCATAGCAAAAATGTATACTATTTTTGTATGGCATGTTTGCTTTTGAGGGCTTTTTGGATATATTTCAATGAGAATATGAATCGCAAGCATGTTTTTATCGGTCAGAGCCACGTGCTGTTTGATTGGGGTTCTGTTGATCATGTTTTGAGGTGTTACTAGCTCTATCCACCAAAGTGTTTTATCCTGCGAGAGGGTTGTGTTGCTACCACGTGGGAAGGTGCTGCTGCCAGACACTGGGAGGACAGAGCCATGAGTCCTTTTGCCTGAGAAAATGTTAAGAGTCAAGATGGGGAGGCAGGGATAGGGAAAATTATAAAACATCTGTTATAGAACAAAAAGATCCACATGTTTGAAGGAGCTGCTCCTTGTTACTGCCATATGCTGCTGTACGGTGATTGAAATATAATTTTGCCATCACTGAGACAAGGAGGAGAGCTTAGGAGAGTGCGCAGGGCAACAGCTCCTGGCCGAGACCAGGCACAGCAGTCCTGTCCATGCATCTGCAGCTGCAATACCAAGGGCCTGGTGCGGCACCACTGTTCCTGTACGTAACCCTTTCGTGGATCCCGAATGCCCCCAAGCCCACTGAATAGGACTCTGTTCAGAGAGAGCATTGCACTGCAGAATTATAGCCTGACTCAGATTTATGTCTAAACCACATTACACCATTCTGGCAGTGCCAGCAGGTCAATCAAGTGGGTATAAATGGGAGTCAGCATCTGAAGCAGCTCTAAAAGAACAAGGGAAGCTCTGGCAGCTGAGCAGTCTGTATTTGGGCTGCAGTATTTTCTTTATTTTCATTGGCACGTTGTGTAATTTATATGGCAGCTTGAGCGTTTGTGGTGCTTTGTAACAGATAAAACATTCTACTAACCATGAAGAGAACAGGACGTGAAGAGGCAGAGAACTGTGCAGGTGGAGAGGGTCCTTCAAACATATAGAAAAGAGAAAAAAAAAGCCACTGAAGAAATTAAAGAAGGTATTCAGTGGCGTGGGAAATGAAAAGGCGGCAACACTGGGACAGGCTTAAAGAGAGAAATGCAAGAGAGTGAAGACTGGAAACAAAGGAGCATTATCTTGGTGGCAGACATAGAAAAGGAGGCTGAAATGCAGGGTAGCAAATAATTTGGGAGGGAATTGGCAGCAGGGTTGCCAACACTAAGGAGAGGCTGTTAGTGATGGGCAAGTATGTACTGTTAAGTCTGTTTCAAATCCATCATTGCCACAGGAAATAATTAAATGCAGTCCAAACTGCAGAGCTGGTAGAGCCTGGATATCCTTGAAGAAGCAGGTTAGTCAGAAGACCATAGGACCCAGAGGTCCGTGTCAGCTCATGCAAACTGAACAAAAGGAAAGACTGTAAAATGTCTTTCTACAACTTGACAAAACAGAGAAGGGATGGAGTATAGGTGAGAAAAATAGTCCAGAAAGAATAGATTCTTTTTTTTTCTTGTCAATATCTAGTGTTTTCTCATGTGCCTGTAACAAAAATTTGGATTGTTGAAAGTTTGCAAAGTTCAAACTGCCCTGATGTGCTAACACTGTGCTACTGCTAGGAAAGATGCAGGAAGCAGGCTTTTGTAACGAAAATGAAGTCTGCTAGTGAGTGTTATGTATATGGCCTCATTGCTATGGAGTCAAAGTCCTGATATCATCAAGTTCAGTGGGAATATGCATTACTGAGAAGTAATAGTTTAGGATTTCCTTGTCTTGAATGCCTTTGTGTAACTTTTGGTAGATGGCCTCCAGCCAGTGTGGTAAGAATGGATATTCCTATGAACATTTACAATGGAAAAATATGATGGCTAATTGTAGTAGGATGTTTACATAACTCTCTGCAGATCAGTTTTATTTGTATTAAGTCACTGCTTAATATAATTTAGAGTTCACATGGCATAAAGTGCTGTTTATTTGGAACAAAATTTGGGGTTTTGTTGTATGCCTCATCCTTTCAGGGCCATTCTGAGCGGGTTGCCATTGTTCCTTGTTTAGTTTTAAGGGAAATAAGTCTGGTTTTGATCAGCTTTCTCCCTGTTCTGCTGGGGATTTCTGACTGACAGCTACATTCTTTTTGTTGATGGGTATGAATGAAAGATCATATTAATGCATTAAAGTTAGATACAGATTGAGAATAGCTCCACCCACATTCAAAACACAGAGATGTTCAATCAACTCTGTTTCAACAGTGTTGAAACGCTCTGCTTCTATCAGGGTGACTCAGTTCACTTTTTCAAAATAAACTGAAGAGCCTCAAAATATTTAATTTAATATCTCTTACTTTGCTGAGACTTTGCTGATCAAGATTAATTACTTCAGGCTTGTACAACTAGGTCACCTTAACATTTTCTCAGCTTTAAATCTGCTTTGAAGAAACCACACTGAATCAATTCAAAGTAGATAAGATATGCACATGAGCTATTCATCTCTCAAAATGTGTTCTTTCCAAGAGATGGCTATTTGCTTATCAGGGGAAAATCAAAGCTGCTTGTCATCTGAATGTAGCAATGAAAATGCATTCCACTTAACAAGGAACAGAAACTGTGTATTTGTAATCTGTTTCACTCTTTTAAAATCTGTTTGATTAGATCTTCTGTTAATTCAAATAAAGGAAATAAAATGCGATGGAAAATTTCCTGATGCGAGCCATGCTCATATTTGCTTTCAGCTTTGCTTTCTTATGGCATGTTGACACTGGAGGTTTGGGAATTTTTCATACATTTTGGTAATGGTTATTCTATACTAGAAGCAGGATTACACCATACGTATTTTTTGAAGTTGTAAAATACAGAATATTCATAAACCACTTTCCTGCATTCATCATTATGTTGGTTGAATGTTTAGAGATGCAAAATTGTAACTATTACTAAATGAGCACTAGTTAACTTCATTCTACTCTGCATGTCTTTCCTCTTCTGATGGCTGATGTAATTAATTAATTAACTAGTTAAGGATGATGGGTTTAATATACTTAGGCTCATGGCCTGGGTCATGGAATGCACAACTCTGTTGTAAAGCACATAGGGCAAGTCAAACTTACATTGTCTGAGAGGTGGAAGGTTGAAATCCATGGCTAAGAGAAAATGATGGAGGGCAACCTTGATCAACACTGACCTGCTCCTTGAATCTCTCCAAAGGTTTTGAATCATGGCATGTCTTGTGGGTCCTCCAAGCCCCTCTAACATTTACGTGTCAGACTGTCAGACTGTATTGCATCAAAATTACAGTACACTGTCACACAGCTTTTTACTACAGCGTGAGATGGAATGAGGTTTAGGGAGAAGGCAAAGATAAACTCATTCTCCCTTAGCTGTATTACTAAGAAGGAAGGTTGTCTCTTTAATGTTAACCAAGCACTTAGGCAGGCCTCTGCATAGCCATGAAACCTTGCCAGGGGACATATCTTCCTGTATCATCTCAAATGGTTATACCTGAGGGGTAGGGGCACTGGCCCTTCACCTCCTCTTTGGTTTTCCTCTAGTATGCCTGCCCTTCTACGTGCTACTTTAATATATTTAACGTTGTTCTTTTTAGAAACCGTTCTTTATCACAAGCAAGCATGTCCAATCCAGGATTTCAGAACTGTGGCCCTTCCATTTCCCCAGGACGGGTCTGAAGACTCTCTGGAAGGGCTTTGTCATGCACTGTCCTCTGAGACATTCAACATTTCTTTGCATATTGTGGTTTCATTTTGAAAGTTATTTTGTTGCTGCATTTAAAGCAGAACAATTTCGTAAATACAGGAAACATTATGGAACTGAATTAATTAAATACTTAAGCTTCTAACTGATCTTCAGGTTTCTAACTTCTCTCTAGAAACCATAAATACTTTGTTGATCTGGACATTTGCTGGCATAGGGCCTATGTTCTTTCAGATGGTAGAATTAATAGATACCTAACTCCCACACTTTGTTTTAGGGAAAGCATAGTTTCCTTTTAACTTGCAGTTTCTCTGCTTTGAGAGAATACCTCATTGACATGACCCATCCTGAATAAAGAAAATGAAGAATACAGTCTTTCTGCACTTTCTGAGGAGGATGAATCTGTCCAAAGTCAGATTATCACTTCATCAAACTGGTTCTAACTCCAGTAGCTTTTTCTTAGCTTGTTTGGTTGGTTGGGGTTTTTTTTATTATTTTCTTTAAAATATTGGTAGTAATTACGTACTGCCTGAATCTTAATCTTAAATATGATCTTAAATCAAAATATATTTAAGCTTTAATGTAGGTTGTTATAATTTCACACTTAATTTTAGTTACATTTATTTTAGGAGGAGAAAACAATGTAATTCAATTACACGTTATGTTTAATGATAAAATAGTTTCTCCTTAAAAAGAAGATATCCACTTTTCTCTGACTCAACATTCATTAAAAACACATGGTTCTTATGCTACTTTAAGTTATGGATGAAAAAATACAACAAAGGCACATTACTGTCTGTACACTAGTGCTCTTAGGTATAGGAATCTGTTGATGGTTAACTTTGTTAAAGTGAGCTGTCCCAGTAACAGTCGATTTTAGTGTGCAGCTGGTAAATGTCAAATTGATCTCATTTCATTCCAGTAGATAATCACTTTTAAATTAGATCTGTGCCTGTTGTGATATTTCACATCGTCAAATGAAGCTCCTGGAATACAGCGCTTTCCAGCCCTTGCTGCTTCATACAGAGCGACACCTTCTTTCTTTCTCATGTTCTTAGTGAACTGAAAACCATGAACTGTGAAGAACCTCTTTCTAATCACGCTGCAAGTACCTCTCACACTGGGGAAAAAGTTACACCCTTTGCACTCGCTGAAACCCGAAGTCTCTCAGAAGTTCTTCCCGAAGCACTACCACCGATTCCTCAAATCCTGTGAAATTGAAGAAAGTTGTAACTATTCACAGGACTCACTGGCCAAGTATGGCTGCCATTTCAAGGAGATTTGCACTAACATGAGTACTGTTCAAAAGCTTTTGCTGTGATCTTATAGCACAAGTATTAGATTTACAAGCTGGAGACGGGCTTGGACATCATTTATAAAATGTCAGGTTTTTCTTTCTTTTAACAACTGAACTGTAGTCAATCCTTTAAAAATTCTCCCTTTTAATCCAAAACTTTTCATTTGAGAGCTACATATTTCATAGGCTTCTTTGCATGTTATCTGGAACTCATGCCTCTTTTTCTCTTACCTATGGCAATAGCATCTTCCAATTTCGTTGGACAATCCAGAAAGGATTTTATGTCATCCCAACATGAGAATCTGAATAGCAGTTGTGCTTTTTTGTTATGTGTTTTCTGTCCTCACATCATCAGCAGAAACAGAAACAAAGGAGCTGGTGGATGTGTGCTGAGGGTAAAGATATCCTTTCACTGGGAGTTTATTTTGCTGAAGCATACTCCAGCACTGGCTGCTTTAATTTCTTTGGAGTGGTGAATTTGATGGGTTTGAGCAAACACACTTGTCTTGGGCCCAGCGGCTCTCATTATTGAGTAAAATTACACTGAAGATTTGGGCAAGATTTGAGGGTTTTCTGCACTCTCTTACTCCTTATGTATTTCTGAAAAAAAAAAAAGCCAAACCAAAAAACAAGAACCAGTGGATCGAAGAGAAATGAACTACTTCATCTCTACTGTGGAGGCCCCAAGCACCACGTGAGCTGGCATAGAAAACAGGGGATGGAATATGCAGGACCACCTAAAAAGTGACTGAAATTACTTCTTCATCATGAAGCATGGAGATGTGTGCCCAGTAGCCTCATGCATTATACACAGAGGATTTCTTCATAAGCTTGTCTTGTGTCTACTCTGCCTGTCGTGTGTCCGTCAGGGGCTGCTTCTCACGCCATCACCTTAATGTGTCTCTCTCATGGTCACCTTCCCAACATTTTGGAGGATATTTTGGTTAGGTGGCAGAGGGGCTGTGAGTGCATTTCTAGTTGTGAGCTTTGCAGGCTCTCTTTGCATGAGGGAGTAGTTGTGTTGTTTAGCTTTGAGCGTGTGAGCCAAGCTGAATACAGGTTTTATGTTTTGTTCTGAAAATAGTTAGTTCCTCATTCATTGTCGCTCTTGCAAAAGCCAGTTCTGTAAGGTGCAATGACTGTCACAGCTCTGCCCCGGAACGTCCCCCACCCTGGCACATGGGTAAGATCCTGAGCTTCCCTAGCTCACAGTTCTTTACCAGTGTCTGAAGAGCCTTTAAGTGTTGTATGAGTCTATGGATCGCAAAAAACCGCAGACTATTGAAACAATCAGCAGATTGTTGACATAAACATAAAAAATAAGGCAGCGAAGCCCATGGAGGAGCAAAATTAAAGGGAACTACAGAGAACTCTATTACTTCTTTCACATTATCTAAAATTTGTACCATCAGCCTTCCTTCACACTGAGTGCTTTCTTTGCTGCTTCATATGTAATTTTATTTCTGTTCTCTTTTCAAATCAACTGCCAAAATCTCCATGCATGCAGTAACCTTAAAATGCACATTTCCCATTCAAGCATCACTTGTGATTTTTGAGTGGTCCCTGGTGGTGCACGTTCATTGTTCTCTATGTAACAAAAGTTCCTTGCAAGTTAGCAACAAAGCTCAAGAAAAAGATGCATAAAACTAAGTGGAAATCCAATATTAATAAGAAGATGCTCTCCTGATGGAAGATGGGGAGATGCAGCCAGTGGCATGCTCAGGTATGAATTCAGCTTTAGACGGGACAGTGGGTGTCTGCTGAGTTCAAAAACCTAGTCCTAGACAGGAGGTATGGATGAAAGCAGGTGCGGATGAAGCCTAGTAGGAACCAGAGTCAGGAAGATATTCCTAGTGTTGGAGCTGCTCTGTTTTACCTCTCTCAAGTGCTAGGGTAAGGCCAGTGAGAATCTTAACCTTTGCTACTCCCTAGGCATCTTCCTTTTATTTGAGCTGTATTTAGATTTTAATTTTGCTCCTAATCTTTCTGATCTGAAGAGAAGGACATGGGACTTCGCAAGCTTGGTCTACTTTTACAGCTGTACTAGTTGGCCTGTTAGAAGCAGTTCTCTGCCTTCCCGCAGACCTGCGTTCGTCTATGTCTTAGACCACCACAGCTGCTGCAACACTGCAGTTACCACTGTGACAGATATTTGAAAGGGCTTTCAACCAATGACAGCCAAGGCAAGTTTTTACAAGGCACTCCTTGGTGACTGTCACCTTTTAATAACCTGGAAAATGACTCAGTAGATAAGAAGTGACAATTACTGTAAGATGCCCAAAGCAAACCTACCATTATCTATTGCACTGTTCAAATGGTATAGCAAAAGGATTTGTGCTACCTTTGCACAGTAGATGAACAGGAGAATACATATGAAAACCGTGGCACAATAATGATCAAAACAATTTTTTTAAGCCTGTTATGCCACACTTAATATAACGAGTGGCTCACAAATTACACACAGAACTGATTCAGTGAACTGTAAATTGTCCTCTGGATTCTTCCTTTTTTTGTTTGATTGTGAAAAATTTGTTTAACGTTTTCCTTGTTGCAGATTCATCTCCGGCAGGGTTTTGTTCTGATCTTACAATTCATGTATGGTGTATCAAAAGAAGCAAATTGCCTATGTTTCCATGAGATGAGAAATTTTTGGACTTTTTTTTTAGAACTAAAGTAAACAGCCCCTTTAGTACTCAACAGTTTTTGTTCCCATCAAAGCTTGTCTTTTAAATGACCTTGGAGTATTCTCCCACAAATCAGTTATGCACCTAATCACCTAATTAACACTTCTAAAAATCTGGGCAAAATGTGCGAAGAGTACCAAGTGTTTCTGAGGGTGGATTAGGAAATGCCACATTCAAGAAGTCTGAAAAGGTATTAGCTGTCTTTCTGTTACAGTTGTACTCCTACTAGCATCATTCACAAGCCCAACATGTTCTATGTGTGTACTGGAATAGCACAAACCCCCAGAATATGAGGGGAGGTTGCCTAGTTACTTGTGATTTTAGCCCTATTTCAGCTGAAATATATCCAGATGCAAATTACAGCATGCGGTGACATTGATGAAACTCTCTTGAACATGGAGTCTATAAAAATGAATGGTTTGTATTCACCTTTGGTCATTTTAAACTTATGACAGAAGAGACACAAGTGATATTCTTAATTCATGTAACAACTCAAGACAAATTATGGACACAAGATACTGCAGATATTCTTCATTTTATCTGATTGTTTAGACAGTTTCCTAAGAAAAAAGCATAATGGAAGTTGCTTCCGTAAAAGCGGAGAGGAGCATCTCTTTTATTATGACGTGCTGTATTTCTCAGTAAAGGAAAAGTATTTCACGCTTTGTTGTTTTGACCGAGGCATGACAACTAATCTGTGCTATGTAGCAGCCAGACAACCAGCTTGTTATATGCCTATCACTTCACTATGGAGCATGCCTGGCAACACAGATACCCTGACTGCAAAATATCACAGGGGCTGTTTCTCAGGAATGCAATACTTCTGGCCCATCTTTAACTTAAGACTACAACAGCTGAAAGCAGCATGGAAGACGTGCAAATACATATCAGAAATACTCTGGTAAGGTAACTAAGCCTATAAATGAAGGTCTATTATTAACAGCAAATTGTTAGACTATTGTAGCTGTTACAGATATGGAAATAGTCCTGCCTCCTTTTTCACTAACCTCAGAAGGTATGTTACATTCAAAGTTCTTGAATGATCCTATAGTCAACATCCCAATTTTCCAGGCGGCGAGTCAGGGAAAGGAAAACAAGAGGGGTCATCATACAGTGAGGCATAAAATAATGGGCTAAGCAACAATACTATTCTTGTTCTCCACGTGGTTTGAGAACATCTCTCTTACCTCAGGGAGTGCCTCTGCTGCGCTTGCTCATGAATAACTTAACTTTTGCTCAGTTTTAGCCAGACTTTCAAATGGAAGACGACATTTCCAGTCTCATTGACCATATGCCTGCCTATTTTTGGTGGCATTTCTCCCTCTCTCCATCCCAATAACTGTTCACACATTTCAAGCAAGTTCAGTACAGAAGGAGACGTCTGAATAGTGAGCAAGGGCAGTCCTACAAGTTTTTTGAAATCTGGGTGGAAGAGAGAGACACAAATGAGTACCCCATGGAGGGAATAGTGGGCAGAGCTTCACTGTTATGTATTGCTTTTGGCAGTGGCTGTCCGGGTTACAACACCTGCTACCCTTCACGGTGTGTAGGACAAGGCAGAGCAGGAGTGGGTTGTAGGGAGCTGGTCTTATTTCAAGGAAACTGCTTGAGGGGAAGGTTATGGGGCAATGCATACGAATCCGTAGAAGAGAGATCTTGCTTATTTCTAGTTTTCATAGCACAGCTCATTTCATTTCCTCAAATAATACTTTCTGCTTTAATCTTCCTTGTATTTTCTCAGCTTGTATACTAGCAGCGTTTTGAATCTGCTTTGAATGTAAGTTTGATTACATCAAAAGTAAGTCCTTAGAAGTAAAACTTGCATTATACAGGAATTTATTTGTAAAAAATGCATTTACATTGCAGGAAAGCAAAATATTGCTACACTCAGATAGTGCTGCTCCTTATTTCAGCTGTACTTTCCAGGATTTCACTGGTGGTTACATGCGTAGCTAATTAATGGCAGTGTTCTTGCATCAGGGCTAAAGGGAACTTTGACTCAAAGCTTATTAACTAGGAAGACTCTTTATTTTAATTACAACGAAAATAATGTAAGGAACTGTGAGAGATCTCTCTGTCTTCTCTCTATCAGGCTACTAGCTCTCACTCACACTTGCAGCAATGACTTCAAATGAATGCTCTAATCTCTTAAAGGGCTTGTTACGCAATAATCAAAAGTATAACAGGGAGCCTAAGACTCACTGAAAATCACACGTGAAAGGCAATACTTGTAAGAAACGGAACATTTCATAAGCTTTCCTGCTACTAAATGAGAAACCCATTCTTGGCTCTGTGCAGACGTCATGCAAACCACTTACATGACATGCTAGACTTCTGTCCAGGTTATTGGCAGGATTTAGTTTGGATATACACTGCAGCAGGCCAACAGTATCACAAAATATTGGCTGAAGTTTGTGGTTTTAGCTCACTGGAGATCTAATTCTGTTACTCTCTAGAGGGTGCTGGAAAAAGACCAAGTATATACCAGCTACAATTACTATATGTACTCAAGTTGCAAATGAGTGGCAAGCACTGACTCCCATGTGGCAGAAGAATGTCACTGTCTGCTTCCTGGTGCTTTGTCACATGTATGAACAGGTTCTTGGGGAAGAACACATGTCCTTGTTGCTAGCGATTTACCTAGCTCAGCAGATTTTCCTTGACTGTAACTGAAAGGGACCAGCAGGGAGTCTGCCTGGCCTTTCAGCAAGGTTTATCCCACTTTGCCATCTGACCTTGGCAATCCTCCGCTCCATCTTACCAATGTCAGAAAAGTGCTATTGCTTGGAAATTGCGCAAGGCACAGCTACACCAATGGGTTTCAAAGCTGGAATTAGGTTTTGAATCACTGCTTATCAAGCATGCAGATACTTTTCTGTCACTAACGTGTTCTATTACTGTGCTTTTTTATTCAAGTAGCACACAAAAGTCCAAAATGATGTCAAGGTACAGTTGTGCTGGGCACAGTCAAAACACAGGCTTAGAGACAGTCCCTGTTGCTTTCTGGGTGAGAAAGAAATGGTGAGTCAGAAGCGTTATTGCCATCTGTGTTTTGTAAAGGGTGACATGAGGAACAGAGGGGTTAAAATGGTGATCCAGGGAAGCACATAGTGTCTCCAGCTTTTTTGCCATGTTGTATTCCAGCAGAGGGATTCAAATCCCAGCTCTGGGCACCTAGCCGAGGAGTACTGTGTCTCCCAGCCATGGCACACATACTGGTTCTCTTTGCAGGACTCAGGGGTGACCAGGTCTCACCCTGATACCACAATGGCACATGGCTGGGTCATCCATCAGTGTCCCAGAATTGGAAAGTTTTCCTAGAACAGATGTAGCTGTTGATATTCATGTCAACTGGATTGAGAAATGCCCTGCAGATTGGCAGGCTGGTGTCTGTGCAAATGGCAGCTCAGTCGAGGGGATTCTGTGAAGTTTAAAGTGACCAGGCAGGCTTTGGACTGCAGTGTGGGAGAAAAGTCCTCCTACATCTTTTTTAAAATGGAAGTCGTTTTTCAGATCCAGCCCTACAGCCAAGACCCAGATGTGGTTTCCAGTATCTCCCTTCGATCATCTGCCTTCCTTTCCTCACCCGTACTCCGGCTGTGCCTGGAAGGTGCAACTGCTGCGGTGTCAGACCTGCTCAGTGAGGAGCGCTAAAATTAGCGTGAAGCGGTGGTGCCATCGGAGCGGCAGCATGGCCTCCTGCCAGAGCAAAGGATCTCATTGACTCCCTTTCTGTCAATTTTACTGCCGCTTTCCTGCTAGTAAGTTTTAAGCCCATTGGTCAGTTGCAGCCTTATTCGGAAGAGGAGTGGAAGTCCTAAAGATAAATAAATTATTTTTAATTTTATGAAAGTGGGTAGCCAGATAGAAGAGAGAACAAAATTAGTGATTCATCCAGGAGTTAAAACATAAAAGGTCCCCTTAAGCATTCGGCAGTAGCCTGTTAGCTAGCAGGGAGCCTCCAGTGCCACTCCAGGGCCAGCTTGCACGAAGCGCTGAGCATGCTCTTACCCGGTGAGGATGCACGCAAGCCTGGGGGAAGCTGGTTTTCTTTGGTTGTAGATGAAGATTTAGGAGACAAATGCCACATTCCTGCAGGAAAACAGGCTAAAGTAGCTCCTTGAGCAATGCACCTTAAAAAAAAGAATTAAGGACAAAATGACAAGCTGAGCTCTTATTCTATTGCTGGCACCTGCCATGGCCACTAACAGGGTTTCAATGCTTTGTTTGTGGTGGTAAATCTGTTTCTCTAAGATCTTCTTCCTTCATCTTTATTTCCTTGTGTTGTATTCTTAGAGATTTACCTCACACTATCCACCAAAAAACAAAAGACGTTCTGAACCCTTACTGAGGAAAACCACCTGCATACAATAATCACTATTATAAATCTGACTTCTGCCAAAATTTACCGAAATTTGAGAAGCTGCCATTTTTTATTTCCTCTTTGCAAAGCTGGAGTATATAAAAGAAGGAAATAATAAAAGGAAGTAAAAAATGATGTCTTATATAGTGTGGTGAAGTAACCCTTGCAAATACCAACTTTTCAAGTGACTTCTGTGTGGTGTGTGTATTTATAACATCTTCTCTTCTGTCAGCTGTTACCATGGTTCACAATGTAGTACCTGCCTGCCAAACACTTCTTAAAGCAGTGAAATACAACATGATCTCATTTCAATATATGGAATGCCCAATTTAGCTTGCTTTCTAAGAGCTTTTCAGAGCGCAATAGTAATCCTTGATTTACAGCTTGAAAAACAACAGAGGGAGGAAAGAAATTAATTGTCAAGGGAAGGGCGTGCAGATAAACTCCTAGAGCCGAGTGCCGTGGGACTTGGCGGAGCGGAGGGCTGCGGGTCCAGATGGCTCAGGCAGGCGAGCTGGCGGTGGCCGCTTCAACAAGGGGAGATTGTGCTTTGGGGCAGAGAGGAGGCTGGTACCACATGAGCAGGAGGAGTGTATTGATGGCGAGTATAACGGAGCCCAGTATGTAAGGAATGCAAGTCCTCGGAGGGTTTAAATGCACGGATGGATGGGGATTTTGATACTGATCTGGAAACGAAAGGGGGAGAGTAGTGGACTAGTCGGAAGGATAGATGTAAATGCTGCAGGGGAGAAAGGAGAGGAGGAAGGCTGGAAAGGATATTTACGAAATTAGAAAATACAGCCAAGCCTGCCAAGTATCCAAACCAAGCAGCCAGACAACTTGCAGGGAGACATTACCTTCCATGAATGACAGATAGCTGTGTCAGGAAATAAAGCCAACATGAACTGGAAGTTGTTTTTACAACTTGCAGCAGAAATGACTGTCAAATTATATATAGCATAGGCTAAATGCGCCTTAGGGCAACAAGGAAGTATTTTCTTACTCACACAAGGAACGGTCTCAGTGTGAGTCGGGTGTTGCCATCAGCTGAGCAGGGGAAGAAGGGGGCTATGATACAGAATATGCAGACTTTCTTATGAGCCTGACACCTGCTTCCTTGACCAGCTGCCTGGAAAAACACATTTCAGTGTGGTTTTTTTTCTGAGATGAGGAAGGAAGTCTATACTACTTCACTTTCCCAGGGGAAATCACTACTGGCAGAGTATCTGTCAACAGCATACTTTAGCAACGTATTAAACAAGAAAATGTCCTTATGTCAGAAATCTTCTGGATTAAAAGGGGAGGTCTAACTATAGGTCTTTCTTTAATAAGAGTAAGGACTTTTTCTCTCATAAAATGCACTGGCAGTAGAGATTTTGGAAGAGAAAAAAAAATTTTTAAAGAACCTCCTTAGTTACTTACTTACATCAGATCATTTTTCTTCTTGAACAAATGCCAGCAGATTATTCAGAAATTTACTTTGTCAGTTACAGACTTCTGTCAATCAGTTACCATCTTTTCAAAAGTGGAAATCTGTTGAGGAGCATTTGGAACTTTGAAACGCTGGAGGAAAACAAAAAAATAAGTTAGGACAAATCCGGCAGTCTGTCACGATGGAGCCGTGGCTGCACAGAGGCTGCAGGATTTGCTCCCCTGTTTGTGGAGCCCACAGCAGCAGCAGCTGCTGGTGCCGCTCACTTGAGAGAGGCGCTCTGTGCCAGGGCTCCCACTATCAATGCCTGGCTTCAGATATATAGAAACGAACTGTGAAAAATCAGTGTAGTGTGAAGGCAAACAGCCTTTCTTTAAACGTTATTTTCTTCTTTTAAAGCTAACTTCCTCTGACTTTAGTAAAAAGCACTGCAATGTTCCTATGAACAGAAGTCAGCAAACAGCCATCATAGGCATAGGCGAGCTATGCTTCCCTCCTGTTGCTTGCTTCGGGTTTTGCTGCTTCAAAACACTTTCCCCAGATTGGCTGTTGTTGCATTGGAGTAGAAGGGAATGCAGGGGCTTTCTGCAGAAAGCTGTCGTACCATGGGTGTGAGGGCCAGGAGAATGGTTCAGCCATTGGTTTGTGCAGGCAGACACAGTTTGCTCTTGGAGTTTACCTGTGGCGCTTACCTTGTGTTATCTGCACTAATACAGCCTCACTGTTTTTTAAGCTTGGAGTAGGAGCAAACAGAGCTCCCATTTGCCCATGCTATAGCATATAAGCATATAGTCTTGCAAAAGGGCTTATTTCCATGCAAGGTGGACTGAGCTCATGTGGGATAGACTTACTTAGATAACAGCACTGGGTGCTTTGCTTTGTGAAGAAACCAAGATATTTACAGTTTGTACTGACAACTATTTAACGGTGTTTTCCTCTGTTAAAGCACAGCAGAACTTCTTATCTGCTTACATAGGCTCCATTACCATAATAACTGGACACGTTATAGTAATTAACAGGCTTAACTTAAGAGTACCCTTGAGACATAAGCCATATTTATTTTTCTTTTACAGATGAGAACCGGAGGCAAAAGGAACGAAGTGGTGCAAGGTCACAAAAGAGGTGATGGGGCCCTGAATGCTTTACCACAGCTTCACAACTTCATCTGGCAACTTTGACCTGTCTTGGGTCACACCCAGGGCATGAGGAACCCAGGCTCACATGCAACTCTGGGCAGAAACCTCCAGGCATGTAGAGTCCCCCTGAGCATCACCCCTGGGAGTGGCGATGTCAGAGAGGCTGTGATTTACCTATGCATCCAACAACACTCAGCACAGCCTTTATCTCCACCCCAGAGCATCTCTGTTGCCTTCCTTGAAGTCTCCATGGAACAGAGAAACAGAGTACACTGTGGAGTTCGGGATACTCGTCTCTGCTCAGCCACCAGCTTACAGCACAGGCCATTCACAGCAATCATAAGCAGCCGCTGATGGACTACCCATGCTCATGGCACCCCGTTTTCTCCCCACAGGGTGGCTGCCGCAGAGCCATCCAGCATCCTGCCTGCCTGCCCTTGCTCTGCCGAGCAGTGGTGTGAGGCAGACCCTGCCACACCAGCTGGGAACGAGAAGTGCAGCTGCCAGCAGCTGCTGCACAAGAAGGGGCATGCCTGCACATGGAGGAAAGCCAGGCACCAGTGGTTTTATCAAGGACACCAAACATCCTTCAGGACACACAGACCTTGTCATCCCCAGAAGGCCTTTCATTGGCCACCCTTTTGCTCCCCTTCACTTGTCAGAGCTGCTTTAATGGAGCGGTGGGACAGCTCAGGATCGTGCAACCCCTGATGCTCTGGCTTGTCAAGGGGGTCAGCCTGACAGGTCTCCAGTTAAGGCAGAGGTGTGATGGAATCACACTGGCCTTCCCTTGAAAAAATACCTCTGCTTTTCAAAATTAAAACCAGGTGTGTATCATCTCACACAGACACAAGCCCTCTCGCACCCCTGCTTTTGTGCTGTGCACAGGTTTGTTTTCCTGTGTCAGCACTCCCTGAGCTGACGTGCTGCAGCGTGCGTTTGTGGTGCAAGCTGGAGGACACGACTGTGTGGACAACCGCCAGCTCTGCAAGCAGCATCCGTCCCCCTGTCCACACCTTCCCCATGCTCAGGCAGACACGCCAGGCCATGGGGGTTCATCAGTGTTAGATCCAGAGCTGTGTTTGAAAAAAGTCCTTCCCATCTTTCCCTGGATCATCTCTTGAGCTAGGTTTCCCATTGGCTTGGTCATACAGTGGTCCAGGAGTCCCAGGGGTAGGAACATTAGGCAGGTGATGGCAGCAGCTGCAGGAAGGCAGGACAGCCACAGAGAACTTACAGTGCCATTGTCTTGTTCTTTTTTGCCAAGAATTTCCCTGTAGAAACTACACTGCCTTTTTCTTTCTAGGTCACATGCCTGGGTCTCCCAGGCCCAGAGCTGTCATTTTGATCTGGAGGCTGATCTGAGGGGACACAATGACACACAGCTTTGTGAGGGGCTTGTGTTTCCTTGGGCAAAACACTGCTAGTTCCAACACATGTTCATTTGGAGGTGTCTAGCACTAGGTAAGCAGCTTTTTAAAGACTGCTTCTCCTTCACTACCATCTCCATCCCAGGCGTTTGGACCTGGCTTCCCATCAGGTGCCAGCTCCACAGCATGCAGGAGAGGGGGACTTGAGGCAAGAACTCACCTGCCTGGCACTCCACATGGCTCTGGGAGCATGGGGGCTGCAGAGGGGCTGGCTCTGGCACCTCTTCTCTGCTGATGTCCTCTGCAAGTGAAGAAATTAAACATGGGTTGTCCTGGAGAGCAATAACATTTTTGCCTCCTGTTGGGGACGAAGCACAGTTTACCTGACAATAAGCTGCTTGTTTCCTGACTCAGCACCCATGCAGGAACTTTCTGTGTAAAATTAGCCTTCCACATATGCATATATAGATATGCACATGTGCACATAGGCACGCAAATGCACATATCTTTAGGACTGGGTGCCAACCTACCAGACCTGTGTGGGATGCCATGTTATGGGTACAAACAGGTACTGCCTGAGAGGGGCCATAGGAATGAGTGGTTGATAGCTTGGAGAAGTGGTCTCTGGCTCACATTCCCTTTCCCTCTTTGCACCCCCTTTTTTTTCTCTTTTCCTTTTTTTTTTTTTCTGTGAGAGGCTAGAAACGAGCTGCAGTGGCTTGTGGGACTGAAGGGTGAAGGCTGCTTGCAGGGGGGACATGCCTCAGATGTTATGGATGTGCCCTAGGGGCCCACAGCAGGGAGGGAGCAAGGGTATTACAGCCCCAGTGTGGACCAGGAGGGCAAGCTCAAAAAGCGGCATAGGTGGGACCAGCAGGTCTACATCAGTCTCTCTGCTATAAGCCTTCCGTACTTTCTTATTTTGCCCAAAACTGCTGTTTTAGTGTGGTTGGCCTCTGCTGGTGACTGATGACTGATGTTTTATTAAAAGGTGGGGTGAAAGAGCTATGTTGTTTGCCCCAGCTTTGAAGGAGTCTGAGCTTGAAGTTTGGCCTGGATGGCGGTCTGGTGAGCCTGTAAATAACTTCCTTAGTCTACTCAGAAACATATTCTGGCACAGAAAATTTAGGCCAGCTGGAGAAGCATGTTTCAGACAGCAATCTGTACTGGCCATAGAAGATGCAGTTTAGCCTAGAGGCTCAATTCACAGAAGGCTTGATTTAACTCTAGGGGCTCCTATGTCAGTTGTGTGCTGTTTTATTAAGAAGTTGCTTTAGGAATTTTTATGAATTGTTTCCGTTTCTACGGAGTGTTACTGCCAGAAAAAAATATTCATAATACTGCTTATCTTCCCTGCTCTTTCTCCTCTTATACTGGAACAAGCAGTCCAGCTTCGATATGTAAACTGATGTGTGAAGGTTTGTCTCACTCTGATTGCTAAAGCCAAATAGATGACAGCATGTGTCCATGTTCCCTGCTTTGTTCTTTGCTGCCTCTGACTATTCTTGGAAGTAGAGCCCTGTTCCCACATTTTCTAGAATAATCACATATTAATAACCTCTCCTCTGAGATGTTCTCCTTTGAGTCTTCTGCAGCTTCTTTGGGAGTTTCTGTATGATCCTAAACATACACCTTATAGAATGACCTAAACTGCCTGTGTTGAAGACAGAACTTTGTTTCCTGAGATGACAGGGTACTCATGGCTCCTGGCAATTTCAGACAAACCTGTTACCTTCCGAAGAGCATGTGTCAAGTAAGCTTGAAAGAAATCTGGGAAGGAAGGAAAAACTCTGAAAAAAAAGCTGTTTGATGTGAAGAACAAATTCCATTTTTCGCTTCCTCTCCCCTCCCCTGCCCCCCTGTAAGCTTTTTTTCCTTTTTTTTTTTTTTCCCCAGCCAGTTTGATTTTTCCAAATAATGCAGCTGAGCACATACCTTGAAACATCAGGGAGATATATGCTGGTTTTCCATATGTGTGCTCACATCTACTATTTCATCCCTGTTAGAATCACAGTGTCTATGGTTATAACAATTTCCTTTTCCACTTCTGCTGATTATCTAGCCTTTCTACTCATAAGGCAATGGTGTTCTAGCAATCCAAGTTAATAACTTACCTTCCTAAACTTATCTTTCTTATCTTGTACCTAAGAACTACCAAGTGCCAGAGGGAATATCTGTCACTAGATTAAAAAGGGCGGGATAATAGGAGCCATAATTACAGATCTAATTTTGCATATATCTAATAAAAGAAAGTCAGATGTGGTAAAAGCAGATCACCAAGGAAGTAAGACTGGCCTTGTGGCCTGTCTTCCTTTGGGGAAGTGAGATACTGTGAGAACATATTTTAGCATATGTTCTGAACTTGGCATTTTCCCTAATAGAATGAAGAAGAGTCGTGATTAAGGACATACAGAACTTTTTGCCAGCAAATAATTAACTGACACAAGTAGTGAATAGTTGTACAACAGGCCATATAGTTGTGACTCCAGACACAGAATATAGATAAAACTATTGGATTCTGGGAATAGGGCTAAGTCCAGTCTTAGTTAATAGACATGCAGAGATTGAGGACATCTTTTATTCCAGAGGGACAAATGAAGAGAACTGTGAACAGAATTGCACTGAGAAATCAGACATGCATACAGAGACATAGAAATACTATCTTTTTGCAATCTTAGTTATAAAATAATAAATCAAGATAATTTCAAAAAAAGCTAACTAAAACATATGAGAAAAAATAATCCCAGATACAGATATGAGTTATGCAGGTAGTATGGCAAATCTAGATGTAGACATGAAATTAAGCAAGCATTACTGCCTAAAAATTAGCTGTACAGTACTAAGTACACAGTGCTGTCTTGTAAATTGGGGGGGTGGAGGGGGAGAGGATCATTTTTGCAGAGCTCTGAGATATAAGATAAAGTCCTATTTAATCAAAATCAATTTTTAAAAATCCCATTGAATGCAAGGGGGACAAGATTTTACCCTTACCATCCACTTTTGGACATGAGCAGAAATAATAGAAGACAAAGTAAAATCATTTTGTGGTTTAGATCGATTTTAAGAGGCAAGATTAAGCTTTAAATATGAATGATTACTTTGGAGATATCAAAAGGTAATGCTTCGTATATTTAAAAGTTTTAAAGCTCAAGTTTGAATCAAATGATAGCCATCACATGATGGATTACCATAAAATAATAGAGTGAAATTGAGGTAGCAAGTGTTTTGCCTGAGTATTAGTAAAATCTTTGTACCTTGAATTGAGCAGTGCCATGCAGGAAGCTTGTTCTTAGGATTTGCTCTGGGATGTAGCCTGGCACTCCAGCTGTGCTGAGGGGTGATGCTGTGGGAAGGACCTGGGACCGCTGCACCGCAGGGTGGCTGAGGCTGGAAGGGGCTGGACCTGGGACCGCTGCACCGCAGGGTGGCTGAGGCTGGAAGGGGCTCTGCAGGTCATCTGGTTCAGCCTTCTTGCTTCAAGGAGGTCTGACTTCAAAGCCAGCTCACTTTGCTCAGGAATTTGTTCAATCACATCTTGACAGTCTCCAAGGATAGAGATTGCACAACATTTCTGGGCAATCTACCCTGTCCTTAAACCGCTTGCATGGCAAGATTTTTTTCCCTTATATCCAACAGGGATTTCCCTTGCTACAACTTGTGACTGGTGCCTCTTGTCCCTCTCTGTGTGCTTGATCTGATTCATACCTTCTGTCCCTAACTATCCACAAGATCCACTTTCTAAGATTCCTGTGCCCTCAAACAGAAAGGAAATATTCTATATGGGATACTAGAAATTTCACACAGAAATATTAGTGGAAAATAATTTGCTAGAAAGCTGAATGCCAAGGAGGACAAGTGGTTGAAAGCAGTATAATCATGAGATGCTTCCTGCCACTTCTCAAAATACACTCAGGGCATGTCCTTGTTTGGGACATAGGTTTGCAGGTCACAAGTAGCAGATCTTTAAAAAACCACGGCAAGAATACTTCACAGCTCCGAAATAGGCACCAGGGAGTTTGTGGGAATTACCACAGCCACGTGAGTTCCTGTTCCTCGTGCTTGCACCACTGAAATACGATAGTGCCACTGCAAATCAGGTAAGGAGCATCTGCAGTCCGGGCTTGCAGAGCCATGCAAGTGGAGTGGTTAAGCTACCCAGACAGCTGGGGTTGTGAAAGGCTGGGGTTGAGAATATTTTCATTATTTAATGAAAATACAGCCATCGAATACCCAACATCTTCAGAAGTTTTGTTGAGACAACCTCAGGTTATGCATGCTGGTATGCTGTCTGTGGTATTTTTTCTCTTGCTGTTGTCTCTCCCAGGGATCCTTTTAGCTGGAATTATGCTTATTTGTGTGCAAGGGAGGTCTTTTTTTAGAATCCACAATCCCTTTCTTTTCCTACATGCCAGCCCACATGTGGTAGCTCTGTAGGAAGGAGGCAGAAACATCACACTAAGTAGGAGACAATTTCTATAAATGTCCTAAGATCTTCACCTATTTCAGTGTTGCTGCAGATTTAGGTACTTAATGAGGATACAATTTGGCTGAAACTCCCTTATTCTGATACTCTGCTCTGAATGAGCAGGATTTTGTCATAATGCTTGTTAGATTTGTCATGGCATGTATTTATTGTTTTATATATATTGTTACATAGGATCTGCCATGCATATTTTTTGAAGTACACAGATAATACTTTGCATATGCAGTCTGAAAGCTAAGTCCTCCTGTCAGATACAAGTCCAGAAGATTTCCACTACTTTCCACTAAGAACAAAACCTCAAGACTGGGTATCTTTATGACCTTCTCCACTCTACTCTGAAACATGTAGGCACATTTCTAAAAGGTATTGCAAGACCTGAAACTGGAAATTTTGAGCGTTGTCTTCTGTACGTATATTCAAAATTGAAAACAGTTTGACAAGCAGACATGACTAATATCTCTATTGCTTCTATTTCTCTTTTTTGGTATTCACATTAGGAATTTTTCTAGACTTCAGTTTTAAATGGATGAAAAAAAAATTAAAAACTGAAACTGAACTTTTAGAACTGCAAGATACTAATCAATTAGGTAGAAATTATTTTTAAATAGTTATTTTTTTCATGTGGATTCATAAAGCTAATGTTTGTTAGCAAAAGTAAACTGCTATGTGATTGTAAAAATGGAACACTAATATTTTTGTAGGCGTAGTGAAAAGCACAAGATCACTTCTGCAGCTTTCATAGTCTCATTTTAGTTTAAAAAAAATCTCCTGAAATACAGGCAACTTAAAATTTAAGAGCATTGTGAAGTTTCAGAACATGAAAGCTATTTATAACTTATTGCTAGGCATAACTTATTGCTGTTTAGGTGTCAGTGGAATGGAAATACTTTTCTTCTTTCTGTCTGAACTTGCTGCTGTTTACTTAGCAAAACATGTTGCTGCTAAAACTTTTCCATCACATACACATGCATGGATGGAACGGGATTCTGAGATCTTAAGGCAGAACTTTCAAATCAAATCTGATCTTTGTTGTGCCCTGTTCTTTGCATTGTAATTTCTGTGCAGCATTGAGCGGTAATGACTTTTCAGGTTTACAGGGGAGTGTGACCTTTTGATTTTCATTGAGGCATAGATGAGACTTAGCTATCTCTCTTTTTGATGTCAAAAGACTGCCAAAGCATTATGCCAGGCAGGAAAAAAGTCACAGTTTTGGCAGATACTTGATAAACATCCATAAACCATAGAGATAATACCACATTATAGGCATTGTGCGTGTGGCACTGCCTACACCTCTCTAATTAGGAAATAAAGTCTGGTAACTATTTGAGAGCAGTCATTGCTATAAAACGGAAAAAGAGTCTGATTATGGAGCTAGAAAAAAAGCCATAAGACTGGAGTAAAAACTCCAGGGAAGAGAGCAGTGCTGCAGTCTCTGGAGGATACCTGAGGACAGCCTGGAGACAGGAGATGCAGGCTGTGGGGAGCAGTTACACAGGCACAGAACAACTTCTGTGAAGGAGACTGATGGCAGCAATGCTGTGCTGTTTGTTGGGGCAGGAGGGCTGATTTGTGCTGTAACTCCACGTAACTGTAACTTCTTTTTCAACTCCATGTTATCTCTTTTAAGAAGAGGAGAAATCTACTGCTTTGGGTGATCCTTCAGTGGTGTTTCCCCATCCCTTCCCATTCTGTTACTCTGTTGATGAATAAACAAAGCACTCTGTTTTCATCGCAGCTGTAAGAAACAAATGCAATCTCTATACCTTACCAAGCAGGCACTTAGCTGCCTGGCATTTGCTTCATACACTATAATGCTCCAAGGAACTAGTGCTTTCATGAGATCCCACAGTGAAGAACTGATACTAAAATGTACCATGTGACTCCTCCTTGTTTCTTTTAAACCACATAATGTAACTGACAGCAAGGGGGTCACAGCCTTCAGTTTGCGCGCTGTTTAATGCCTCTTGAGTTGTGCACAGTCTTAGTCAATCTGGAAATTTCTAAATTATCTTCTAAGAAAACGTATGAGTTAGGCCTTTGTAACAGACTGTTTCTCGGCTTCTTCTAGGATAAAGCCAGATGATATATAAAGTTTTAGGTGAAACACTTCTTAACACCTAATGCAGTCTGGATTTTGAAGTAAAAATCAGGTAGTTGGGGGAAGAATTCCATTCTGCCATCCTGACCTGAGTAAGTCAGAGGACATCCAAAAGTATATCATCAAAGCTGCAGCAATGAATAACCTTTTGGTCTCAACTTTTCCATACAGTCCCATCATCAGCAATCAGAGTGAGTCTTTGCATCCTTTCCAGGATGCAACCTCTTCTGTTTCACTCCCTTGTCTTCCCCAGCCCCCCTGCTTTCCCAGCTCCTCCTCACCAGCTTTGGGGACCTGAAAATTAAAAAGAAAGCCTGAACTTGCATCTTAAAAGATGTTTCTTGGCTTTCTCCTTAGGAAGACAGCCTAGAGCTTGTGAGCCACAGCAAATCAACGTAAACAGTTGCAGGAATCAAAGCTTATTGCTGATGGTTGCTAAAGATCAAAGGCTGTTTGTGTCCTCCCCTAAAAGCTGGATTTCATGGCCTGTCTAAATAAATAAATAAATAAACAAACCATGCATCCTTGATCTTGGGGCAGAGCCCAGGTGAAGTGAATGGCGCGGTGACATCCAGTGTGCTCTCCATCATGACACAAGCTCTTGCTGAGGAGGTTGCATGGAATGAATTTACATGAAATGATGAAGAGATTAAGCTGTAATCCCAGATTCGAATTTGAGTGCAAGTTAAATCCATTCGAATCCAGCCAAGTTGCAAAAGCGACTGCCCAAGGTTAGCCATCTGACACAGAGCTTTTAATGTAATTAAAATGATCCCTGTATTTTCTCTCCCTCTAAAATGGATATAAGGGTGATTCCCAATTGTACTGCACTCTTCTGGCTTGCAGGCAAAATGACTAGAATGCAGCCCATGAAAGGCCCAGCAGCTGCTCACATGGGGTGCTGTGGCCTCTTTCGGGCTTGCTGCTCATAACACCTCCTGTCTCAGAGCTCATAGACCCTAGTACTACATGTGGGGAAAACCTGGCTTGAATACGCCATCGCTGGGAGGTGTCATGAGACTGGCAATGGCTTAGCTAACACTAGTGTGCAAAGCAGCATCCCGGTCACTGTATCACCAGCTCTGCTAGATCTGCTGGGAGCCCATCTCCAGGCAGTTCTTGAAGCAGGGACAGTCAAATCCCTGTCTTCTCTACATCTGTCAAGGGTGAACCCTGAAGATGTGCGCAGTATTCAAGGCATGTGACCCATTTCAGCGGCAGCTCTGTGCTCAGGCAGGAGTTTCTCCTGGGCTGGGATCACACTGTGTAATGCAGGAGAAAGAAGCTGTGGGGGTCAGTCTTATTTTGGGACAGATTCATAAATAGCTCAAATGGCAAAAGAGAAGAAGGAAGAGCTTAGTGAAAATCTCTGAAGTGGCCATGAAGATTAGTGTAAGCCAGTTCTTGCTGCCCTTCCAGAAATGTCCTCCTCTGTTCCCTGCTTTACAGATTTAGCAGCAGAGCTGTGCATGGACCTCCCTAATACCATGGCCTGAAAGGTACCACCTCCACAGCAGGTGTGAAACCCATTAAAATCCTCACGTTTTGACCACATACAAAAGTCTCCTTGCCTGGCAGTGTCAGTAGTGGGGCCGCGTTATCCTGCTTTGGACAGATTTCATACAGACTGGTATGCTTCAAAGGCATTTTGCCACCAACAGTCTTCGTGGATCAATGAGGTGTTGGTGGATTTTTTTCTTCCTCAATGAACTCACTTGTTCTCTTCTCTTTTTTGGTGTCCTTGAAAGCCCCTGAAGAGAAGGCAGGATGTACTGGCAATGCATTTCTCTTTGTCTGTGCTTGCCATGGGTTCTTTGCTTGCTCTATTCATCTCTGCATGTTTTCACACCCTTTTTTACCCTTGCTTTTGGAAAGCTATCAGGACTTTCTTGTGCCATCTTGAGTTCTCTTTTTAGCCAGGCAGCATGTGTAGTCTTGACTTTGCTTTCTTGCAAAGCTTTTCTGCTTTTTCTCTTTGGTATTTTCTTTCTCTCTTTTTCTATCCCCACTTGTGGTTTTTGGTGTTGATTTTTTTTTTTCTGCCTTAATTTTCAAATATCATACAGAGGGGAAGCTGCTAATGTTGGGAAAACACAAGCTAACCCTTCCAATTTATCTGTGCTTTCTGGAACAGTGCTCAGGTGCTGCCACTTTCTTTGGAGACAGTGCCTGGCTGGTCTGTGTCCATAACATCAAGTTGGTTTATACCCTGTTTTGCTTTTGAGTCCTGATCTCCACACTTCTTCCAGAATGCATGCTTTTTGCCTTGCTCAGCCTGAACATGAATTCTCCTTTGTAAAATTCTGTCACACACAAGTTGATTTTCAAGTATGGTTCCAGCTTCTACGATGGTACACCATCTGTGTATTTGCTGTTGCTTTCTGTGCGTCTTCTGTACTTTGTGGTCCCTTTCACAGGCAAAGTTGCTGGCTCACAGGGAGATGCTCTCCAGCACTTCTCGAATAAACCTTATTCGGATGATTCACAGTCAAAGAACTGCAGCATAACTAGACAGCGTCTCCTCTAATGCTTACTGTACCTGCTCAAACTTAGATGCTCTACCTGTTGCATTGTGGTTTTGGACAGATGTAATTCCCTCTGTGGTATCTCTGTGTCAGTTTGGTTTTACTTTTAAGTGGATCACCTTTTACCTCTCACTCTTGCATAACATGCATGACTGCTGCTTCTTCTTTCAGCTGCCTATTTCAATGGAAAGACTTTTGTAAATAGCCCCCTTGGTTTCTGATGAGTTTCTTATCTCCATACTCAGCCTGTTTAATTTTTCAAATGTGCTAAGAAGCCATACCTACTAATGAAAATCATGTGACATTAAAGATGCCCAACTTTTTAAAAAAAAATCATCAAAATTGTAAATGAAAATCATGTGACCTTTTCTTTCAGCCCAACTTTTAAAAAAAAATCACCAAAATGATCTTTCAGCAGGATTTTCAAATAGCACTCAAATGTGTACTTTCACCAAAGTTGAAGTCTTATTTTAGTCAAAGACGTTGGCATATATGTAGATCCAACAGATTTCTGACACCGGTTATGTGTATTTTCATAGTGGATTGTCTGCTTAATCCTGAAGAATTTCAAAAGCTGGAGATGCAAGCTGCTACGTTGCTGTTTCCTCTTTCTGCAGCTCTACTGTTATTTTCCCTTTCTATATATTTTTTTTCAAATTTTTGTCTTCTTACTCATAATGCAGTATATGCTTTTACTATAGATGAGATGAGACCACAGAATCAAACAATCATTAAACCAAAGCATATCTCAAGTTGGAAGGGACCCATAAGGATCATCAAGTCCAACTCCCTGCTTCTCACAGGACTGCCTAAAACTAAACCCTATGACTAAGAGCATCATCCAGATGCTCCTTGAACTCTGACAGGCTTGGTGCTGTGACCACTTCCCCAGGAAGCCTGTTACAGTGACTGACCACCCTCTGCATGAAGAACCTTTTCCTAATGCGCAATCTGAACTGCCTCTGACGCAGCTTCATTCCATCTCCTTGTGTCCTGTTGCTGGTCACCAGCGAGAGAAGATCAGCACCTCTCCCTCTGCTGTCCCCCTTGAGGAAGGTGTAGGCTGTGATGAGCTCACCTCTCAGTCTTGGAGGTGGGACCACACCAGTGCATTGTAGCTGGGGCAATCACCTCCCTTGACCAGCTGGCTATGCTGTGTTTGATGTGCCTTAGGACACAGTTGGCCCTTTTGGCTGCCAGGGCACACTGTTGAGTCACGTTTTTGACAATTTCCTACCGAATTTTTGCCAGGAATCCAAAGTTCCAGACTGCCAGGGCTCCCATACCACCTGCCAAGGAGATGGGATGCCAGGCTTGGTGTTGTGCTGACAGGGCCACAGTTTCTCCAGCTTCTGGGTCTCCAGATTTTTGACTTGCAGCTGAATCTGCAGATGTCCCACGAGGAGATGTGGCTAATTTTTTTCAAATATTCCTTATTCTTACAGGTCAATGCAAAACTAAAGTAATAAGAAAGTCCTATGTAGATTTCCAGATTATACCCAAAGAGTAAACTGTCTACTACAAAATTAAATGTGCACCTAGGCTGGATTCAATATTTAGAAAAATAATTGTCAGAGCTATTACTAGAATTAGCAGAAGTTTAATGATTATAATGCAGCACAAAATATTTTTTACTATATTCAACATCACATTTCTGTTACCAAAATAGTCTTCATTGTATTGTTACTCTCTCTTCCTGAAAAGAGAATACACATGGAAAGTTTTTCTTTTTAACTGTAAAAAATAGTCTAAACAATCAGCGAGATGAAATAGTGAAAAAGTCACCAATAAGGAATATGATTAATGCAGTGTGAGGTATTTTGTCGCATGGTATGACAAATGCAATATACAAACCTACCCTGCCTCTTTTCCTTAGGCAAACTCTTTAAATACAGTATGAAGAACAGGACATCTTTAAGTAGTGTCTCCATTATGTGGAGATAAAATAATATATTTGATATTTTATCTGCGTAAAAATGACAGTCTGTCCTCATGTTTCCTGACAGAGATAATCACCTGCAGGGGTGGAAAGTTCTTTCTCCCCAGTTCATCCAGTGAATTGCATTTTCAGGGAAATGCATAGGACTAAATTTTCTCTGTCTAATCATAAACTCATCTAAAAGTTGAGATATGTTTAAAAAAACAACAAACAAACAGTATTCAAACCATGTGAATAACTTATTTTCTGGTTTGTGGCAGTTCTTCCAACAGCTGTGAAAAAAATCAGCCTAGGTCAACAAGAAGTATATTTTTTCAACATCTTCAACAAGCTGAAAGATTGCATAAAATATTTTTATTGTAGTTTCAACTCACAAGAGCTAATGTGTTGCTAATATTTCACACAATATTGCACTTCAGTTGTGAATATTTTTAAGAATTAAACAAAACATTGGGTGGAATTTCCCAGTAGAATATCATTGAACAGAAAAGTAACTCCCTTTTGCAGGCAAAGCAAATATAAACGCCCTTTTTTATTTCTCTTTCCATGCTCAATTCCTTCTTCCCTGGATTCAGATATAAGCCAGTTTAGCTTCTTTGAAATTAATATTAAATGTTGGAAATATTGTACATTTTCTACCAGAAAGGTTTTGGCCACGATATCTCACCCAGTTCTCTTTGGGCTAATGATGGAATATTACTGCCAAATGCTTTTAAAAATCTGTCCAGGCATGTCAGACTTGAAGCTGTTATAGGCAGAGTACATCTGAATAGGCACTTATTCATGTGCCTTGTTGGAAGGAGAGGTTAGAAAATTTGGCCACAGAGATACTCATTACTTGGAAACCAGGAGACAAACGGTGAGGACATGAAACTATTGATATGAGCTGTCATGCCATTCAAGCCAGATGGCATATGTATGAAGATTTATAGTTTTTCACACATCTCCAATGTTCTTAGCACTGTATAATAAACAGAAAAAGAAGACATGATCCTGCCCCTGTTTTTCCTGGAAGTCTGTGTTTGAAACAGCATCTCATATTCAGGGATGTCCACCTGACTACACTGCCTGTCACCTGAGAATGCTAGTAAATTTTTTATTCTATTCTCATTTCTATATTTATTACAGGAACGTAACTTCCAAGGGTACACTTTATTTTTGAACTGAACTTCTATTTAAAGCCCTTCTTTTCTAAATTTGATCTTTCCCTGCATCCTGGTTGAGAGTGCAGTGTACTCAAAAAAGCTGTAGCATGGTAGCTTTATGTTGCGAAGTTCAGGATAATGGATGCTGCTGTCACAATGCTATTTTTGAGACTGAATTTTCTCCTGCTGCTTATCTTTTTACTGAGCCATCTGGCAGATTTAGGATGCTAACCAATGGAGCTGTACTGTGCCGTGTATTAATATGGATCTCATGAATCACTCAACAGGTCAGATTTAGAAAAACCAGACTTTTGCAGCAGACTTCCACTAAAAATGCAATGTCTGGCTAATTAACAGATCCCCTCTCTGCCAAAATGTGCAAAAGGAGTACAGGGGTAATGCCTCATTAGAATAAAATAGAGGGATGGGAATTATAAGGGCTGGTGGCTGTTTAAGGGAGATGGTGTTGCAATATGACTCAGTCAAAAGTGTTACTGACTATCACTTCAAAGGTCCTCAGTGCAAAAGCACCCATGATGAAACTCTCTATGCAAGGAGTTAAAGCTGTCAAAGGGCAACCAGACTTCCTAGCTGGTAAGAGTATTGTGTATGTGCAAATATTCTCTTTGCGTTGTCTGTGCTATCCAGTCTTTCTTCGATTCCTCTGGTCCAGGGCAGCTGCAGAAAAAGGAGATGAGCCTCCTTAGCTGCTGGGCTGTGAGCTACCAGCAGCCTCAGAGTCCAGGGAAGGAAGGGGAATTGTGCTCTAAGTAACTGCTCTTGAACAGACATGACTGAGTGGTGCTCCTTTATGAGAGGCACAGTGAAGGCAAGGCTGGGATTTTTTCTGAAGGGTTTTTTTCTGAATTACCTGTATGGTCTTTCAAGGAGCCAAGACCACTGCAGATACCCAAATCACCACAGGGAAATATTTTGAGATGTCTGTCTTGATTCCTGTTCCACTTGAGAAACTGGCCCAAAAGCCCCTGTATTTAGTGATGGAAGACTGGAAGGATGAGAAGACAAATTCTGGTTCCTGCAGACCCCTTCCCTTCTCTTGCTCTGGAAAACATCAAACATGAACACTCAGAAGCATCCAAATCTAGGAGGAGGAGGGCTCAAAGCTGCGTTAAGATTATACTCCATCTCTTTTCCATAACCCTCTTCTAAAGAAACAGGATGGGCAGTGGCGCTGATATTTCTTTGCCGCACTGGGGTTTCACAATGGGGCTGGTATTTCCCCTGCCCTGGCACAGCGAGGGCAGCAAGGCAGCGGCACCGCCATCACCCCCAGCCCCTCAGCTGGGTGAGGGAAAGAAATCCCTTTCTAACTCCCTCACGTGATGGGCTGAGCTCTGACTGCTCATAACTTGTGTCACCCTAAGGACTATGGGCCAGTGAAACTGCACTGACAAAACTTCTAATATTAGCCGCCTCAGTAGACTTTGGTAGTTGACCATGAGAATGGGAATGACTCATTCTTTTAATCTGTTTCTCATTTGCAACTGTTATCGATTGAATAATATAATGTTTGCTTTCTTATCCTCCTCTCTCCAGCAAAGTGGCAAAACAAGATATTTCTATAGTGCTCAAGTTGCCTAAATAAGGCCTTTTTGCCCCTTTTCAAAGTTTTCCTTTACCTATTCTCCTTCCTCATAGTTTGTTCCTCTGCTTTTAAGTCTCTTTAGCTGTAGCTCATGTTTTGTAGCATGTCTATACATATACATATACATATACATATACATATACATATACATATACATATATATATCCATAAGGATTTAAATGGTTTTGTGTATTTTGTGCATGGCCAGTGTTGCTGGAGGGTCATGTCCCTTCCTCCCAAGAGAGCAGCAATGCTCCATTAAGCCCACAAGTGGCTCAACATCACAGTACCTTTTTGTCCACTTCTTCCTTTTTAGTGGGTGATGACGGTGAGCGTGAGTTCTTCCTCGGCTCTCACACTGCCTCTAGGAAAGCATCCAAGATATCATGGTGGGAGTATCGAAATGAATATAAGTGTCGGCATATTAAGGAACTCAATGCTAAAGGGAACCGGTGGGATGTTTTTTCCCTTCATAATCGTATGAGGGCTCAGGATGCCTTTTCCTCTCCTATGCAAAAACTCCATTTTTCCTGTGTAGGTGCATGAGTCAAAGTCTTTCTGGAGGTGCTCTGAATGCAAGACTCATCTCCAGAAGCCTGAGAGAGTGGTAACACCCTTGGAGGGTGAAGAAGCTGTTCAAAAGTCACATTTCCCAGAAGGGAGTACAAGCTCTATAAAATCCTCAGTATAATAAAACCAGGTAATGGAAATACCACATTGGGCTGTTGCTTTTTGATGTTGAGCAATTGGCTAATGAATGACGTCATAAAGTAGCTTTCTAATGTGGCGTTTTATGCTTTCTGCACAGCTTAAAATTCTCATTAATTATCAACCTAAAATCTTCAAGTGCAGAGGATCTAGTACCTGGCAGCAAAGGCTGAGAGAAGCTCAATAGCTGTGAAGTCCTGAGGGCTGTGTTCAGCAGTCCTGAGGCCACAGTCTCTGCGAGCCCCTGCACCCGGGCAGGCAGTGTGGGCAGGGGCTGTTTCTGCCTCTTTGCAAAGGGACCACCTGGGCTCCCTGTTGTGCCCGGGTCTCTCCCGCCTGCTCTGATCCCAGTGCCCCTCGGACTTACCCAACCACTTCTGCGGCTAATCTGACCATTTCTACTGCCCAGGGACACAGAAGGCTCCTTCTATGTTGCCTTGTGGCCCCATCCTTCCCTGCATGGTGGACTCAACTCTCTTTTTCCTTGGATGTTTTTAATCAAAGGAGGTTGTTATCATCTGTGCAAGATCAGTAGCTCCCAAAGGGTCACAAATAATGGTTCCTGCCCTACAGACCAATGTGCTGGTACATGCTAAAACAAAGCAGATATGGACAGAAATGAGGTGAGAGCAAGGAGAAAGAGCTAACATACAAACCAAGGATGGTGTAGTTGTCTTTGGGTAGTCAACCACATAGCTCAACATCTGCTTTTTTTGCCCACATCTATGCATGATGGAAGAAATATTAAAATGCTCTACTACTAACTCCTAATCCTCCTCTTTCATTCAATGCCACATGATTTGGTTTTGCAATGGGCAAACAAGACTGAATCAAAAGGAAATAACTTTGCAGAGGCTGGTTTGCTTATCAGAGAAATTGGCTTGCTCTACCTTTAAACAAGCTTGTGATTTATTGTGTTTGTCTAGCAGATAGTAAGTTGAAGCAACTTAAAGCGCGTTGGCCAAGAAAATCCCCAGCATGTTGTACTTCCCTATAAGAAGAAAAGACATGTGCAAACATGAATGAACACTACTTAAGGCCTTCATCCTGATCCTGCGCATTCCTGCACAGAGTCACTCTGCTTTACATGTAGTTGAACTGAATAAATGGCCTATCTTGAATTACATTTTGGATAACCTGGGTGTGTAATGTATTCAGCCAGCTTTGGTGTTCATGACTGTCACTTGTATAACTGAGCAGTGTGTTTCTTAGGCATTGCCAGGTTCAGAGACATCTCACAAGGACAAGCTGTTCTTATAAACAAATGAGAAATGTGATGGAGGAAGATGGCAGGGAGAAGCGAGATCAGTGCTTGATAGGCATATTGTTTGTATTGTATAAGCATTCCAGTTCTCAGGGTAAAATAAGGGAAATCCATTCAGGTTTTAATTGTCTTCTGCATCTCTCAAAACATTCTGTCATAGTAATGAAAGGCAGAAATTATTCTACTATTCTGTCATCCTTGGATAACTTCCTGCCCTAAACTCAGGGGAACAGAATAGCTCACAGTCTCTACCACTCTTTTCCCAAAAATGTCTGTGCTTCATAGTGTCAGTGAGTAATATCCTCTTTTTTTGCATGCACTAGACCTGAGTGTCCCTCTCCCACCTCTGCAATAACATTGTCTGGCTCCAGGAGTGAAGGTAGCAGCTTTTCAAGCATTAGAAGCCACAGCCCAAGCACATCAAAATATCTGAGCAGTGTGACCGTTGGTTGTCAAGGTTTGCAGTAATTTCTCCCATTCAAGCCCAAGGTTGACAGTCTTGCAGAAGTATGCAGAAGGGCTGTACTTCAAGCAGGTCACAGATCTATAGCACCAAAACTTGTTCCACACAGCGAGGAACCCTTTCCCCGCACAGTCCCCTCTCCAGTCCTGTCCTCTTTTCCCAGGCCTCACAACTTTGCATCTGGTTTGACAAGATTTCTTCTTTTGTTGCTCCCTAGCCATCCCAGATCTTAGGGGCTAACTCAACGGCTTCTTCTTGTCTTTCTTGTCCCACCATTCAGAAGGTTATTGCTGGAGGTTCCAGCTATTACCTTTATGGTTCTTTACCATATTATACTGCCTCTCTTCCTCCTGGTGCATCAGAAAGGTCAAAAGCAGTGGCCTGTCTTTCTCCTCACAGGAAAAGGCCAAGAGCACAAGCTGAGCTGAGTTCTGCACAACGGCGAGCAAGTATTTCCATTCACTGTCATTTCCTCCAAAAAAAAAGTCCATGGTGTCAGAGTCAGAGCTGGCATAATAGAGCATCTTCTGCCTTCCATGAAATCAAGCTTATCTCTGTCAGTGCTTAAGTCTTAGCAAGGTTTAGTTTCCATGGAAAGCGCGAGTTAAAAAAAGAGATGGATAGACAAGAAAAGAGAAAATGAAAATGTCCCCTGCTTTAAGTTTTAGATCCATACGTTACTTAAAAACTCTTCATAACCTCTCACTGGTCCTTGTTCTTGAATGCATTTCAAGGTGTATCTGCTCATGCCCGTAGGCAGTACTCCAATACCCAAACACAGACCAGATGCACTCGCATATCTTGGGATGAAAAGCTTTAAAAAGACAAAGCTGGTAATTCTTGTTTGCCTGTACTTACCTCCTCTGTAGTGCTTGCCTGTCACTTTGTTCCCTAATGTGATCCTCTTGGAGAACCTTTGACCTAACCTGGAGATGATTTTGTACTTTTATTACTCAACAGCTTAATAATTTCAGCTATGTAGCTGGTTCTTAAAAATGATATGAATGCAAGTGCAGAAGCCGTGAAAGAATGACAGGAAATTTGTACCACATTTTTTGAAGCATTTGCAAAACCACTATGAAGAAGGTCTAAACCAATCACTCTAAGTCTCATTGTGTGCCACAGCAATCGGTAGAGCCCACAGTGAGGATTCAGTCCATTTCTTCATACCACAGAGGATCTGGGACTCTGATTTCACAGGTAATAACCCTTAAGTGTCTTCTTCACCTAAGAGCTCATTAGAAAGAGTAATGGGCATACAGGCAATTGGCACAGTAAGGAGTGAAAAGGGTTATGCTCTGTGTGACAGCAGGGTGAGTGAGGACATTCCTGAACTGGTCACATTTTGGTGAGTGCTCTGAGTGATTTTATAGGAAAGTGAACCTACTGCCAAGCAAAGCTGTTTTACTGCAAAAGCTTTCTGCAGCCCATGGGCCTCAGAAGCTACAGTGCAGTTTCCAAAGCTTTGTAACACTACAAAAATGGAAAATAAGAAGTCAGAAATTTGAAATGGCATAAATGCATATTCTACTGGAATAAAGAGGTGGTATTGTTTAGCTTATTATTCACTTCTGGCATTGTGCTTTTGCTAAACAATAGTGTAATTGCTTCTTTAAAGGCCTGCGCAAATTGCCTGTAGAATTGAAGAGCAGGGCATGGAAAGCATTAAGAAGAGATCCCAGAGAGGAACTTCAAGGTGTTACTGCAACTTCTCTGATCTCCTCAGTGTAATACATTGCAAATGAAACCCTGCTACAAAACATGATGAGTCTTCAAACTGCCCTGAGAAAAGAGCCAAAGTAAATGAACACAGTGGGACAAACTCAAAGGTATGTTTGAAATAAGCAAGTTTACCCTGGCTCTCTTATGTGAGACTGTCTAAGTGGAGGATCAAACACCTTCAATTCATGTCTTCTGGAAGTGACTTGCAGCCCCTACACACCACCTGAATTCAGCCAAATCCATCTAACTGCTCATAAGGCTCTTTCATAATGCTGTGGCTACCTGCGTTAACATGTCAAGCATTATTCTTTGAGTAGCAGGCACCGGCCACAGAGAGATTTATTTTATCTTTTTTTTGCCAGGGTTTCTCGAACCTAATGTCAGCAGATGAAAACATTCTTCTCTGTATTTGTGCTGGTAGTAACACACTTCCACTTACAGTGAGGCAAACCTAGTTTACTTTCACAGTGTTTTTCCTCCTAGCATGATGAGAAAATGCCAACACCACCAGCATGTTCAGATGCACTCAGATGGGGCATGAAAATGATTACATTTTGCTTTGCTTTTGGATGTGCATTATTGTTTTGCCAGCGGTGCTACAAATAACAAGGTATTTGTGGAAGTTCCAGTTTCCTCCATTTTCAGGGTAAACCCTGATGTTCCTGGAAGACAGTCTGTTTAATTAGGTGGATCTGGCCTGCTCTTGAGAAATGTGGGGAGGGTGTGGGGGAGGAGATTTTTGTGGCCTTTAGCTTCCTGCGGGGAGCAGATCTCAGCGATCACTGGTGCATGAGGCTACTTGGCATGGCAGCCAGGCTCGGCTCTGCCCCAAGCCATGCCTGTGCGCGGGCCATGCTGCCAGTACATATTGTTCTCATTTAGATATCCACTGATTCTGCAGGTGGAGAACAAAATAGAAAGAAGCTTTGTTGCTTTGATTCCAGGTTTCCCTGCTCATGGCCCAAAGCAGAAGTGTTTTCATTACTTTTTCGGTAGCATTCTGAATGTGTCTTCCCTGCAAGAGTTGAAAGGACTAGACAAGCCTGGCTTGTGGATGCCTTGCAGAGATGCTTTTTCAGATGGATAGAGGAAGCAATCTGAGGTTGACTGCATCTTCGATGGAGACAAGTGAGCACATCTGCTATTCCTTCATGGTATGTGCCAACATTGGCCCATTCTGTAATCTCTTGTCATTCCAGCAGTCCCTGAAGGCAAACATTGCCACTGAAGCAGCCCTGTCACTGTGTGTGCCTTCTCAACAAGTCCAGTGCTTTCTCTGGATTAGCGTACTTGCCTAAGTATTTGCAGGGTATCAGTTTCAGATTTCTTTTGGTGAAGTGATTAATTATATCAGATGAAAGCACAGGAAACACTGAAGCAGGAAAGCAAGTGAAGGCATGCAGAGGTACAGATTATGGCAGATTCACAATAGGTGTGTATAACAACAGATGCAGAGTCTAATGGACAAGGGAAGACTATGTAGAGCTACAGCTAGGACAAAAATAAACAGTAAAACCAGCAACAACAAGACCTAAAAATACCTGGAGAGCATGCAGACTATGACCAACCAGATTTTCAGACAAGCTTCTAATTTCCCTGCCTTTAAATCTTTTGCAAACTGCTACCTGTAAGCAGTTCTTGATAAGTGCTGAATGTTAACATATTTTTGTTTTATCAAAGTCCAAAGTAAACAATCAACCAAACAACAACCAAATAAACAGTCTGCATAGAAGGCCTCTAAGACAGGAAAACTTAGGCTGCAAGAACTGCTACCAAATGCAAATTCTATGATTCAGAGTTCACCTTGTCAGGGGGCAAGACCCCACTGTCAGCTGCCCTCAGGGCAAACCTAAGGAAGGCTTGCTCATCATGTCTGTATCTTACCCACTGGTCAGAAGATAAAGGCAGTCTTTTCCCCGGGGAGGGTGCCTTGCTGGTGCCTGCACTGTCTCCCTGTGCACCACTGATGGTGCACAAAATGTGAACCATGACTACAAGACATTTGCCATACTCTGCTGTACTGTTGAATCTAGGAGCACATAGCAAGAACATCCCAGAGATGTCATGACAAGATGCAGGCTGAGGTATGTGGGTTTTAGCCAGCTCCTAGGACATGCTGGACTTCTAATACAACTAACAACCCAGGCAGAGGCAGGAAATAATGCAGACATGTGAGCATCTGTGCAAACACACAATGAATGATATTACCTACGTGGCACATGCTGCTAACTCAAGACAAGACCTAATAAATGAGTGAGGAAGGGAATTAGAAGAATCAGGGGAAAAATTAAAACAGCTGTGATAGGTAAGTCATTCTTGCAAAAGGTAGCACATGTGCACCTGGGCATTTGGCAATGATTTGTGCTTTGTTTGTGTTCAAACTTGTCAACTAAGTTAGTTAAAAAAGGTTGTAGTACCTCGTATCTTCCAATTTGACATTTGCAGTCAGAGAGAGCTTTAAGGAAAGGCCTGACATCAGACAGAACAGCCCTAAAGGACACCTCTGGAAAGCTGTGCATTCAAAAAGGACAAAGTGAAGAAAACATGAAGGTATCTTTTGGGCAATAGGTCAAATGGATACCGGAGACTGATGTCATTACAGAGGTGGGAGGATACACATAATAACAGAGGAACTGGCTGAGCACTTGCACTATGAGTGGTATTAAAGGTAGTGTCTGAAAATTTGAACTTCGGAAGCCAGGTGAGGGTCACAAAGAGAAGGTTTATTTGCTCAGAAAGACAAGGCTGGAAGATGATCTCAGAAGCTTCTTTATATGTCTGATATTTTAGATCCCCAGCAGAATGCTGTAGTGGGCATGTGTGAAGATGAAGATCTGAAAGTTTTAGAAATATGAACAGAAAAAGAGGCTGAATGCTGATGATGGTATGTAGGAGTGAGCGTCAGAACTTTCACACTGCTTAGATGTTAAAGTGAGTGTAAGGAACATTGTGAATCTATCAAGAGATAAAGAGTAGGAACAGAGAAAAATTATGAGGGAAGTGAAAGGACTGAATTTTGACAGTACTAGGTCATATCTTCAAAGCATGTTTAATGGTGAAACTTGACTGATGTCAGCAGAGCTCATCTCATTTCCCACAAACTGAGGATCTTAGACTACCTAAAAGAGATGTGGGTTAGAAAGTGGAGACTATGAGGACAGGCAAAAGCTGGAATAGCTTCACAAGGTGAGGTATAACCCCTCCAACTTCATAGATCTTAAAGAACATGTTAGACAAACAATTGCCAGTGTCTCAGCCTACCGTGGGGCAGGAGGGTGGACAAAGGCTTCAGCTCATGTAGTTTGCAGAAATGGGATACAAATGGGGCTGAGGACATAGCACTAGATTACTTCAGTCCTGCTCTTTCCAAGCACAGCATGGGTACATCATCATAAAGTTATTGCTAGACTAAAGCCAGTAACCTGAACAGAAAGTTCTCTCCTGTGGACCTGACCTGCAGAAATCTACTCTTTCGCCCGCATTTTGCCACACAGTGACTAAGAGCTGGCAATAAAATCCATTCCTCTCATTGGACATTAAAATCTTGCTGTAAACACAGAAAATCGAGATGAATTAGACTGCCAACAACTCAGAACAATTTCTTGTGGTTGGGAAGTTACATCTGAGACTGACTGGAAAAGCAAATGTGATGGACACTAGAACAATAGCAACATTCAGATGGAAGTCCACCAGTTGCATCCCCTGATGCAAATAGATTTTGTGGAAGGCTTCTTTCAAAGGCACTCTGCACACACACGCATCATTTGGAGGTAGCATTAACATTCATGTAGAACGGATTTTTTTTGAAAATACAAGGAATTTGTATTGCTTCGGCGAAATCCAGTTCTTTTTATAAAGCAGGAGAAAGCAAGATGCTTTTCTCTGAGAAGGTCTGTTTTGCCTGAATGACACTGCCGGTTCCAAGTGAATTGTGAGGACTAGAGGGGGAACAGAGAAGCTTAATTTTGTTCATAGGCATCCACAAGTTCAGACACATGCAGTTCAGAATAGGTAGTTGGATTGCAAGTGTAACTGTGGCCCAATTCTGACAATAAAATATTTGTACCAAGTTGTCAAAGTATAAAATACACACCCTGCGGAAAAATTCTGTTACTGAGGACAGTAAAGGCAGATGTTGAGGAAGTAACTTGGAGCAAAAAAGAAGACAGACAGTTTTCTGAATTGATTTATTCTGTTTTAATGCATTTATTTCCAGGGATCCTGACCATACAGGCCTGGTTTTCCTGTGTATTTTCTTCCTCATAAAAAGACATACAATGAGCCATAAAGGCTTGAGCCACACGGGTTGGATCAGGATCAAAAGTTCCACAAAACTGCAGGGATTTTCTGATCCAAGGCTTTGCTCTCTCACATTTCATACAGAATAGCTAGATTTGGGTTCCAGGTCTGACTTTTTTCATCTACAGGGAAATCTTTGGATGAGCGGTTTTGCTGTGGTGACTTCTCCCAAGGTATCACCAAAAGAATTTAATGCAAGCTGGCATGTATCAGAGATAAATGAAGAGAGAAAACTGTGGGAAGTATTTGTAGACAAAAGATTCAGTTCGGACTGAACTTTATGAGTGCTTACAATTCAAACTTTCATTACTAATATCAGTTTAGTCTGAAAAGTTTTGCAGCTTTATCTGACAAGTCCTAATCTGGGTGTAAAAGGAGACGACAGCTACATGTATGAGTAGCTGAGACTCCGACACATCAGCCAAATGCAGTCTCCTGGTCGAGCGACTGAGTGAAGAGTCAAGTTCTTTATACAGACTGATGGAAAAATAAAGGAATTAAGTACCAGGCTGGGAGCATTTTGGGGAGGAACTGCATAGCCTTGGGCTTCATGTGGCTCTCAGATATCAGGAGTTTCCCAGAGAGCTTGGTGGGGCAGAGACCTTCGCTTTGGGTAGTGAGTCCAAGAGCTGGACCAGAGGCCGGGATATGCTACCCCTCCTCTCTCTGTCTTTCCCCATGCTCAAATAGTGTGTGTTGTGGGCCCTGGTTCTCCTGCCCATGGTCATGCTGCCAGCCCACTTCTCTGCCCAACTTGAGGTGTGGACGCATGCTGGCAAGGCCAGCACCCATGTGCCCACCCATGTGGAGTACAGGCCTTGCACTCTCTCCTTGGAGAGCTGCTCCTCACTAGCCATCAGCAGCAAAGAGAATCCATGGTTCCTCCACGCACCCTTGGTCCTCTGAGCAGCCGCAAGACATCCTGAGCAGCGCATAGACCTCACTCATCCTGAGCAATTTCCTCCTCAGCCAGGGTCACCTACTTGATTTCAAATTGAGGGAGGACAAAAAAAGCCTTCAAAATGTCTGGCTAATGTGGGAAAGAACACCATTACTCTTGGCTGAGAGCCTTGATCTCTCCAAACAGCACTGGGAGGAGAGAGCAGCACAACCTGTTCTGCAAGGGTGGCACCTGAGGGTCTCCTCCACCCCAGACACACTTCCACATCTGTTCAGCACTCATTGCTACACTGCAGTGGGCTTAGGTGGGCAGTGAGGAAAAAGGTTTGTGTTGATTCCTTTGTTCCCTTTACTTGGGCTGTGCAACATGAGAGTGACATTTCGTTCCCTGCTTGTGATAACAAGCATGTCTCCACCAATGCTGGCCCCAAATCCCCACCATGTGCTTTTTGCAACCAGCACAAATTAAACAGTGTGGAAGGAATGCTAAATATCAGGAGGTCTTGTAGGCTAACAACTCATGCACAAAGTAAGAAAAACCATGAAAAACTGAAAAAAAAGAGATTCCCTGCCTTCAGGAGAGCATTACTCAGTCATAAGCTATGTACTTTTGAGCTTCTTTTGCTCCCCTGCCAAGATTCTGAGAGGGAAAATCAGGACAGTTACATCAAAAGAAGAATAAATAATAATATAAAGTAAACAAAAAAACCCGAGCATGTTTTAGATCAACCTTGACTCCCCCCACTGCAGTTTACCCATCTGACATTTTCGTAGTGACGACAATAGAAACTCTGTGCTTTAACCGTATTTCAAAAAATTGACAGCTCCAGAGCATCTCCATTTTCTCCCTTTGCCTTGTCCTGTTGTGTAACTGCGTGTTAGGCCAGGAGCCAGAGCTGACATCACGTTGCAGAGGACTGCCCTGGGTCTTGCATAACCTTAATAGGACAGCCACTTGGAAAGTGTTTATGTGCTGTTAGAGAGGTTGCTCTTCTAGCCACTGTACTGCATTAGGGGAACAGAGTCATTATAGACCAGGCAGAAGTATTAATTGTATTTGCATCATTGACATCCAACATGAGGTATTTCAGTGGACACTGAGACTTCAGGTCCTGTTCCCATCTCCCTAGGAGCAAAACTCTAGCCATGGTAAGTGATTGCAACTGACTGCAGTGCTGTTGCATTTTCTTCCCAGAGGGTTTTGTTACCTCAAAATGGTTTGTGATTACTCCATGGGGGTATCATCAAAAAGATGCCCGGCAGGCTGCAGGTAGGTTCAGGGTCCATGCCCAGCATCATAAATCGCTGAATAACAGCATCCCTGTTTGCCAGTGGTATAGCAGATGGCTATGCTACTTTTTGCAATGCAGAAGGTGACATGCAGCTTCCTCTAGCTCTGCTTTCAGGCTTGCTCTTACCTTCCTGGCCTCTACACATTTCATGATGATTGGACACATGCACCTTCTCATATACCCAAGGAAGATCGGATGCTACTCAGAAAGAAAAAAAAAAAGGAGGGGGAAGAAAGGTAACAGAGAGAATTCCCCACCAGCTGAGATGAAGCTCAAGCCTCTACACCCTGCATTACAATTTAATGTCCTTGTACAGGTGCAGATGAACTCACTCTAAAGAGTATCAAGAGAAAAATGACTGCCTGGTTTTCTTCCAAGTGTTGCATTATGTCCCTTCTTATTTAGCAGGGTGATGGTGTTATTTTTAGGGTATTAAACAAGATGTAACACTTCTCTGTCTCATTCTCTTCCTGTATTGTAGCTAAACAAATTTAAAGATGACAGCTACCAACATTCATTAAGTGAAGATTTGTTTTGGTAAATTTTTTCCTGACAGAATTATGCTGACAAGCCCTCAAAAGAAAGATCTGTCCTAAAATCTTTGAGTGAGATGCTTTGATTGTACTTTTAGGCTGAGTGAGAGAAATTCTGCTTTGCTGCAGAAACCTTTCATATACTGCAGGCTGTTGCCATTCTGCTTCCATATGGTCCCAGCAATTCTCACTTTCTTAGCAGAGCAAGTTGGGGCAAAGAAAAATATTGGGCAATGTATTCTGCAGCATATCCCCACATTTTTTCTTTTTTGGCCAAAACATTTCTTCTTTGTCAGGAGCAATGAAAATGCTTTTAAAATGGATGAATTACCACACCACAAGAAATCAGTTCACAGAAGAGCAGTTTGCCCCATGGATCCTGATGGTTTTATAACCATCTGGGTCACTATAAAAGGTCATAACTACCAAAAAAGCCAAACAAACCCAGAATAGCTTTGGCTTAAAGAGCTCTACCTTTAGCTGGTTACCCGCAATGGTGTACAGGATTTACAAGGGCATTAAGTATCTAAACAAAGTACTCCAGGCTCAGTAATTTCCAAATAACAGCTGATTTTAATTTTTTTCTTTGGCATTTATACACATATCCTATTGCAAGCTTGATTCATTTCTTTTTGCACTGGAAAAAATGTTGAAGCTGGAATAGGAAGTCAAGAATGTGGGAATTCATACATTGCGTGCATATGTGGTTTAGTGGTGTGTGCCATTTGTACACATCACTTACTGGGGAAGTTAAATCACTTTTGGATACAAATTTCAGCAACTGCTTCCAAAATTCCATTGACTTCAAAACTTTGAAGTTGCATTCTCCACAACCTGTTATTGAAATATTTCTTGCCAAGCTCAAAGCAAGCACCGTTTTCTGAAGCAGAGATTTTTCTTCCTTTGCTCTGCAGGCTGCAAAGTGACGCTCTTTACTTGCACTTACAGACTGGCTCCCCCAAATTGTAACTGTCTGTCTTCTCTCTGTTAGGAACACAGCGGCTCTTGTGTACTGAAGGTTTTGTGTTTTTTTTTTAACTTCTCAGACTTTCTTCATCATCACTGGTGAAAATGAATGCAGTGCTCTTCCATGTGCAAACAGGACTTCATTCATTTCTGCAGTTATTAAGGAAGCCTCGGAGTTGTGGACATGCACACAAGGCTCTGACAGTCTCAGCGAACTACTGTTCTTTTGTGGTGGGTGTCTAATGCAGTAGTGACAGAGAATTTACATGACAAAGGAATTAAAAAATATCTTTAGCGCTGGCTTCCAGATGACTGAAGAGCAGGTTTCAATAAAAGGAGTTGTGACTCATGTACCAGTTTGCAAAATTGCTTCCTGTTGCTGGAAGGAACAGGTTTCTGTTTGCTCCGTTCAGGCTGTTTCCTACACTGTGGGCAAGACTGGGCACCACAGGAGCTGGTGGCTCCCCCCTGAATCTGCTTTTGAGATGCGGGTCCTCTACAGTTGCCCTGCTCACTGGTGGTCCCTCGTCCCACTGGGCTTAGTGGTCCCTTTGCCATGTGCACAAACAACCTTCATCAGTGTCAGCGCAGCGTTGGGGTGGTAGGGCCAGGTAGGTCCCCATGCTGGCTTGAGCAGGGGGTGCTTGGTGCCTTGGACCAGTCTTCTCTAGAGCTTGATGAGCTTGGTGGCCTCCTCAGCATGCAAAAAGTGCTCCTCCAGAGAGGCTGTTTCCACCAGCAGCTCAGTTAGTGAAGGGATTAATTTAAAAGCTTATCTCCTCTCCCTCTGTTGGTGCCGCTCCGGCTGTGTCCAACCTCCCTTGCCCCGTGCCTCCACAGCCCTTGCCAAACATTCAGGCTTTTTAGTGCATTTCCCCTCGTTCCCATTATAAAAAAATCCAGCTGATGCAGAGATTGCCTCTCTAGGGGAACTCATCTTTGCTTGGCAATCTTTGTCACTGTAACCTTCCCAATGGAGTTTAATTATGTGCTTGCGATTAAGCAATTACGCATTATCAGGAACAGAGTAAATCAAGCCTTTTATCTCCACTAACAGGATATTTCCTGTGAGCGCTCCTGCCAAAAGAACCTAGGGGAAAGATGGGACGATTTTGCATGCAACGTAAGCATGTTTATTTAGGGAGCCCACAGCACCGTGCGTTGACGGACACGGCCACCTCTGCTCCAGCTCCAGCTGGCCGCCCGGCTCCCATCCCACATGGTCAGGGGACCGGACCCGCATGGTAGTGAGCGGTTGGGTGCCTGTGAACTGCAGCCAATTTTGTGATGGCCGAGCCCTGCTCAGAAGCAGGCAAATGGGTTTCAAAGATGCTATGCACTTGCAGATAAAATTCCTCAGGCACAGACTGATGGTTGCCCTGTCTGAAGGTGCTTCGTTTGCAGAGAGGGGGGATCTGGGAGCTGCTGCAAGCTTTGCTGTGCAGATGAAAGAGGAAAGAGGCCACCCATGCTCTCGCTCACTCTGCATTCAATTAGCTTGCTCGTTGATGGGCTAGCACTGCAGAATGGATTTTCCCACTGATTGATCTCTTAATGTAAATGAGCTCTGGTTTTAAACTCAAACCATACATACTTTTTTCTGCTTGGAGCTGTTATTCTCTTGTATTCTGCTCAGAGTATGCTTTCCCTCTAGCTAGGATCTGCAGGACCATTGCAGTTGAGGGCTTGCATTATCATTATTTATATAAATGCACTGAGATGGCCATTTGCCTCAAAATGTCTGTATTTATTTATTTATTCTTTTCTTGTCTGTCCTCTTATACTATTTGAGAAGACTTTGAAAACTTGTCCTGTGCGTCTCTTTCCTCTTGTTCCTCCAGACTCTTTGTGCAGCGATAATTAATATATAATATGTGTGAAATTTTTCCATCTATGTCTACAAAAGCATGACTAGCCAATAACAGTGATGTTTTGAGCAAACTGAGATTCATTCATGTATTATAAAATTTAAATTTAAAAAAGAGATTGTCCTTTTTTCAATACAATGTATGTCTCTGTTTTGGAATATTTCTCTTCTTCATGTCTCACATGTTCCCTATTGTCTTTTTAGACCTTGATCAGGAACTTCACCCTCTGTATGTGCAGGAATGATTATTGTGAGCCTAGTGGTTCACTTCTCCAGAGCCAAAATGTCACCCAAATGGAGACTTTGGGATATGCAACAGTAAAAAAAAGCAATAAATATGGTAGAAGCCATTAACAGTACTAAGAGCTACTGGGAAATCAGGCTTAGATTCTTTTCCGCAATTTATTAGCAACAGTTATACCTAAGAAAATGAAACTGAAATAGGAATTTAAGCAGGATAAGCTTCAATGAAGTATGCCCACCTTGCAAAACAGACTGGGTCAGTACTTCACAGCACAAACTCTCTCCCCCAAAGGCTAATTTCTGTGTGCTCAGAGAAACAGAAGCAGAAAAATAACATGATAGAAAGACATTGATTCTGAATAATATTATAATTGCCTTCTTAAAAAAGGAAAAGACAAATGCAACTTCTAAAACTTGCTTTTGTCATAAAATTGAAATTTTCCTTAGCCAAGGATGGTATTTCAGAACACTGCTATTTAACATCTAATCCCATTCAAATAGGAACTTCGTAATAAATATTTATGAAGACAGTAGCTCATGAGTTTTGAGATTATTTCTATTAAAAGCAACAGAACAACTCTGTCACTTTTTGTTTCTGTATGAAATCTGGCAAGAAAATCCCTCAGGTATGACTGAAGATACTGTAAATTCTTGCTGTCAAGAACAAGTCCAATCGCATTTGGGTATATAGGTTTTAAAATAATAATCGGGATTGTTTAGATTAAAATTATCCTTTGGTGAACTGAGCATCTGCTTATGCTGCTTTGTACCTTGTTTTCTTTTGCGTAGCCACGGAGGGTGATTGGAAATGGTGAAATAACCCCAAATCAATGGAAGAGTGGACAGTTTCTGGAATGATTTGGTGTGAATCTGAGGTGCAACAGACTGCAGTGGGAACCGATATGCAGTGTGGTCCATAGGCTACCAGGAATGTTGGTAGTCACAGGGAGTGTTGTCTCTCCTGTTCAGAGCTGGCTGCATCTCCCACGCAGCCTTCCCCATTGTGCCTGGGGGCAATGGTTCTTCAAGACGTGATTTAGGACCTTCTGGAATTTTTAGGGGCAACCGGTCAGTAATCTGATTCTTATTTAGGCCATCAGTGTTGTGCCTGAATTGTTTCTTGAAAAACACCAACAATTAAGGAAAGAAAAATTCTTTAGTATGATCCTAAAATGTCTTGTGATAGAAATCCTTGGGCTTTGGTTAAAAATATTAGGCTGGCCAGATGGTGCTTACAGAGGCATCTGTGGAGAATTGGGATAGTTTTGTACCGACCAAAATCAGAAGTGGCACAGAGGAAGATGCTCTGCCAGTGGTGTTCCTCAGCCCTGTGGGGTGGAAGACCGATGTGTGTGTCAGAGGGCTTGAGAGCTGCCAGTTCCTGTCCAGAACCCTCCTCCACCCCATGCCCGGTCCTCCTGGCGCAGAGTGGAGAACATGCGAGCAGAGACCTAGGAAAGGGGAAACTTCCCTCTCTACCATGCAGCAGGACACTCCCTGTGTCAAATGTCCTTTTGTCCCAGAACTCACTCACCCCTCACCTGTGTTGTCTACCCCCAGCCACCTCCCGCCAGTCCTTCACTTCAGTGTCCCTTCCTGCTCCCCATAGCCCTTGGGAGCAAAGCCCGTGGCTCCTTTGCAACAGCTGGACAGGGTCCCAGGACCTTGCGGACATCCCTTCTCCTCCTCAGTGACACCCACGGGGGCGGAAAGTCACAGGAGTTGAAGAGTCAGCATCTGCAGTGCTGAGTTGTTTGATTTCTTCTGCAGCAGTGCTCATTCCCATGGCTTCAGTGTGTCCCGCAGCCCAAAATAGCTGCAAGGCCGCGCATATCGTGTATGTGGCAAAACGACACCTCACCCTGCCCATTCCTGGACTAAGAACCTTTTCTGCAGAATGAGGATGCTTGAGAGCATGCCTGCAAGCTGCGACAGGCTGTCTGCACCCAGCAGCTGCAGAGATGAATTCAGTTTTGTGCTCCCAAATGGGGATTTTTACCAAATTTTTTGTTAGGTCAAGAAATGTGTGTGCAGGAGCCCCACAATATTGCTACTTTAATCAATAAAGTGTGACTAAGAAGTCCTCTAAAAGTCATCATCTTCTCCTTATAGAGGCTCTTGGCGGCCAGTTACTTTTCATTATTCCAAATTTCAGAGCCTGTTGTCTATTATCTATTTGCCCTTTGGATTGTGGATGAAAAATCTGTGCTGTTTACAAACTGCTGTACATGCAGTGCCTCATCTAAACACAGAAACCGCAGTACTTGGGGTCTCTCAAGGCTGTTCACTTGCCCTTTGGAGGCATTTATTGCATCTTTTCCTTTCTCTCTGTTTCCTTCCTCTCACAGTTTGGATTCAAATATTTACTCTAATACAAATATTTAAAGAAATGCAGTTGTCCTGAAGTCTGGGAGCAGCAAAATCAACAAATGAGGAAGAAGTCTGAAGTGAATGAAAGAACAAAAACTCACATGTTACAGCAAAGACATAATTACAACTGACAATTTTTTTTGTAGACAGTAATGTTTTACCTCATAAAAACCAAAAGACAGTTGCAAATTTCCTTGGTCCTTTCAAGATAAGAAGAAATTAAAATGACAAACACTTCACTGAAGAATAATAATGGAATTAGGCAGTTATCAAGAACATGTAATTGGAAATTATCAAGAAAACACACTTAGAGGGACAGGAGTTCAAGCAAGCTTCTTGCATGATAAAATGGTAGTGTTCTTAAGCATAAGCTGCAGTATCAGTAAGTTGTTGACCAGAAATACTAGGAAAAACCACTGTGTTTATTATCCACTCTCTCATGACTCATATAGCACATTATCTTCTAGCAACACACAATGAACATGCCAGCCAGATTTTCTCAGGATCAATTATATGTATATCCCAGTGGAAGGGTGGGACAACACCTGTGAGAAGGGTCAGATAGTCAGATATAGGCCATATAGAAACTTGTTTTCTGTTTTTTTTTCCTAGACTTATTCTTACCAAACATCTATCTCCTTCCAATCCTGTTTTGCAAAGACTCCAGCAGCATGCCACGCCACATATTCAGTAGTTCAGAGATTATGGTCAAAGGGTGTCCTATTTTCATGATAAATCTTTTTTTTTTTCTGCACTCAGAGCACCTCTGAGGGAAGACACCCACCCTGCCCACCCAGAGCGAAGAGGGGGCAGGTTTCTTCCAAGATTTTCCTTGCATGCTCCCTGGCTGGAAGTACATATGTCAAAATGGGACCTTCTGTGCTTGACACTCGATGAATAAAACCACTTTATGCCTTGTAAAGGGATAATGCAGCTGCTCCCATCTAAGCAGTGATGTCCCGGTAAAGTTAGTTTTACATAAAAGGGAGTACTTGACTTCTAAGGCTGTTGCAAGATAGGTCCAATTGCCAGTGCCCCCACCATTACAGAAATGCTAGCAAAGGCCAAGGTCAAAGCTGTATCTCTTCTGGCCTGCAGGTGCTAGAGCTGGTGCGAAGGGATGGGAAGCTTGGAATGGCTTTTCCCCTTTTTGGGGACAACTGGGGAGTGAAGTAACGACAAGGGCCAAGGTGCACCATACACTGCCTTTTTTCTGTGGCCAGGCTTGTGCTAAAACAGTTTTCAGCCTCCGGGAAGGACCGTGCATGGTAATGCAAAGGAGTCAGGGCTCATTCATTTGAGATCACAGATTAAAAGAAATTTAAAAAGAAAGCAGAGAGGTTTTGTCTCAGATATTCTGAATCATTTTATTTAGCTTGAAAAGTTTGAAAAAAATCTTTTGCTATTTTGGCACCAGCTATTTTGGCACTTCTAATTCCATTAAGAAGTTCAACTTTTTCTCCAAATACATGAAAAAAATCCAATCCAGATGTAGTATCAAAATTGTGTGTAAGAAGATCTGATTTTGACCATCCCTACTGAATACAGCACTTGATGGAAAAAATAAGGTGACATTTCTGTGCTACCCCAAGAGACCGCAATTCCTTTGCAACGGATCTCCATAGTGATATCCCCAGTGTCTGAGCTCTGGACTTTCTGCTTTTTGAGCAGTCCAAAATTTTCATACATGATCTTTTTTCCCATCTTTCCCATGCCAAAAATGCATGCTAGGATCCTCCCCTCTGCATCACGCTGCTGTTGAAATTGGGGTCCCGTTGCCTTTGTACATGGGCAGAGGAAGCAGCACAGTGTAACTGGTGCTACATGGCCCTGACAGATCCTTGGGTTTCACTTGTAAAAATTCAAGGCAAAGTTTAATAGCTGGATAGCAATAAGCTGTATTTAAGCCAATGACCTAGAAGGTGAAAGGCTCCATAACTCATCAGTAATTTCCTGAATCATCTAGCCCTCTCACCATGCAAGAAATTCTTGCAGCTCCGTAATAGCAGCAGAAGCCATTGGAGTAAAATAATGGAGGAACACAAGAACTGGATAAGTCATCTAGTATTTTTCTTCCAGTGTTTGTCTCTCTGGCAAAAGCTCCACATACATTTGATATCTCTTCTGTACCTTGGTTATCCAAACTTCCTGCATGCTTAATGTATCCTCCTTCTCGTTTGGCTGTGATGGCTTTTATTGAGCTCTCTCTATCACCTTTATAGGTCATTACATAGCCAGGTAAATGTGAAGCCCTTTACACTGACCACCAGTATCGCAAAGCCTCTCCCTCAGAAAGAATAACCTGATAGTTAAAAAAATGCCAGAAGTGCACAACTTCATCACATGCTCATGATTTAGTGTTGCCATTGCTGCAGAGCTGTGTGGGAAAAGCAGTCGGTGCCCTGGAGTTCAAATCTACAGTGGTGCATTCAAGATGTCTGAGCTCTTGAGAGCATTTGCTGGTATAGTGAATTAAATTTAGAGCTGTGCAAATCCGGCTTTGGATTTAGATTTGTAAGACTCACCTTTGACCTGGCTTTGGATGGAGATTTGGATGCCTGTCTACTGCAAATATATCTGCAGAGTGCATTTTGTGCTACCTTTCAGCACACTGAAAGGGTATAATTTCTACAAGAAATATTTTATCCACTGGTTACCATTTCAGCCTACGTCATCTATTTATGGCTATGTCCCCTCTTTTCTGTAAGATCAGGCTTTAAGGTGTCTGCGATACAAATAATTTCAATTTAATAGCTTTGATGTAAACAGCACACTGGGAGAATGCCATCGGACATTGATATGTTGTAGAGAAAGATCTGATGAAGTGGATTAATGTATAGACTTCATGTAAACCATAATAGACAGTCAGCTGGTCAGAGAGGAAGATGGACGTGGCTCATCTGGAAAGGTTTGCACTGTGATGGTTTTTGGTTTTCGTGTTTCTTTTGTGAAGACAGGGGAAGGTAAAGCTGAGGTGAGAGGTTCTGGATATCCAGAGAGATGCTGGAAAACACTGTGTCAGGAAAGACCTTCCCGGGATATTTTAACAATTAAGAACCAAACCCAGCCTTGCGGCAAGAGGTGTCCTTATAGACCAGATGAAACCAGGAGAACCTTTCTGTGTCCTATATGTGGCCGGCACCCTGTGACTAGTCCTTCCTCCCCATAATTAGCACCCAGACATGGGCATCAATGTCAAAAGCTGCATCTCTTTCCTAATCTGGTTTCAAAATACTCCGCCATCTCAGCTGTCCAGACTTCCTGTACTAATGGTTGCTATTGCAGGAATTCTCTCTTTGATCCCTTTTTGGGGACACCCGTCAATCTGCAGCAGTGATTACACTAGTCACAGCTTCCTGCTGAGCACTGTCTGTCTGCTAAAAGGAAAATGGAAACAACAATGGAAAGCCAGCCAAGGTCCTTGCTATATTCAATACACAGTAACACTACACACAGGCAAAAATTAAAATAAATAAGATTAAATAATATAAACCAAAATAAAATAAAATAAAATAAAAATGTTAGGGGATAATTCTGCCCTTGTGAAGAAGACAAGAATGGTAATAATGTAATTTTCCAGATTGTATCTGCATCACAGACTGTGAGCAATAAATTCATCTTGTTGAATCTACGAGGAATGAAGATGAATTAGCATCCTCTGATCTTGATTTGAGGAGAACCCCCTTGGGGCAAAATCTAAAAAGAGCATCCACTGACTGCAAATTTCTCAGACATTAGGAGCTAAAAGGCACCTCCTGGAGCAGACCAGAGCCTGTCAGCCGCCAGCATCCATATGCTTTGTGCTCTCCCTGGCCACCCCACTGCCCTCCAGCCACAGGACAGGGGGTTCCGCATGGCATCAGTGCTCCCTGAGCAGACAGGCATATCCCTTGCACCACCACTGTGGCCTTCTTTGGACTCATCTGCCATCGGCTCATTCTGTGTAGAGATCCTGAGCACCAGCATGTCCCAACAGTGGCTACGTGGCCGCGCTGAGCAGGAGCAGGCACTTGCAGCAGGTGAACATTGCCCATGCCTTTGTCTGCTCAACCCCACAGCCCGGGCACATGGACCTCTCACCCCTCCTCATATGGTCTTCTCTCTGTTGTTGCTTTGCCTCCACATTGTCGCATTGTTGTTATACAATATTGTCTATATATTGTTATATTAAAACACCGTAATTATAGGCTCCAGGTCAGGCTGCAGTTAAACAAAAACTGCTGCAGCAATTGCCAGGAAACTCAGTGGTGCTTTCCCATGCGCTGAGATGGCTGTATGCAATCTGCATATCTTGGAGAAACACGGCAGGAGGACGGTAATTAAGAGCCTGGTGATACAAATAGGCATTTTGGAATCTTTGCTGCAGTCAGAGAGCTCTGTGGTTTTGCTTTAGCTGAAGATCTGGACCTGATTCAGACAGAAAACAAGACAGGAAAAGGGAAAAACAAAAAGCATGTGAAAAGAGCAGCTCATTGAAATTATATCCGTCTCCACCTGTGACATACAAAGGGACAATGCCGAATAAGGGACCAGGTTCCCCTCGCCTCTTTCTCCCTTTCCCAAAGCTGATGTGAGAGTGTGTCCCCCAGGCAGGAATGCAGATCTGGAAAGGTTATGGAAAGCATTCAGTGGGCTAGTCCAAATGGAAAATTGGAAGAGATGCAAACACTCGCTGTGATTCCCAGGCATCATACACTCACAAGGGCACACATGCAGCTGCAGGTTGGAAGATAGCTTTTGGAACGCTGGAGGCTGCTGATGTCTGTCTGAGATTCCTAATTCGACCAAAATCTCTGCTACTTTTGAGTCTGCTTCTTCCGTGTCCCTTCCCTTGGGTTTTTTCTGCCCTTCTTGTTCATGTAAATTCCCCACCAAGGGAGGAGGAAAAGACTTGCAGAAGGTGGTAACTGCAGCTCCTTCCTCTATGGACTTAGGACTTCCTTCTGTCTTTCTCTTCCACCACCCGAATGTTTCCATGAGTGTTTGCATACTGAGAGCTGTCTGCTTCCAAGCTTAGTGGTATAAAGGAAAGCTTGCAAGGAAATCTCCTAATAAGAGCTTGCTGGGAAGAGAACTTAAAGTGAGGGATGATGTAATGCATATAAAAATTGTGGAACTGAATAAAGGATCAAAAATGGGTTTTGGATATCTCAATCGCCAGCTAAAATGCCAAAAGCAATGTGAAATAAAGCAACAACTGCGAAAATGAGAGGAAACAAAGTACATTTTCCTTTCTTCCTGATAGAGTCAGGCTTGGACTCTTCAGTGACAGTCTATTAATTTTCTGTGTGTTTTGGCACAAGAAACGTTATGAACACACAGAGACATATATTCTGCTGAATCTTAAAGCTTAGTATTAATGTTAAAAAGTCATGGGCTTTCACATCAACAGCTCTTTGCACACGCTGTAAAAAAATAGATATTTTAAAACGCCCTTAAAGCTCAAGCTATTCCCATCTCCATCTGGATTCCCCACAGTGAAGCAGAAATGCAAGCACTCATCATCACACATCCATGCTGGTCAAATCATCTTGCCAGAGGGAGCTTCTGGGGAGCACTACGGATTCACACAAGATGGGGCAGACACAGTGGCTTTGTTAGGTTTTGGACTGTCACTCAGCCACCCCCTCCCTCTACCAAGGGCCACACGTTCTGTTTTTCCGGCATGCTACAACGTGCTCCCCGAGAGCTCCCTCTGTACTCCCTAAGGTTTGAATCGGGGGCTTGACCCTGCTTGAGACAGGCTGGTGGCTTCCCCAAAGCTCCTTTTATTCTGCTTTGCTTTGGCTCAGGCATCCTGCAGGCTCTTGGGCTTTCCCTCTGCCTCCCCCTCTGCATTCGTCTCTTGGCTCCCTGAGAGGGCATAAGTCCATATGTCTGTGCTCTTTTGTTTCTTCATTTGCTCTGCTGATCTGTACACCATTTCCCTTTGTTTGCTGAAGCATTTTCTACCCTCCCCTCAAAGCCTGCCTGCTGCGCTGATGCCACCACCCATGGAGCTCAGCCACCTCGCCCCCTCCATTCCCATGTGCTGCAGAAAATGGCAAGCCCAATGACTGAGCTGGGCAACGATGGACTGGCCATCATCTGCTGCTATGGCTCTTGCGAGGTGAGGGGACCTGCCCTTCCCATGGCCGGGGTGTGCTGTCTGCTCTGCGCCTGGGGCTGGGGCTGGTGTTGCCCAACATGCTGGCCCCGGGCACAGCTCACCATGCCTTAATTAGCAGGCTTATGCAACCGCCCCTCAAGTGCCACGGAGGGCACGCTGTACCTGTGCTGAGCAGAGAAGAAAGCCAACGTGGCTCAAGATATCAGGGTGCTGGGGGGCAGGGCAGCCAAAGGAGATGTGAGTTGACGGTCTGTAGGAAATGAGGACTTGCAGAGGTGGCCGGAGGAAACCTTTGCCTCTTCCGGAGAGCTGTCTTTGCCCTGGATACTGCATGGGGAAGGTAATGCAACCCATACTTAATGCTGCAGAAATACCCAAAGACCTCACGCAAGTTCAGACTGATCCTTGTCATGGCTCACCAGTGATCTGAGGACAGTGATGAATAGGCCCGCAGTCAAACACACCTTTCACAGACCTACCTTTGTTTGCTGTTTTGCTTGGTAGTCTGACATCTCTTCCTGGCTACACTTAGACGTGTTTGTAAAGGCTGATTGCTTTTAGATCCTATCATCTGGCCTTGATATGGAATAAGATTGCCTCTTAATCTCACAGAGCAACCTGGGAAGGATCTTTTGTGCATAAGCGACCACTGTGAAAGAAGAGGTGGAGATGAGAGCTTCTTTGGGAAAACAAAGGTCCCTTGTACTATATTCTTCAAGTTTTGAAATGAATTAGTTTATTCCAAATCACTACAAAAAGAGAAATTCACAAGAATGAGCAGAGCTAGAAGCCTCATGTTTTTTCCACTCAATACCCCAAAATAAAGCAGGTGCCTTCTCATTCACCAGTAGCTAGCTGCAAGGCAGTAATCAATGTCTGTCAGGCAGCACGGGATGGGATGCCGCTGTGGGCAAAGGCGGGCACCTCCAGAAAGGGCTTACCTCCCTTGAGGGAGGTAGAACTCCCCACTCAGACTGCACGGCTGCCTTTTTGAGGGCTGAGGTCCCCACGTTCTGGAGCCCATCACAGAGGGCTTTTGGAGGGGAGGCACAGCCTCCTCCCTGTGCCATTACTGCAGGCGGTTTGCACAGAAGTCAGATTCTGCTCCAGCAAGCAAAGGCAGGAAAACAACTGTCAAAGGAGAAATATAGTCAAGAGCAAATACGAGTAATTTCCAGTTTGAGCAGTGCTGTGTTTACCTATTTTTCATGTATGTGGAGCAGGTGAGTTTACTGCTTCCTTTGTCACCTAAAAAAACGCTGTTCAAAAAGTTGCTTCTGACCTCACAAGTCTCATAAAAACATAGGTTTCTTGCACATTTTCTGGCCTTTTTTTATTACCTGCTTTCTGCAGAGACATTTTACAGCTGTAATCAATCAGATGTCCTATTGCCTATTTTCTTATACAAAATCCCACATACAAAAAAAACCTTAATAGGGGCTGGATTGTAGTATATGTTTACTTACTAGAAAGCCAATCTTCAAAAATATAGTCTTGACTTCCAGCTACTGCAAAATGTGTCTCCAGCTCTGCCAGTTCGTAAGTCTGCCTGTTCAACCCGTGAAGCTGAGGGTGCTTCAGGAACCGTCAGACCTGTTCAATAAACTGTGCTGATCTTTTCATCTTCTCAATTTCCTGAGTCATCCCAGCTCTGGATGTCAGCTGCCATATGGAATCCTGCTTTGTAACACAATCTGAAACACACTTTCAGCTCATAAATATGTTTGTGTTTAGAACTACAAAGGACACTTCCTGGCTGTTCAGTAGGGTACTTTTTTTTTTTTAAATATATATATTTATGAATTAAAATGTCAAGCCACTTGACATGTTATTCTGTTCATACCAGTTTGATTCTCATGTGATTTCTTATGAATAATGATGAAAGTGTTGCTTTAAATAGTATATGGGTCCTGATCCTCAGTTAGAAATTGTTTTTAATCTCTTATTTTCTAGATACCACTTCGCTGAATATATTTTCCCGCTAGTTTTAAGAGAAATTTTAAAATCTGTAAAATGTGTGCTACTGCATCACACTGTGAGCTGGCAAGTAATGTGTCTCATTCTCAACATTGGTTTTGTACAAGTTTTTTTTTTTCTTAGACTCCACTTTTTTTTGCATCTTCCAGTAACACTGAAATGCTGTTTTTCATTAGTTAGCTATAGCTGCCTGCATATTGATGCCTTCAGAGTAGGGTGGGAGACCACATCTGCAGTGCTTGCATATCTTGGTGACTTTGTATCTTGGACTTCAGTGAATAATTTGAAAATTGCACACACATAAGGCTAACTTACATTGTTTCTTCTTTAAAAAAAATTCAGGACTTTCTAAGTTTCAGCTCTGAAAGGCTCAGTTTATTTCCTCTATTCTGTTGTACACGTCAGAGGTCATGAAAAATGGAGAAGGGAAAACTCAGTGCAGGCTGAGCTAGCCCGTACTGTAAGCAGGACTAAGCGATCTTTTAAGATCTCAACTTGTAGTAGTGCCAGTCCAGGTTCGGCCATGGTTTACTGAGGCTGAGGCAATACCACAGCATGACACAGGACTGGGTGCTGATGCCACCTGGTCAGGAGCATCTGTCCAGCCTCAGAACCTGCCTGGATGATGCCAGAGCCAATGTGCCAAGGACTTTCAGCCCTTGTCTGCCATAAAAACAGACCCAGAACAGAAAATACCTACCCTGCAGTCAGACAGCAGGGAAATCCCTGAGCACCAGAAATGCTGTCCAGTGCCCGGCCATGCTGCCCCTGGCTGGCGACAGTGCTCAGGCTGGAGCCAAGGTGGCAGAGATGTTCCCAGCAGCAATTTCCCCAACTTTCAAGAAGCACCCTTGAAAGGTGGCTGCATCACTTAGGTCATAAACTTGCTTTTCCTCGTCTGAGATGATGCCAGCATGTTGCTTCTGTCCGTCAATTCTGGGGGACCGACCAGGTTGCTGTGTGGAGTAAACAGGGCTCCCATTGCTGTCTGTTGGTCTGCAGGATTTCCCAAAAATCAGAGGGCCGTGCTGTGGGCGTGGGGAGGGCATGCAAGGAGCCAAGGTCTCCCGCCACCAGGGACCGGGAACAGGCACCTGGGCAGGAATGAAACAGGCACTGCCCCGGTGGGGTCCCTCTGACCCCCTCCTGCCCCGGTGCTGGCGGCGCCCCGCAGCTGTGGGTGCCATGGCACACCACGGCGGTGCTGGGCTTCTGCCGTGCAGATGTGGTGCTGTACCTCCTCGGACCCACAAAGCGTGGAAGGACATCAAAAGAGCATATGCCTCAGCAACGGCCCTTTCCAGCAGCCAGCTGTCCTGCCTGCTCACAGCCATATGCGCACCCAGCCCCCCTCAACCCCCTGCCTCCCAGGCCCTTCTGGAAAGGAGCTTTATTTGAACTGGGATGGGCTGGGCACAAAGGTGCAGCCTGCTCTCCTGGCACACCGCTCTGCTTGTCCTTGCCGCCTGTGCCTTTGCGCCCCATGAGTTACTAGAGCAGCAGCAGGGGATGCAGCAGTACAAATGTCGGGGAGGCTTCATTTGCACCTTGGAGTCAGGCAAGGAGGAAGGGAGATGAGGTGGTCAGGGGCGAGGAGTCGTTGTCACGTAAAGAGAGGTTAGATGAAGGGCTTTTCAGCCTGGAAAAGAAACAGCACAAGAGGCCGTGTGGCAGAGGCCTCTGAAATAGCAGAGAAGGAGAATAGGGATCATTTAATTCATTGTGGCTCATAGCGCAAGTACTGAGTAGCACAAAGGAAGAACAAAACCCCTGGAGCAAATCCCCTTTCAGCCAGCACAGAGTCAAACCCTGAAACTCATCGTCGGAGGATAATTGACAAAAAAGCATAAACAGAGTGAAAAAGTGTTAGACAAAGGAGGCATCAAGTAAAAACCATGCAATCTTCATTTTGGTAGGTTTTTTAGCTCTCAGATACTAGGGACAGGTACTCCATTGTTTATAATTTTATAAGCATCCAGTAGCGTTAGAAGCAGAGCAGTGGACTAAATAGATCTGTGGACTGATTCAGTACAGCTGTTTTGCTGGCATGTTCACAGAACAGTTGCAAGATTATTTAATATTTGTTATGAATTATTTTATATTTCCAAAGCATGTTTTTTGCAAATGTATATAAAGGAACTAATTTACTACCATAAAAAAACAAGCCACGATCATGTGTTTGGAATCATTGTGAAGTTAATGAAGAAGAAGTCTATCTGTCGTTATAAGTATATCAGGATGAGGAGAGAAGAAACCAAACAAAAGCTCAAAAGGATGCAGTTAGGATAATAATCCCAAAAATGTAATGGAGTAGGAAATAATCAGTTTTATTCCAGATATTATTTCTTGTTCCTAAACTGCAGCTTTGAAGCTCCAAAGCCCAGCAAGACAGGAAGCAGATATCAGGATGCACTGGTCAGTTGGTGACAAGTGATGCAGTTTTCGAGGGTTTGTCACACTGAGGGGATTGAAACCATCCTGGAGAGTTTTGTGAGGCACAGAGTTTTGAACTGGGGGAAAGATCTGCAATTGTGTTGAACTGAGTGGTGAAAGCATACTCAGAGCAGACTTTAATTATTTCCTGTGAGGTGAAACTGAAACAGTTACAGGGCCTTTGTTTATAGGTGGCATTTTTAGGCTCCATTTCTGCTTTCATTAGTTTTCTTCTTTTGTTCTTTTTAGTAAAATGATGCACCGCTGTGGATTATTTGATAGTGGCAAATGAATCTGAAGCCACACAGGAGGTGGTGACCAGTAGTTAACTGGGCAGTGTGTTAGATAGCACGGCCACTTGTGAGATGACGATCTGAGGTCCATAATCTCTGTATTTATTTTCTGTGGTCCTGGTCATAGCATCCCCACCAGACAGGCTGACCACCAGAGGACATGGCTGCAGCGTTTTCAGCCGGGCGTTGGCAGAGTCCCACCTGACCAAACCCTGGGCTGGGGCGAGTTGAACATTGGCTTCAACTTTTGCCCTGTGTTTGCTTGGCAGTCCCAGGATAGCTGTTGGAATGACTTCCCCTGGAGATCTGCAGACCAGCATCCTGCAAAGGAAAGAGGCAGGATTTTGAAAAAGGAAGATGAGCATGGTGCCCCATCCAGACCTGCCCAGCATGCTGCTGGCATCAGGCCCTCTCCTGCCACCACTAAGCTAATTGCCATCAGAAGCATACCTTGAATTACACCTGCCAGGGTAACCTCCATGGCCAGATGTGACGACATTGGAAGACAGGCCCCTTTTGTCCTGGAGTGGCCACAAAGCAGTTTCCCAGAGAGGAGTGGCTCTTCCAAACCCCGTTCCCCCTCCGTGCACAGCATTGAAGCAAGTGCATGGAAGAGGCTGTGAATCTAACTGCCCATTTCCTTGCCACCACTGAATAGCTCCCATTAACCCATGTTTTAAGGAGTAAAACAAGTTTTTGTGACTTGTGCCTGGGCTTGACCTTGCTCTGAAGCACCTTCATACATCAAATATTGACTTTTCTGTAGCAGAGGCAGGGCTGGAGCACACAGTGAACTATTCTGCCTGGGAAAAAAAAAATCAGCGAGAGCAATTTTTCACTGTCAGTTTTCTGAGCAAACTATCTGACACTTCCATGTTTTTTCCGAGGACCGAAACCTTTTTGGCTTTGGGATGTCCATTTGAAGAGAAATTAAGCAGATGCCTTGGGGGAAGTGTACACTTCCTGTGAACCGCTGTGTTCATGAAATGTGGCTTCATACTGAAACATGCTTAGCCATAACATTTATTGACCAAGGGTCCTGGGGCATATATTTTAGAGTGAATTTCAGAGACAGTTTACAGCTCCAAACAGTGTGACCAGCACATGTCCCAAAGGAGTGGCAATACCCCAGCAGTGAACTGAGTTCTAATATTACTAGAGACAGGGAGTCCTAACTAAGCCACAGCTACAAGCCTTGGGAATAATATATATTCTCAACTTTAAATGAAGTCTTATAAAGCAAAGGCACTTTTTTGTGCAAGAACTGGTAAATCCCTAGTTGTAGCTCATTAATTAAGGAAAAATTCTATACTTTGGGACAGTGGAAACTATCTGCAAATACCAGGTTGGTTGGAATAATAGCCCCTGTAATTCACCACTCTGACACACCATATACGCAAAAGAAGCCGGGGGGGGGAATAGAAGGGGCACTCTTCTGTGCATTACTCACAAAATAAATCCATCTATACAGACATCTCACCAAAATAGGTCGTCACTCTTCTTAGACTTGTAAAGAACCACAGTTTGAGCACATTTTATTGTCTCCATAGAGATCCTTGAGCTTGGCTTTCCCACAGTGGGAAAATGTTAGGCTTTTTGAGCTCAGCTCCCTACTTTCACTTCCCCACTGGGACTCAGATGTCTTAATGAGTAATTTTAAGTTCCTTTTGCTTGAAAAACCCCCATAGAATCATAGAATATCTCAAGTTGGAAGGCAACCACAATGATCATCAAGTCCAACCCCCTGCTCCTCGCAGGAGTGCCTAAAACTAAACCCTATGACTAAGAGCACCATCCAGATGCTCCTTGAACTCTGACAGGCTCAGTGCTGTGACCACTTCCCTGGGGAGCCTCTTCCAGTAACTGACCACCCTCTGCATGAAGAACCTTTTCCTAATGCCCAATCTGAACTTCCCCTGATGCAGCTTCATTCCATCTCCTCGTATCCTGCCGCTGGTCACCAGAGAGTGGAGTTCAGCACCTCTCCCTCCACTGCCCCCCTTGAGGAAGGTGTAGGCTGCAATGAGGTCACCCCTGAGCCTTCCCTTCTCCAAGCTGAGCAACACAATTGACCTCAGCTGCTCCTACTAAGTCTTGCCTTCAAGACATTTTACTGTGTTGGTAGCTTGCCTCTGGACACACTCTAATAGTTTGATGTCCTTCTTACATTGAGGTGCCCTGCACACAGTTTTGGAGGTGGGTCGACACCAGTGCGTTGTAGAGTGGGACAATCACCTCCCTCAAATAGCTGGCCATGCTGTTCTTGATACAGCCCAGGACATGGTTGACCCTGTTGGCTGCCAGGGCAAACTGTTGACTCATATTCAACTTGCCATCAACCCAAACCCTCAGATCTCTTTCCATGGGGCTGCTTTCCAGCCTCTCATTCCCCAGTTTGTATGTGTAACCAGGATTACCCTGTCCCAGGCAGCGAATCTGGTGCTTGGTCTTGTTAAATTTCATGTGGTTGGTGATTGCCCAGCTCTCTGGTCTATCCACATCTCTCTGAATGGCCTCTCTACCCTCAAGGGAATCCACAACTCCCTCTAGTTTAGTATCATCAGCAAACTTCCTAAATGTACATTTGACTCCTGTGTCCAGATCATTTATAAAAACATTTAAGAGCACTGGCCCTAAAATTGAGCCCTGGGCAACCCCACTGGTGACTGGCTGCCAGTCTGATGTAACCCCATTTACTATAACTCTTACAGAACAACCCATCAGGCAATTTCCCACCCAGCATATTATGGACTTGTTGGGCTGTGTGCCGGACATTCTGTCCAGCAGGATCCTGTGAGAGACAGTATCAAAAGCTTTGCTAAAACCCAAATCCACCACATCTACTGGCTTCCCTTGGTCAACTAGATGGGTGACCTTGTCATAAAAGGAAATTAAGTTGGTTGAGTAGGACTTGCCCCTTATGAACCCGTGCTGGCTATGACCTATGACTGTGCTGTCTCTCAAGTATTTTTCAGTAACTCCCAGAATAACATTCTCCATAATTTTACCAGGCACTGAAGTTAGACTGACAGGCCTGTAATTACCCTTCTTGAAGGGTCTTCCTTCTTACCCTTCTTGAAAATTGGGACAACGTTTACTAGCTTCCAGTTGACTGGGACCTCTCCAGACTCCCAAGACCATTGAAAAATAATGGAGAGAGTTCCCACAATGACATCAGCCAGCTTTTTCAGTACCCTGGAATGAATCCCATCAGGCCCCATAGATTTATGCACATCCAACTGGAGCAGCAAATCTCGAAGAAGCTCAGGGTCAGCTGAGAATTTATCATCCTGCCAGTCATGGTCTTCCAGCACAGGGCTCTGGATTTCCCAGCGCCCATCATTCAGGCAAAGAAAGGCATTAAAGACAGAGGCAAAGAAGGCATTAAACATCTCCACTTTGTCTCCATCCCTCTTTGTGAGGTGACTGATCTCGTCAAGCAATGGACCAATGTTATCTTTGATTCTCCTTTTGCTATTAACATATTTTAAAAACCCCTTTTTGTTATCCTTCACAGTGCTGGCCAGCTTGAGCTTTAACCAAGCTTTGGCCACATAGATTTTCTCCCTACATTGGGCAACGGCATCTCTGTAATCCTCTTGTGTTGCCTGTCCTTGCTTCCAATGTCCATACACTTTCCTTTTCTGCCTACATTCTAGAAGATCCCTGCTCAGCCAAGCCGGCCTTCTGCCCCACTTGCTTGACTTCCAATACTTTGGAATTGCCTGCTCCTGCACTCTTAAGAGATGACTTTTAAAAAGTCACAGCATTCAGGGACCCCAATACCTTAAGAAGTAGATTCCCAAGGTACCTACCTAACTAACTCCTTCAGCAGCCTGAAGTCTGCTGTCCCCATATCCAGGGTCGAAGTATTGCTGGCAATTTTTCTCCTATCACCAATGATTTGGAACTCAACTACTTTGTGGTCACTGTGACCAAGACAGCCACCAATCATCACTTCACCCACCTCTCTCTGTTTACAAACAACAAATCTTGGAGAGTGCCTCTCCTAGTCATCTCCCTCAGTACCTGCACCAAGAAGTAGCCTCCAACATGCTTCAGAAAATTCCTGGACTTCTTTGTGTCTGCTGTAAGATATTCCCAGTCAATGTCTGGGAGGTAAAAATCACCCATGAGGACAAGGGCAGTTGATCTAGAGATGCCCCTTAATTCCCTGTAGAATAATTTCTTGGTGTCATCATCCTGGCTGGGTGGTTGATAGTAGATTCTCACATCAACATCAATTTTATTTGCGTTCCCCTTCACCCTTACCCAGAGGCTCTCAAGCAAGCTGTCGCCAACTGTTAAGTGCCATACAACCTAAACCTTCCCTTACACACAGTGCCACCCCCCGGCCTCGCCAGCCCTGCCCATCCCTCCTGAAGAGTCTATAACTGCTCATCAGAGCACCCAGACACAGGGCTCATCCCACCAGGTTTTGCTTATGTGAAAGATGTCATAGCGCTGGTACTGAGCCAAACCTTCTAGCTCCTCTTGCTTTTTTCTCATGCTGCGTACCTTAATATAAAGACATTTCAAATGTACTCCAGTGTACTCAGCACATTGTGGAGCAGTCTGAAGGACCTTGCTAGCACCATTTCCTCAAACATTGGCTTGCTGCTCCCAGGCTTATCTCTAGCAAGCCTGGTTTTATCCCTTTCCCCCTTCAAATCTAGTTTAAATCTCTTCCAATGAGCCCAGCCAACTCCTGTGCAAAGATCCTTTTCCCACTTTGAAACAGGAATACCTTGTCTGTCACCACCACGCGTGGTGTCTTTAGACTGACCTGTGATCAAAAAACGCAAAATTCTGCTGTTGACACCAGTCCCAAAGCCAGGTACTGATCTGCTGGCTCTTCCTGTTTCTTTCCTCATCATTGCCTGCAACTGGAAGGTCAGAGGAGAACGCTACTTGAGCTCCTGATCCCTTAACCAGTTGTCCCAAGGCCTGAAAGTCTCTCTTGATTGCCTTCAGACTTCTTATTGCAACTTCGTTACTGCCTATGTGAAAAATGAATAATGGATAAAAATCTGAGGGCTGTACCAGGGTTGGAAGCTTTCTCTTCACATCTTTCACCCAGGTCCCAGGGAGGCAGCAGACTTGCTGGGTGGGTCTAGTCTGCATATTGGGCCTTCTGTTCCCCTCAGAAGAGAGTCTCATATGACAATGACCCATCTTTTTTAATCTATGGAAGTGGTTTTGACGCAGGGCATAAGCATAGGCTGACTTAACCTTGTGACACCCTGTAACCTTGGTGACACCTCCAACCTAGATGCACCATCATCCTCATTAGTGTTCGTTTCCACTTGCAGAGCTTCATACCTATTATGCAAGGGCACCTGAGAAGGTGGGGTAGTCATGGAGGAGATGTGCCTGCTGCTCTGGGGGGGAACTTGTCACCATTTCCCCCTATCTCTCAAGTCAGCACATTATACTGGGTGGGGAGAGGATAGGGAATCCTCTGTAACAACAAAACTAACAGAGATCTCCCACACTGCACCCACTTATTGTGCCCAAATGATCACTTGGTTTTGCAGCTCTTTGATTCCCTGTGTCCCATCCATTTAGCTGTAAGCAAGGAAATAATTTTAAGTTTTAATATAAATTACTGCTCTGCTGAGATATAAAAAAGCATTTTCAGCTGAAGTTTTCCAAATGTGCAGGGCATGCTCTTGAGACAATATACCCTCTGGAAAAATAGCATATCTGTTCTTTAAGAGATGTCTGTAGATGCTGCAGAGCCAAAGGAGACAACCAACCAACTAACCTTAGAACAAGAGGATAAACCCACAGGTTGTGAGGGTTGTGACAGCTCCTCTTCCCATGACAGCAGAGCAACCTGGAGAAAGCTCCCTTCTCTACAAAGATCAATTCATTTGAAATAAGGTAATGAATAGAAAACTGTGAACTTTGCAAGACACTGTCAAAGACACATAGACTTTGTCATAGGAATTTCAAGGGAATATTGTTTGGTTTAGCCTCTCCTCCTGAGGGCTGGGTTTTATCCTCTGTTATTAATTGTGAGCATTCTTTTCTACAGAGAAATACAAGTCAATCTTGAGATATAAAAAGCTTTGCCTTTTATTCCCAACCTCAACTTTGCAGTAAAGGACTAGAGAGGTAGAAAACAGCAGCAACTGCAACTGAATGAACTGATTAGGACTGGCAAAGTGCTGTTGTGGGTACATCTGTGCATGCCTCAGCATGCAGATATGGATTCATGTCATTAGGCAGCACCTGATTAGATGCTCTAGTTCAACCAGGACTAACCCATTAGTTAACCTGTTTTTTTTTTTCAAATTTTGTCTGGAATCCGTTCTCTCTTACACAATGATCACAATTGGAAGCTACCAATAAAAGGCAACTGGTCACTTGCTACTCTGTACCTATTATTTGTCTGTGGTTTACACAGGCATGGTTGCTACAGAAGCAAAATGAGGTATTTCCACTTTTAAAATATATTGTGTTCATTTTCTGTGTCTTTTTTCCTCCATCAGTGTTGCTCCTGTAAAGGTCCAACCTCTCCCATTGTTTTCCTTTTTCAGGTTCCCTTGCCCTGGTGAGAAGGGATTTTTCCTCGTTCTCCCACTGTCCCCTGCATTAGTCACCTCCTTTCCTACATAGAGATGGCAGAAGAACACAGCAATGACTATGTTGCTGTTTCCAGAGGATATGCTGGTAAGGGACACTTGTACCAAACTCTGTGTTCTTCATACAAGCATGAGTCTTGTTCTTCTCACCAGCTGCATACTTTGATGTCACAGAGTATTTGGGGGTCAATAAAGAAATATATTTTTTACTCTTTCTCCAAACACAGGCTTTGAGCAGTCTTGGCAAGTGCCACAATGCCTACAAAGTATCACCTTTGCCAAAATGGGAAAGCTGGATAGCAGCACAACCACAGCGGAGATCAGCAGAAGGCCTGGGGCTGCTTGAGCTGGAACTTATATTTTCAGGTCTTTCCTCCGCGGTTTCCATTGAGTTTTATGAAACCTAGCTCAAAATTGCAGAAGAATACAAACAGTCTGAATAGCCAGAACTTCAGACCACTAAAAATCCCAAACTTTCAAGGAGACCAGAAAAGTGGGAATAGATACTAGTGGTGCACAAATGGGGAGAGAAGGTAACTCAAGTGCTGAGGCTGGGTTTTTTGGTGAGTGAATAGCTCTGCTGCATTTTAGCTCTGGTGAGGGCATTGCTGTCAGCATTTTATTTTCTTAAACCCAGAAGAAATGAAGGAAACACCAGCAGAATGCATTTACCTTTTTTTTTTTCTGTGCTCTGTGCCTTCCTCATACATGTTGAACTACTTTTCTGTTGTTATCCTTCCCCTGAATGGAAAGATTCAAGTATGTGAGTCTTGGGGCCAGTCTCCCAGCAAGGCACCGAACCAGGCTGATGAACTTCTGTGGAGTATCCCTGAGCCAACCACACACTGGCTTTGGCTCTCTGGAGCCTGCAGCCATAAACAAATTCTTGCAGAGAACCTTTGTTGCATTGCATTTGATTTATGTTTCCAGTTAGAGTAGATTTTTTTAGCTCATTTCCCAGCTCCGCTTTATTGCTGTTTACATGCCATCTCTATTTCCCAGTTGCATTTAATAAGCAGGTTACTTTTTAAGGGTGTCTTTTTCTTTTGTGGAGTCTGGCTCACATTCCAAAATGAAGGACAAAATGGATACTTATGGGGGTCCTCAACCTTTTATTTTAGGGTGTGGAGAGAGCTTGGCCCTGCTGGTCTGGCTGTGCTTAAGGAGCAGACTTGTCTATTAACAACCCCAAAGAAATCTCTTTGTGCTGCACATTTCTATTGTTTCTTCAAAAGGTCTCATGCACTCCATTCACCCCGGAGTTCCCATAAAATTCCTCATGGTATATTTCACAATAACCAAGCAATAATCAGTATCATGATTGTGTCTTTTGATAATGAACAGAATTCTTCACATATACACACACCATTAGCCTGAGCAGCAACATAATTATCATCTGACTTGTTGAGTCAAAGAACTGGTCTTTCAGGAATCCCCTACTGCTAAAGCAGCAGCCAAGCCTCACCCTTCTCACGGCCAAGTGTTTCTTAAGGAATTTTCCAGGCCAACTTCTACATAGGTACGTAGCAGGGCACAGACCTATGTCAAGGACATTTCCTGGTATAGGTGCTTCATAAATTTCCCACTGCACATTTTCCATACCTTTTTTGAGTACCATTCTGTAAATTGCCTGTGATGTTACATATGAAAATAAGAAAGGAGGTCATCAGTATGGACAAATATAGTGTTAAAGATTCATGTAGAGGTGCTTTAGGCTGCAGATAACACAAGATTACTGTCTCTAACTACTCTATAAAAGATTACTGCACAGCAGACACCTATAAACCATTCTCCAGATCCGCTGCAAAAAGCACAGGAAGTGAAAGGCCTAAACTGCAACAAAGAAAGTTCAGGTTGAGAGTGTTTGGTTTATTTTCTCTGCCTGTAAGGAGATGGAAGCAGGGCACTGCATTGCCTAGGAAGGTCATGAGGTTCCATCTGTAAGAACTTTCCAAGAACAGGTTAGACAACCATCTGTCAGAAATGATGCAAGTGTAATTGCTTCTGCCTTTTGGGATGGGGGGGAAGGACTAAATGACCAACCTCTTGAGACCCATTCCAGTCCCTCTGTGTGTTTGTGTGTGCAGTTATGCCATTTAAAGGGCTGTTTCACCCTGGAGTGAAACAGGATTCACTTATTAAAAGCATCTCATTGTGTGAACAAAACTGTACCAGGTTTGGCACAGAAAACAATTCTGATATTATTAGATCATTTCGAGCGCTGCAGAAACAGAAGAAACCTGACTGGCAGTTGTATGCAGAAACAGGAAACTCTAATAACAATAATAATTCTGCATTCGGTCTGTTTGTGTGTTTATATGTCCTCCTCCACGCGTGTTTAAAGAGAAAATTGGCAATGTGTAAGAATACCTAAGTAACCGCTATGCCTGCTACTTCCATGAAGCCGTGGCACTTCTCCATCAGCCGTCCTGACACTCACCTCCTGGTCCCTCTGCCTGATTGTGCTGCCCTGTCATTTTCCTGGGAGGGAAGCTCACCCCAGGGAAAACCCTTCCTGCTCTCGTCAGGCTCTCTCGGGCTGCCCTTCTTTACACCTTTTGCTGAGGCTGGTGAGACAAAAGCTGTGTGTCTCTGTAAAGGGGTAGTTCCAGGTTACTTTAAGGAGGGGTGAAGATTCGGTACATTTGTTAGAGTCAATCTCTATCTTGAGTGCTGTTAAGTGTCGTCTACTGGTTGGCATGGTAACAGCTAACCACATTTAGACAATGTATGTCCTTTTTATTTTCAGTTACAATGTCTGAGACTTTGAAAGGAGATTATGGAGAAAGAGTGGTGGGTGATGATAGGGAAGAAAAGTCAGGAGAAGAGAAATATTGGGATACACCAGTTTCTTTGAGCATTGCAGTTGTAGCTTGTCTGTCTATCTGCTGTTTATCAGGCTGGAGAAATTCACTGCTACATGTTTCATGAAGTGCATTGCAGGGAAACTCCACCTGTTCCCTGTTTTGAGCCTGAATCCTCTCCAGGACCACACACTAGTGAAAGGGAGCCTCCACTTGTTCCTGCAAAGCCTCCATGGCTGGAAATCTCACAGTTGCTCTGGCTACTCATTAGCAGCTGCAGGCTACAACTCACTTTATCTTCCAGGTTTGAATACGGTTCACCAAGGTGCAGAATATGAGACAAGACACATAATGAAGATCATATGGCACTTCCCTGTGATCTGGATTGGCTAATCTTACTTCAGGCTGTGAGCAGGATCAGTTCATCTCGGTTCATTAGAAACTAGTTCCTCTGAGAAAGAAGCTGTATGTGAAATAACCTGATCCATCTGGAGAGACTTGAGTTAAAAAAAGGGAAAGAAAACAATGTTGTCCTTTGAGTCAGCATCTTTCTAACACAGGCAGACAATGTCCTGAAACACATAGTGCCTGCTGTAATTCTTGTAATTCCTCCTGGTATTACAAGAGGAAATGAATTTATTTCCTGATACCTAAATTCTCTTGTGCTATCAGACAGGCCTAAATTATCTTTGGGCAGGGGCATATACACAATAGACACTTTTTCAGTGGCTATTGGCATAAAGTTACTTAATTGGCATAAAGTTACTTAATATTATCATTTGTGTGTTGCACTCTTTTCAGATTCACAAGGATGAATCAGTAATTTTAATGGAATCCTGGTGCCTTCCCAATTAGTAGCATCTTAGTCCTGAGCAATGACTACACTATAGTTCAACTGGTCTCTTATTTGGCCATTTCATAGTTGACACAAGAAATTTTGCATAGAGCTTATTTGAAGTATTTAATATGACTTTTCTCTTTGTTGGAGCCTATTTATCCATCTTGGAACAGAAAGTTGTATTGTGAGAACTGTGTTTAATGAATATTCATCAAGCAAAACCAGGCATGCAGATAAGTAAAACTCTAAAAAGAGATAAACATGAAGTCTAGCATGAGCAAAACATACCAAGAATGTACATGGCTTTGCCTTTGCCGCATTGGTTGTTCTCCTGCATATTGTTGTACAGAGTTTGGGCTACTCTTTGCCTGGAGGCTGGTTTTGGGTGACGGGTAAGATTTTCTCCCTATTCTCTGGAAAACCACATGCCACTTCTGTCTGCCAGGTCACAAGATCCAAGCTCCAACTGTGGCATGAATACAGGGCAGCTCCAAGCAAAGTGTGCACATATGTCAACTCTACACGCTTGCAATGCAAAGCCAGAAACCTGCAATCAGGCAAATAGAAACCTTTTGCATAGTAGAGATTCTAAATGCAATGTTCACCTTTGTAACATGCAATGTTCATCTTTGACCTGAAGGTTTTGCCTAAAACTCCAAGTGTCTATGTCACTTGGTGGCTTAAAATGTCTTTTTTTGAAACATTGTTCTTTCGGACTCCTGCTGGCACTGATATGCCAACAGCATGAGTTTAACACATGTTGGGAGCACATAAAATCACTGTAGCAGAAAAGCAAACATATGAGCAATGGTGGCACTGAGAAGCATCATATGTCAGCCCTGGCATCAGTAAGATGAAAGTGTCAATGAAAAAAGGAGGAGCAGAGGGGCAAAAGATGAAAGCAATAGAAAAAAAAAAATAAGATAGGAAAGAGCACACTAAAAGGTGACCTATGTTGACATCATTTGTCAGATACAGTAACAATTACTCTGGGACAACTTTTCTGAACACATACTATAGGCTTTTGATTAAATTGTACCCAGGAGTGACAAGTTTGGAGGTGATTTCAAAGCCCTTATAGCACAGCCATACATACATTGTACGAAAGTAGACATAAACTGATTCCAATATTCTCTTGCAAAAGGCGGCTTCATATAGGATCAGTCCTGAAATAAATGGTATTTCTTTCCTTTGCTGCTGCAAGGTCTAGTAAAAACTAGCACTCTGAATGCAAACTCAGCTTCTAAAGTGGCATCAGTATTCATGGCTGGAAATGAAAAAGTGAATTACAGCTGAGTGCATTCAGTATGCCAGCTGGTGAATAAAGAAAAACAGCTGCTGGTGGCCGCCAACTGTGAAGCTCATGTGGACAATGTTATGTTCAGAACATAAAATGAACAAGTTGCATGCTGGCATAAAGTCTGTTGCAACAAAAGTGCCCAATGCCTTGTAAAACTTTACAAATGGAGTCCAACTGTACAGATTCAATGTCTTTTAGAAGCAATACAGACAGAAAAATTGTAGCTGTTGCTACACAAGTACTATAGCTAGCATGGGCCTTGTCTTGCACCATGCTCTGAAAGTGAATGTGACCTATGCACTTCTGCTTCGGAGTTTAAAAATCATTTCTGCCAAACTGGCAAAAAAGATAGGCAGAACTGGTGAGCCATTAAGCCACTCGTCAATATCCATGTCTTAGCCTGAGCAAGAGAAGCACTAATTCATGCTGACACTTTTATAGAGCTTTCTTATTTCAGAACATTTTACACCAGAACTGGGATCCATAGTTTGGAGTAAAAACATGAGTCCACATCAAAGGGAGGCAATACTCTGTTCTCCAATATGATTATATGGACTGGGAATCAAAAGGCTTGGAAACCTGTTTCCAAATTGCTCATGGGCCAGCTCTGTCACCTGGCCAATTTCCATCTCCCAATTACAAGAAAGGAGAGTTGGCTCGTACCACGCTTTGGTTGTGTTCATTACAAAGGAGCCCAAGATCCACAGCAGTACCAGGGATGTCCTGCAGGTTCAGATCTTCTATGATGTGCATGGGAAGTGTGAAAGTCCATGTGACCACATCTCCAACACAATGGCAGTGTGCAGGCGGATGGGGGTATATCTTGTCACGGGTGACTGCGACAGAAGCATCCCTTGCGGCACAGTCCCTTTTAACACAAGAGATGTGTCTTCTCCAGGTACAAGGACACATCTCAGCATCTTTTATCCCTGTTATCTGCTGCTGTGAACAGAGCCCTCAAAATATATGAGCCCTGAGCACTTTCATGGGAGTGGGTGGCTGCGAGCCTGGCACGCTGTGCATAAGGTTTGATGGCTTTTCAAAGGATGGCAGTTCCTTGCAATGTTAAATATCTTACACAGGGCAACACCTCACTTCCTCCCTATTTACTAGTGATGAACATTTCTTTTGCCTCTCCTCCTGGTTGTGGGACCCCTTGTTAAACTTTTCTATGCAGGCCACTATAGGCTGAACATTTTTGAGCGGTTAGTTTTTTCTCCCCTCTCCCATTTCCACAATATGGTCTCTTTCCTCCTCAGAAGGCCATTTGTTAAGCTACTTCAGATAATTTTCTATTTCTAATGCAGCAGTAACCTGCCAGACAGAAATATGGATGCTATGTGCAAGGGTTGAGATATTTCTCTCCATGTGCATGAGACGCACTTCCAATAGACACCTCTTCCAGAGATAGTTGTTGCACTTTGAAAGTTCCTCCCACCTGGGACATTTTCACTGGTAAAAAAGGTGTTGCCCATTTTAAGTACCAGAGATGTCTCCCATCAGAGCCCTCTCAGAGGCTCATGTGGCCCTCATGACTGCCATACATGATGTTTCCAGCACTTCTTCTGGACGTGTCCCTGCAGGAGGAGTGCAGGCCTGTTTCACAGACATACGAATGGAGGTGCAGAAAGGTTAATGGTGGGACTGAGCTCACCTCACTTCACCTACCCCCCAACATCAGGCATCTAATCAGAGCTAGTCATCTAGGCTCTCTCTACAGTCAATGAAGAAAGACAGGTATGTCCAGAGCATGATTCACTCCTCCTTTCTTGGACAACTATCCTAAAATAGGTTGAATCGTACTCTGGAGATGCCTGTCTGTCTGCCTGAATGATAGAGGAGATCTAAATAACTAGCTTAGCTGAGATACCTATCTGGAGGATGGCTTCAGCTAAGTGCTGGGCTCCTGCTCTGAGTGACGCACCCAGCTCAGATGGGGAGGCTGGGGCAATGTCAGGAGGCAGAATGTTTCTCCCAGCTCTCAGGCACCTGCCCAACTAGAGGCTCCTTCTTCTCCACAGAGACATTCCTTAAAGCAGGGAACTGTTAAAAACTTTCTCCCTGTGCCTCTGACATCACATCTTGACATCTAAATCCTTTTGAAATCCAAACACTACCATTAAAACACAGATGTAGAGTTTTTCCACTCTCTTTTTGTTCTTTCTTTAAAACAGCAAAAACAGCAAACAACAAAAACCCACAAGCAGGAAAATTCAGGAAGAAAAAGCTCAAGGCTAAGGCATGGTTTCTATCTAATTTGAATTCAAATAAGTTTTTCATTATTTTTAAATTAAATTATAGCCTTCAAATGTATAAAATTGCATGTGAAAATAGTACACAAAGTATATTTATACCCTAGAACACCAGACAGAATCACAGACACTGCTAATTTCCAGGCATGCTCATGTCTTGATCAGCATAACATCACGATACCTTCCTTTGTGTCCTCAGCCTGACTAAGCAGATGGAGAAATGTCTTTTATGTACCTTACAAACGTATATAAATATGTCCCTGTCTGAAGTTCAGTGACCAGGTTTGACCTTTGGAGCAGATGCTGGGAGTCCTTCTTGGTTATAAAGTGTCCTGGAGAATGTAACTGGAACCAATAATTTTCCAGAAGTACTCTTTAAGTAACTATAATCATTCTTATATCACATATATAATTTCCTAGTAAATGCTATTGGAGGTTTTCAGAACTCTCTGTATCCCAACATTAAAATACAGTGCAAGTGTCTCAGAGGCCTTTCTATAACATCCCCTTTCAGTCCTGTTGAACCCTCTTGGCTCATTCCCATTACATTCTCAACAATGTTATTCATAGGAATAAGGGCCCAGGATGTGATACAAATGCAGTGACTTTCTCCTCCTTTGTTCAGTGTTTTCACAGAAGTCTATTTTATTATTTCGCAGAGAACACAAGTGAGAGTGGGGTTAATAGTGGATTGCAGCATGATTTTTCTTTACGACTCCTGAAAGGAATTTCTTGCAACAAATGAAAGGTAGCTCTTTCACCCATAGGCTTTCAAGGTCTTTTGACAGTAGTAAAGATGTCACAACCTCTTCAAAAAGTCTTTAAATACATTATCTTTGAAGTATTAGGTAACTTAATTCAATGGGTCATTAATAGCTCTCACAACATACCAGTAATAATGAGCAGTTATGGAGCTGAATGGGAAAGTTCACATCTTTCCAAAGACCTGCATTTTAGTTTGTTTGTTTGCTTGAAGTAAGACAGACCTGCAGGGCTCTGAGATGTAACCAACATTTAACTTGCAGCCAGAAATGCAAAAAATGTACAACTGCTTGTTATTTTCTTTTTTTTTTCCTTTTTTTTTTAGTAATGGGAGTTCAGGGCTGTTCTGGGCTACCCTAGAGCACATTTGCGAAGAATTTAATGATGGATTACGAATTAATTCAAACTCTAAATCTATGTCATCCCAGACTAAGAAAATTTGGGGATTTTGTTCTGCTTCTAGCTCAACGTTGAATTCTTTTTTATTGTCATAGATATTTCAATTATTGCATGTGCAGACTTGTGTATAACACACACCGCCTCCAGTGACAGTTTCCATGCATCATTTCTGCTTGCCCCTTGGTGGTTAAACCTCAGAATTTCTCACACAACCCCCGCATGGATGTGTTTGGCTCGGGTTGTGGAGATTATAACATGCATTGGTGCTCAGAAGAGGAAACAAGCAGTTTTTCCTGCAGTGACTGATATGCACAACATATTTTTCATCTAATTGTCAAAGAAAAACATAATACATCATATATACATATTTCATTGTAAATTTATGGCAGTACACTGGAAAATTAAGGAAGTACAGTGTGTTATCGCCACAAGGAAGAGAAATTTCCTGCTGACAAAAATGCAGAAAGGAGGTAAGGTCGCACTGCCCGCTCTTTCAGGCGTGGAGATCTGAGCACGGCTCCCATTGGAGCTGCTCCTAACCTGCGGGGCAGGCTGCCGCTCACCAGAGACCTGGCTTTAGAGGTCTTTGGGTCTGACTCTTAACCCAGTCACAGACAGGCCGGCCCTTTGCTGCTGGTTCCCATCTCAGCAGCGTCAGCCACCAGCTGCCAAAACGACGAGCAGCTACCCGAGCACCCTCCCACCACTTGGGGCTTTTAGGGACTCTACCCGGCCAACTCAATGAGAACCAGAAGCAGAAAAAAAGGTGCATGAGCTTCCCTCATCCTGGTGCAAAGTGCCACCAACAAACCAGTGGCCTGACCAAGCATTTGTGTTTAGATCTCACGCTGTCTGTCACAACTTTTTCCCTTTTGGGTGCTCAGGATTTTGGTTTCACCTTTGGAAAAACATCTCCAACCTACAGCCAATATGCTTCATCCTCCATTAGTAAAGTTAACGATAACTTGGCTTTGTTCCCACTTGGAAAATGTCCTCAGCGCTAACAAGCCACCGGCCAAAGTTCTCCCTGGGCAGCCTGAAATCTGCCAGACAGAAATGAGATCTGCAAAACTGAGCTGACAGCAAGAGGTCTATATAGACTTTTCCAGGCCATTTGCCAGGCCCTAGTGGCCTAGTTTTAGAAAGACAAATTGAAACCATAACTAGCTAGCTAAGCTCTCCTCAAACCCTTTTAGAGTGACAAAACTCTGCCCTTGCCAGGCCTAACCTCTGGTGCTGAAATAATTGCCAATGTCTCTAAAAAGACGTAGCAGAAGAAGTCAGGGAAATGTCAATAGAATCGAATCTGAGCAACCCTCCAGCCATGTCTCCTCCTGCGTGAGGCTGCCCAGAGGGATGGGATGGTAGTAGGTTCTGGGATTTCCCTGTGTGTGCCCTAGAGGTTACCTGCTGGGTACTGAAAAGGAAGAACACAAGCCCCCTGGGATCCAGCAGTGGTGCAAATGCACGCTTGGGAGACAGCATGACAGAAAAACTAACCCAGAACCTGATCTCCTCCAGTGTCCCGCTGGATGTGGTCCTGCAACCTGCTCCTATCCCCCAGGTCACCCTTCTCTTTGCAACACCCACCACAACTGCTGCCTCTCACATCCCATGGGCTGTCTGGGGGCCAGCTTGCCTAGGGACTGATTTTCAAAAGCCAGGACTTTAAAAGGGCTGTGTATTACTGACAGCTGGTTTTCTATGCATGGAAATCCATGTAGGATGCAAGCCTACAACAATTTTTAGGCACGTGTCCTGAATAGCACTCAGAGGTGACAAAATATTTGGGCTTAAGTGAGTAACTTGTCTTTTCAAGAGTAAGGAAGACACTGCCACTGCTTGATGTTAAGCAGTGTTCTTTTTTCCTTTTGAATGAATGTATGCATAGGAATTACTAGGGCCAGAAAGTGGATTTTTTTGGTGGTGGCACTCTTCTGTTAATGTGCCGTATTTCTCGTAAATGTATTGTGGAATGAAGTACTTTGTGTGCTCAAGTATTAGTGGATATCAAACAGAAAAGTACATGAGAGCTGGTGTTTGCAAAAGCAAACTACGCTTATGAGATATACAAATGACTACAGAGCCCAGCTCTCTGAAGATTTAATGCATTTATTTATAGCTGACTGATTTGGGACTAAAATATTGGAACACGTTCACATGTTCTTGTTTCTCCTGCCTCAGCTTATAGTTGTTTTATCATTTTTTTGCCAGCAACCAAAGGAAAGAGAACCCTTTTTAACCACAGCCCTTGTCTCCTTTCCAAGACATAAAAAAAAAAAAATAAACGTTTACTAAGCACAACCCACAGATCGAGGGGAGGATCTTTTCTATCCAGCAGTCTTTCATCCTGGAAAACTAAACAATAATATTGACTCTCTCCTACACAGAACTCCAGTGCATTATAGAAATCTTTCAGTAGAAAGGGGGAAAGGCAACGGAAAAGCAGTCACGGCATCTTAAGGGACAGAAAAAGACTTTGATTCTTCAGCATTCAGTGCACCAGCCCAGCTTGGAACAGAAAGTCTTGGAAGCAGAGGAATAAAATAATACATACTGCCTGGACAGCTTCCTTACCTTAACCACAGTTCCCCCAGTCCATAGTTTTAATAATTCTTGAACTCTTGCCTTGTTCCCTGGTGCATAAAACACATGTGTACCATTAGCGTTTTTTCTGCAATTAGAAAACAGTTCTCAATGTTGATTTTGATGCTAATCTGTGATATTCGGGCACATGTTGCTGCATATCTTGAAAAACCCCTGCCATGGACGCAATCATGGTTTTTAATATGCTGGCCTGTATATTCCTGTATGTCTAGGTTTGCATTTTGGAAAGATTATCCTTCCATGCTTTTTGACAAAGCTTTGCAGTGTATCAGAAGACAAGGCTGTTTCTCAAGAGTACACTTTGTGCTATGTATAAAACAACATTAGTGACAGGGTGTGCTTTTTTCAGTTGGAACTGACATTTGATACATTAGCCAAACGGGGACTGCAGCCAGATCATAATTGGATATGTATTTTCAACATCCTCAGCCCTTCAGCCAATTGGCTGGGACTCCAGGAGGCTTATTAGTAGAAGCGCAGCTTTATCTTTTTTGCTAATCTGACTAAAGTGCAACCATCAAAGAAGAACCCAAAATGAGGGAGAGAGGGAAAGATAGAAATACCAGACCTTAGGCGGCAAGCTGCAGTTCAAGAAAATTATAGCTCATTAGGCTTTGCAGGCAATGGCAACATGCAGAAAAGGTAACACAGAATGGCTTTAAGACAAAGAATATTTTCAAGCTGCACATATCTGTCATAAACAAACACTTAATGGCCTAAAGGAAGATTCCATAGGGGAATATTGGCTGAAACCTAGAGACTTCCATGCTGTTTTCATTTGCTGCTAAAGCAGGTTGAAAAAAGGCTGCCATTGAATGCATTTGCAAAATCACACCAAGTCTGTTTCAGGAACATCATTTTGTTAAACGTTTGCCGTTGCACATCTGGAAGAACAGTTTCTATATGATGTCACACAGAAAAGAAATTGATTAATTTAGACTTAATCCACAGATTTTGTTGGCTATGACCAAAATGAAGTAGGTTAAAAATACTTCCATCTTGCATGGTTCATCCTGATGAGGAATTCAGTGCATTTTAGTGAGTAAGAATGAGCACGACAAAGTGATGGCAGGAACTGGCCAAATGGCTGCTGTAAAAGGCATGGAACAGACGAAGTGTTGCAGGAAGATTTGAACCGTGTGCAAATTATAAGCCCAGCATTTCTGAAAATAAACCCTCCAAAATAGATGTAAGCAGAGACTCCTTCTGAAGCAAGGCTTCACGTGGATACACCCACACAGAGCTCATTGCAAACTAAGAGCTTGCATGTTCATTTAGCAAACTTGCAAGCTATGAGATGCTTCAGTAAACTGTGCTTTCGCATGTCTACTTCCAGCTGCTATCTGCTGATGCCTTTGCCATGTGTGAATTGACAGGTTCTGTGCTGGCTTGACACATGAACTTAAACAATGAATCAGAAGTAGTGAGTGGTAAAAGTGGAAGCTATAATGAACATGGAAGTGGCAATCAGCCATCATTCACTGCTGGACAATAGTATGAATACTAAAAGGAAGATCACCACACAAAATTTTTCCAGGAACAGTTCAACTACCATAATATGGAAACGCTTAGGAAAGGTTTATCTGGAATTTTTTGTTTTAAGCAAAGCAAAAGCTATCAAACTCAGATCAGACAGTGGTCTAAATGGTTTCGTGTTTTGTACCTGACAATGATCAGTACCAGATGCTATCTAGAAGCACTAAGAGTTGACTATCCTCCTAGGTTTTCTTCTAAAGTGGTTAGAGTTAATATAAAAGTCAGAGAAATATGTCTGAGCACTTAGTTAATTTTAAAGCCAGAAAGACTTTAGCCCACAGTACAAGGGAGGTAATTTCAGCTAGTTTAGCAAAACACTCAATGAATCAGAGTCCAGCAAGTTGAGTTTCACCTCCCATCCACCACTGGTGAAGTTCAGTTAGATGATGGCCACCAGGGGTGAGACGAAGTGCAGACATTTGTTCTTCTCTGGTGTTTTCCCCATGTCTGAACCCCATGTGGAGTAACTGGGAAGGTCTGTCTGAAGGTCTCTCACAGCATCACAGACAGTGGGGTGCCCGGTTTCCTCTGAGCTGCAGCTCTGGGATGAGACATGACAGGCCTCAGGGTTTTGCCCCTTAGGGAAAATCCATCTGGCGATGGCTGTTTGGTGTCTATGTTCCACCTCCTGAGATGTTCTTGATATATAAGTGAGAGGCTGAAGGGGTGTTTTTAAACCAGGGCAAATTCACGTCTAACAACAAAATCCCCTGCAAAGCCCCATCAATCTTCCCATGGTGTAGTGCCTGCCTTCTCTTCCCCTTTTCAGCTACTCCCAATATTGCCAGTGAAGCCAATGGAGAACCTCTCTCCCTATGGTCAGAGCCTTCTGGTTTGCCTTGCTGTATTGCCCCCTGGCTCCCTGGCTATGGAGCTGTTTCTCCCTGGGGAACAGTGACCATTCCCAAACACTGCTGTTCCATTTTTCATAGGGGATAAAACTCTGGAGCTGTTTTCATGGTTTAAACAACAAGTTTAGCTTCACAACTAGGGTGGGCTAAAAACAGGGAATGACTTATAATCATCTGGCCATATACTTGGCTAATCTCTAATCTGTAACAGCATATTACCCAGCCAGGCAATATTTACAGTTTTTCATTAGCCTCTGAAAATGAGGTAATAAGAAGGGGGAGCTAAAGTCCAAAATAAATTCTTCTACAGAATTCACTGGTTTGCTCATATTCACAAGTAATTCAAATGAGCCCTTAGCTTTAAGCACATGGGGTCTTTAAAAGATAGGGCTTTATGTACGTGCAGAATTTACTTTTTGCAAAATATGGTTCTGTTTCTTTCTGCAGTGCTCTAATCTGTCTTTACGTGCTGCCTCATTTTATGATAGACGCTAGCATTATTTAAGCATGTTTACTGAAAATCATTCTTTTCAAGAGTACAGGTGGCTGACTAAACATCACCTCTGGTAAAAAATCTGTACAACAATGTGCAACAAAAGAGTTCTGTTGTTTATACCACAGCCATAAGAAGCCAGCACTGGATAAAGCCACAGAGATCATAGGTGTCAGAGCTGACTATGCTCCTTACAGATTTTCCAGGCTAAAACTCAAAGATTCATTGGTTGTCCAAACTGACTACTATGAAATATCTTCTTTAATTGATTATTTTGCTAATATTCTTCAAGAATTGTTCATCTTTTCTGTCTCCTACAGATGATTTTTGTTCTGCTGATCTAGTGCAGATATTCGAGAGAGAAGGATAGGTGATGGATAGCAAATACAAACCACATGCTTCTGATGAGAAGTCTCAGGTGGCTAATCCATCATGCTGAGATACATTAAACTTTCGAGATACACAAAAATTGTTCATGATCACTGTGTTACTGGGCTGTAGTTAATGCAGACCAACTATTAACAGTTAAGGAAGAAGGTGCAAGGGTCAGAATTACTTCAGGAAGCCAAGAAATGAGGGCAACAAAACATCATCTCAAGGAGAGTATAGTATAATGATGAATTAATTTATTGTAATTCCACATTGTAAGTATGGCGCTGGTAGGCTGCAAACACAGCCTGGAAGTAAAACCAACATTCCATGTAAAAAGTTGAAATTTTATTCTCTCCCTGAAAAATAACCCCAAAACATGAGAAGTCCATTTCTGAGCCCGTGAAATAAAAGTGTGGTGAACAACCACAGCAGAAGGGGCCCTACAAATGCATGAGGATGTTTGCTGCCAAGTGTGGTTGTTGTGGACTTGCACCATACCATGGTGGCATATACGTTGCAATCATTGCAAGCACATGGAATGGACACATAAATCTTGATAACTGCACTTTGGAGCTGCATGGTGAATGATTTATACTACCACTGAGTTAAACACAAATCAAATAAGTAAGTCATGGTGTATTTCTCTGTTTAGCTGATACGTCAACCAGGCCCAAGATGGTATCTTCAAATAATTGGGAGGGTTGTCTAGTAAATTACGCCTTCTTTTAAAAAATCTTCTACCTGACTGTCTTTGCTCTTTCGTGGATCCCATTACTAGCAGAGCTGTAAAATTCCAAATATGATTAAGAGTTTATACTCAATACAAAGCATATTTAATTATTTTTGGCTTGTCTTAAAAGCAAAGGTCTTTAGTCTGGTGAACTCCTGCTGACTATAGCTGCAGTTTGCAAAAACCTGTTTCGATATAATGGATCTTTGTCCAAAAAGGAGTGCAGGAAGAAAAATTAAAATCTCCAGGAACAACCCTCAGGATTTAATCCTCTGCCCTTAGCATGGGTCTGGCTGAGGAAGGACTGCAAGCTGTCTAACTGGATATAGAATCATAGAATAGTTTGGCTTGGAAGCGACCTTTAAAGGTCATCTAGTCCAAACCCCTGCAATGAACAGGGACATCTCCAACTAGATCAGGTTGCTCACCAACTGGACCTTGAATGTTTCCAGGGATGGGACACCTACACCCTCTCTGGGCAACTTGTTCCAGTGTTTCACCACCCTCATTGTAAAACATTTCTTCCTTATATCTAGTTGAATCTACCCTCTTTTAGTTTAAAACCATCACCCCTTGGCCTATTGAACAGGCCCTGTTAAAAAGTTTGTCCACATGTTTCTTATAAGCTCCTTTTAAGTACTAAAAGGCCACAATAAGGTGTCCCCAGATCCTTCTCTTCTCCAGGCTGAACAACCACAACTCTCTCGGCCTGTCCTCATAGGAGAGGTGTTCCTCTGATCATTTTGTGGCCCTCCCCTGGACCCACTCGAGCAGGTCCATGTCCTTCCTATGCTGAGGGCTCCATATGTAGTACTCCAGGCGGGGTCTCATGAGAGCAGAGTAAAGAGTCAGAATCACCTCTCTTGACCTGTTGGCCATGATTCTTTTGATGGAGCTCAGGATACAGTTGGCTTTCTGGGCTGTGTGTGCACATTGCCAGCTCATGTCCAGCTTTTCATCCACCAGAACATCCAAGTCCTTCTCAGCAGGGCTACTCTCAAGTTGTTCATCCCGCAGCCTGTACTGATACTGGGGGTTGCCCTGACCTAAGTGCAGGACCCTGCACTTGGCCTTGTTGAACCTCATTAGGTTCACATGTCCCATTTGTCAAGCTTGTCCACGTCCCTCTGAATGACATCCCATCCCTCGGGCATGTCAACTGCACCACTCAGCTTGGTGTCATCCACAAACTTGCTGGGGGTGCACTCAACTCCACTGTCTATGTAATTTGTTCAGATGTTAAACAGTACTGGTCCCAGTATGGCCCCCTGAGGGTCCATATATAGGTAAGTTGCAGCAGGATACAGGTCCTCCTGGCTGTTAGTGTGGCCTGGTGAAACATAGGAAGAAAAGCTAGGGCACGTCAGCTCACAGGGATGCATTGGAACATGCCAGCTTTCTTGCCTTGAAGCTGCTTGGCACATCAAACAACCTGGTTTTAACCATTAAAATGATTGCATGCTAGATTGTAAAGCACTACAAGCTGGTTGCACACAAACAATGGGAAGGCAAAATCTGTAGGATTGTTGCCTCCAGCTGAACCCTGAGGGCTAGACGAGGCTAGTCGGAACGAGGCCTCAGCTGCGTCAAGGAGTCAGGAATTCTCGGGGCTATTCTGCAGCATGGAACCCCGAGGAGGGTCTGCGGTGCTGGCTGTGAGCAAGCTGTGCCCTTCACGCTCGCATGGCCAGCAGCAGTGGGGAGAGGATGGACAGCCACAAAAGCTCCAGGAAAAGGGACCTTTGCTTTTTCGCTGATGTAAAGCCAGGGCAGTGGCACTGTTTTTGGAGCTGTTTGTTCAGATTTGACTGGGGGCTGAGAGCCCAGCCCAGACCTAGGGCCCCAGCAAAGCTGTGCAAAATAAAAGGAGAGGGGGGGAGAGTGAAGGGGAAAAGCAGAGGAGTATGGAGATGTTTATCATGTACATCCTGGGGCTTATGATGTTCCCAGCTCCTCTTTCGCACTGAAGTGGGTGGGAATGTGCCACTGGGAGCGAGGGATCAATGCTTCTTTTGGTATTCTTCAGCCGCCCATAGGCACAGAGCTCCAGCCGGGCTTGTGCATGTCATCTGCAAGAACCTGGATGATGAACGGGCTGGCTCTGAAGCCTCTCCGAAACGCTGTGCTGAGGACCCGGGCAGATGCAAGGGTATGAAGCCCCATAGAGCTCTCTGAGAGGCAGGACATGGGAGCAGTCACATTGTCAGCTCCACTCCACTGGTGCTTGTCACATGCTTACAATCAAGCATACTCTTGCTTGCTCTGCTGATTTGCAGTCAGATTCCTCTGTTCCAGACAGATAAAGTGAAGGAAAGAGTGGTGCTTGGACTGATTCACAAATGGATGACTGTAGGACTTGGAGAGAGGCTGTCTGAGAAAACACCACCCAGTCCCCCAAAGCACATGTGCCAGTCCTAGGCCAGAGTCCTGCTGGGAGTGGTGCAGGTCCAGGCTGAAGAATTGACCGACAAGTTTACAACCTAATTAAGAAGTAAAAAGAGGCTGTGGGAAAACATCACAACCACTTCAAAGTACCCGGTGAGAAAGATGCTGTTAGCTTGGCAGTTGACACCTCCATGAGGCAAGCGCTCCTGACAGTAGCTGTCCTGCTGCAGCTCGGCACACGCTACGGTTAGGACAATGTCCCGAGAGGAGAGCTGGCGGAGTGGCTGGAAAAGATGTACACTGGCCCGTGGGACAGTTTGCAGACCCATGCTGAGGGCAGGATGGTGAGGTCTGCAGAGCACTGTGGCTGGCTTGCGCAGACAAACCACTCCTCCCTGCTCTACCCCCCTCTGCCGCAACGGTGCAGCCGCCGCACCGCTCCTGCTTCGACATGTTGCGTTCCGTGGTGTCTTGTGTGCTGCAACAGAATTCAGGCTGTATCAAGATGAAAACATAATTGTTCTCAACAGCGGTATAACTGTAATAACTGCCTCCAGGAGCAACCCCTCTGTATGTGAGGTTTATGCCAGAGACGCAGGAAATCACACATCTGGTTTGCTTTATCTCCCTTCTCTGGTCTCGCTGAGGACTAGGCTGCGGATTTACCCTCTAGCCCAGAATGAAGGACAATTTACTCCCTGGGACAAGCTAGGGACTGAATTATAATTCAGCTACTGTCCAAATTATGTTTCTCTGCAGCTCCATGGCCAGCCCAGCCTCCTGGGGATGCAGAGTGGCCCTGGGAGCTGGCAGGAACACCAGCAGGCCATGTGGGAGCCATAAGGTACAGTTCTTCCCTGAGACCGGTCCCCACAGCCCCTGCCCACCATGGCACACCAGGAGCATCCCTGGAGCAGCAAGAGACCTTCACCATGCATGGGGAGAGGCAGGATGTCTGTGCAGTGGAGGCGAAGCAGATTCTCTGTGCTAGAGAGAGAGTTGTTACAGAACAGCTCAGCCTCCAAAGCTTCATGTACAATGTGATGTTCAAGACCAGACCGGATGGAGCTTTGAGCAACCTGGTCTGTTGGGAGGTGTCCCTGGCCATTGCAGGGGGACTGGAATAGATGATCTTTAAGGTCCCTTCCAACCTAAGTCATTCTATGATTCTATGATAATTACTGTCTGCTGCTGGCAGTGGGCTGGGGCACAGGCAGCTGTTGCTGCCCAAGGGAAGGGACACGGTGCCGACCAGCAGCCAAACAGCCGGGTGCTGCCTGCCGGAGGCCGTCCCTCCTTCTCCTCTTCACAGGGCAAAACCGGCTGGAACATGGATCACATTGTTACGGGACATCAGAGGTCCCCTTTTCCCATGCAGGGTCCCACAGAAGTAGACTGAGCACTCTGGTTGGTACTAGAGTGTTATGCACAGACAGGCCCTGTTTTGACTGTATGAGCACCATCGTTGACCCCAGTTCTCCATTTCTGCAACAGAAAATAGCTTTTTGATGAAACATGAGTATGAAAGAGGGAAATGCTTTCACTAAAAATGAAGGGTTCATGGAAAGTAGCAAGGGCTAGGAAGCTCAAATTGTTCTCTTTAAAGGCAGCAGTACCGCAGAATGAAGGTTAATGAACACTGATTTTTAGTGTAACTTTGTTATAAACACGGTTCCCATGCACTGCTGAGAGCCAGCTTATTTCTGCCCTAATGAGCAAGCTGAAACACAGCCTTGTGTACGCTGCTGAAGGCAGAGCCAGAATACTCCAACATAATAAAAATTCTCCATTGCCCTCAAGCTTCCATCTAAAATTGTATCCAAACCTGAACTGAATTATTTCTTAAAGGGTAATTACTTCTTGATTACTTTTTACCAACCTCTAGGCTCCCAGGCTCCAGGCAGAAGTTGAACTGTCAGATGCTGAAAGGGAGAGAGAGAGAGAAAGAAAATGTTCGTACAGTGACTCTGGCCCAGCTGGAAGAAAGAAGCGCAATAAATCTTTTCTTGTGGGAGCTCCAGACTGCTTTCCAGAGGCTGTGTTTCTTCTGATGCATTTCTGATAAGGCTCCAAACCCTGACAGGATGCTGACCTGCCCTTGGTGTACGGTGAGGGAGAGGAGGGGAGAGCTTGGCACTGGCGGAGCATCGCAGAGGTCAGAGCACACAAACAGCAGACTGTCTCCACTGAGTTGCTCTTTGGCCCCTCCATGGAGGTGGGCTAGGAGGGGGTCTGGTCTTTCTCTACCACCCCAACCACAAGCCAGCACAGACCGAGAGGTCACCCGCCCTGCAAAGTGCCGCTCACCACGGATGAGTTGCCCAGTGCCATTGCTGCTGCGGTGCAGGAGGGAACTGGGGTGCGCTGCCATTTCCAGGAGTCACTGCCTGCCCTCCCCCAGACCAAGTGCTGCATTTGCAAACTCTCCCTCCTCTCCGAGCCTCACTACTCACAGTGAACACTTCAGGAAAGGGGGCTTGCATTCTTCCCTATTTGGCTCTGCCTTGCCTGGGCGTGACAGCAACCTTGCGTGCTGCCCAGCCAATTTTCCACATCATCCTGTGCAGCACACAAACCACCCCCATTGCAGACATCCATGCTAGGATTCTGTAGCCCAGCGCATCCCCTTTCTGTTGCCTGCTTTCCAAGTGAGGGAGTCCTTTGGTTGATCACTCTATCTACACAGAAGCCTCTTCGTATTCCTAAATCTTCCTTACCGCACTTTTTTTTAACCTTTTCCTTTCTGAACAGGAGTAATGGGTACTGGACACGGTATTCCTGGAAAAAGTATATTTCTGTTTTCTGTGGTGGCATGTGATGTTTTCTGTTTTGCCTATTACTCATTTTAACAGATTATCACATCCAACTTTCTCAGTACGGAGCTGGTGCTAGTGAAGAATTGTCTTCTGTAATTCCACTCTTCTTGGATTTCTTCTTGAGAGACATTTGCTCATTTAGAGTCTATCCATATGTATTTAAGGCTAGGGTTGTTTTTCCCTGTGCGCATAATGCAAAAGGCTCTTTTTAACATTAAATTTCATCATGGAAGTTTGTCACCCAGTCATACATTGTTGGTGAACACTGAGAAAGTAATTTTTCCCCAGCAAAGCTAATGGAATTATGCGTGGTTTTTCCTTTCTGGAGCAAATATCACCAGTGCTGCAGCCCTTGACCAGATGTCTTGGTTATAGCTGCTGTATTTGAGTGAAGTATGCTGCAAGGAACATGAAGCCTAATTCATTCTCAAAAGAAAGAGTCTGATCCTGAACATCTTTTATTCCTTTAAGTGTTTTAAATGATGGCTTCCTTCCTTCATTTCTCTTTGATTCAGCAGATGCTATGTAGCATCAGGACAAGTCTGGGTAGTATTTCATACAAACTCACCATGCACTGGTTGGGTTGGATTTATTTCCATAGGTTCCTCAACCACAAGGGCACCATATATTTTATATTCCTCAGTATATCAAAGCCTAGTGGCAAGATATGAAGTTTCTGTCTGTGTGTATGTGTGTGGGTGTGAGTCCATTTCTAGCATGAGAAAGGAAAATCAGAAAAGGGGACACAGCACAAACTGGTGTGTTATGAGGGACCTAAGGTCTCCGTCTCACACATCAGCCCTGTCATCTCAAAGAGGCCTTGGGGAGGAACCATGAAATAGTATTTTCACAAAACAGTGGATCAGAAATAGGCCTACTTGAGGGAAAGCAAAGCTCCTGTACTGGCTGTAGTGGGTGCTAACACCGGGCAGGACAAAAGGGAGCCTCCATGGGCTTTTAGACAAAGAATAAGGTCAATGGGCTTCTTAAGAAAGCCAAAGCCAAGGAGAAAGCTCAACAGAGATCTGTGTTGTGCTCTTCGCTAAGTGATCTGATTTCAACAGAAAGATGTTAATTTGTATTTTAGTCCAGGATCCTCATGTCTGGGTGAGGACTGGTGGACAATTTGGCCTGCTCATGGATCCAGAATGACAATAGTGTGTAATTAACAGGAATAATTACTATTGCTAACTCTGAAAAATGCAAAACCTACAAAAAACATATGTAGCTCAAAGAGATGCCCATCATCAAACCACGACAGTTTTATTTGCCCTGAATAGTGGGTGTATGGGCAATCAGGAATTCAACTAACAGAAAAACATAGTAAATAGAAAAGTGCATCTCTGACCAGAAAATGACAATACTCCATGGCTTCCGATTCAGGTAGTTGTATTCCGGTGGTACCAAAATATTTTGTGGTGTTGTCTTCACATGTTTCTTCAGTCACTGATTTTCCTTCTCAGGCTAAGCAGCTATTCTGTTAGAATTTCCTCTTATTTTTCAAATAACTTAAAGACCTATCCTCTCGCAGCAGGTCATTCCTGTAAACAGGAAAAAAATACATGACTAACAAATTCATATTTATTTTGTCTGCTGAGTATCTCAACATCCATTTCTGAATGCATTCTCCCTTTTTATTTCAGAGATGGTCTGTAAGACTTCTAATGCCACGTGACTGTTTCTCATACTCATAATTCATTTCATTTAGAAAGAGCTAAACTCTTTAAATAGCAAGTGAGTATTCACATAGAATAGAAACACAGGAAGAAAGAAAACATGTTGAAAAGCTTAAACTAATATTTTGTTTTAATTAGGCCTTTTTATTTTTCCCTCAAAGGGTAATAAAAAGAATACACACAGTCAGCACGGTTTCATTTCCTCATGAGCTGCACAGACCGAGTGTTGTATCAGGTGCTACAGGGGCTTCTGTGGGAAGTGTGGTTTCTTTGTTTGTCCTCTATACCTCATCATGCAGTGAGTGAAATCTGAGTAACTTCTTAAGACACGACCTGTGAGTTTCCCGCCCCCCCCGTCCCAGTTTTTTTATTGAGGCTGGGTGAAGAGGCAGATGGTGGTGGCTGTGGGAAGAAAGCCAGCAGAAGAGGAAGGAGGCTGCAAAATCAAAACCTAGAGCAGCTCAGACTGGGACCCCAAGGCTTGCAGTGACAGGGGCAGGCTCCATGAAAAGGCTCTGATTTCAGCCATCTTCACTTTGACAAGAAATGGGCAGAAACATGAATGATTTTTGATTTAGCAACACCTCTTTGGCCAGTTGCTTAACTCAAGTGGCTTGGATCAGGGAGCTGTTTTATTAAAACCAACCATGTTTGCCTGGGTGCATGTTTCAGATAGCTGGCTCTGGTTTGGGCTCATTTTCATGTGCAGCCACAGGCTCACGCGCCCTCGCTGGCTCCTTTTGGCGGCTCCCTCTGTCCTAGCCTGTGGCCGCTAAGAGCGCTTCATTGTTAGAAAACCAGGGAATTGGGTTTATTTACTGGGAGTGACCAAGTTAGAACCGAAGCGGGGGTAGGGGGGGTGAACACATCTAATACAGTTTATCATTTTGAATAAGCACTGAAACAACTGCTAACCATCCCCTGCATACTTCATTCCTTGGATCAACAAAGAAGCCCTGCCAGACGTCAGATTATATATTCCACAGCTGAAGTGTTTGCATAACTTCTCAGTGGCTACCATTTAAAGAAAGAAAACCACTGACGGGCCTTTTCTTAATATATTCCCCCAAGTTTGACATGTTCACGGTGTACTGCCAGCAATCATTTTGTACTTGGAAGGCAAAGTTACTCATATATCCACCATGGCCCCCGTGCCAACTAGCAAGACGGGACTGGCCTTCCCTGTTTTCACAATCTCGGCATTCGACTGCGGGCAGTGCTGGGGGGTGCCCAGCCCTCCGCACGCACGGGGGGGTCCCACCTCCCAGCCCGGGAGAGTGTGGACTTGTTGGACTGCCAGTTGTATGTTATCGATAATGATATCTAGAAAAATGTTCATTTGGCCGTTTTGGTTGGTTGCCCAGTGACTCAAAAGAAATTGTCTGGTATATCTGTTTGGAGGAAAGGAAAACGTGACTACATCCAATTTCAACATTGGCTTTTGCAGCACTACTATCACTGCCCAGATTTTGTCTCTACTAAGGAATTGTCCAAGAAACAGATTTCCTTTTCTTAGCAAAAGGTGCTCAGGTAAGCCTTCCCACTCTGTAGTTATTGAGCACATGCCTCCATATAGCTTTGCTCCCTTTGAACCCTGAGGGGTTTTGAACTCTTCTGGGATGTTTTTTGCCAGCCATCACCCTCCTTGGGTTGCTCAAATTATGTCTTGGCCAAATCCGTGCAACCCACGCGCCTTCCCCTTGCAGTAGGCTGGTGCTTGGGCAGCCAGAGTCACTCTTCCACTGACAAGAGTGAGCTGAATTTTTCATATCAGAGAAGGGCATTTTCTATTATTGCTGCAAGCGAAAGCTACCGAGTATCGTCTCTGAAATGACAGGCTGTATGCCAAATGAGAATTCACAAATGAACCCTGTAATTAGATAATTCGTTACAATCAGTGAAAAAAATGGGTCCGGGAATATAATTAGTACTCCGTTTAACTGTTTTTGATTGCTGTGTTAAAGGGCAGAGTGAGACCTTTGATGTTCTTCCATAGCTGAGACATACTAAGACCATGTGTACTGGCTTACATTTGAAGAATTTGTAGACATGTTTTTTCCCTCCACATTTCTCTTCTGTTCCATAAAAGAAAGCAGAGTCTGGAGTCAGAGCAAACAAGCAGTTTTTCCTAGAGATTTTCTTAGAAAATTGCCCTTTTTCAGAATGCTAACCACCTCGTGTTTACAGGGAAAAAGATTGCCTCATGATGCAAGTTAGATATAATGAACAATGAGATGGCATGCACTGGAGGGAGATGAATTGTTTATGAAGAAGAGAAATAACATACTTTTTTCACACCTGTTGAACTTGTGGGAAGCTTCTCTACATGCTCCTGAGAAGTTATGGCATCCCAACAGTGTCAGGGATTTCACCCGCAGGATTTCTGGTAGTGGATGTAGTCTCTCATGTGCTTGCATTGTAAAATTCTCTACTCCTAAGAAATGAAATGCTGTCATATAAATGGGAAGTATTAGTTATGTCTGATGACACTAACTGTGAACCTCCTGCTTGGAGCAGAATGCTTGACAAAATGACCTCCAGATTTCTCTTATAACAGAAATTTTTCTGCAATTTTCATTAGCTCAAAACCCCATTCTATACCCGTTGTTAGTATCAGGCAGTATCTTCAGACAAGCTACCGCATACTGCTACATTTTTCTTGTCCTGTCTGTTCAGACATAAAGACATTTTTCTCCTTTTATTTTCATCTTAACATGGACGCTATGGATGTAGACTAGAAGAGCACATTCTTTACAGAAACATGCTACTCTGAAGGTAACAGGCTTTTGGCTTCCTTCAGGTTCACCCATTCCCAAACCCTGCAATATTGATTCTCTTCCATCTCCAGTACAAGGAATTCTGGGTTAGGACAGTGCTAGAAAGGGTCTAGTTGTTATGCAGCAGCTCTGGGGGTGGTTGTGCAAGGAACCCCACTGAATGGTCATCTGAACACAGCAGCAATACAGCTGGACCTCCTTCTCGCTGCTTGATTTACCAGTATGTCCTGTGGCATTTGAGCCTTGCTGTCTGCCAAGCTTCATTTCCATGCCAGTTTTCCCAGGTGACTGGTTTTCCACCAGCTTTCCATCATTTGAGTGCATTTGAGGAGCAGTGCACCACTACCATAGATTGAAGCTTGAAGGCTGCCTCGTGCCCAAATTCAGCAACTGCTAGACAAGGCAGCAGAGTCCCCAGAGAGCCCTCTGTTCTGTAAATGTCAAAGGGAATCCCAGCATGGGGTTTCTGAAATATTTGCAGGTTCCACGTAGGGTAGAATAAGTCAGGGGAACAGATCTAGCTATTTTATGTCTGTGGAGAGGCATGAACAAAGCCTAGCTTTGGGCAAGAAGTCAGTTGAATTCTGTGTAGATTGACTATAGGTACCATGCAAAAAGTCAAAGCCCTGCAGCATATACTGTGTTGGGATTGAGAATCCTTCTCCTTCTCTTGCAAACTGTGCTTCAAAGCATTTTTTTTCAGGTTAAAACCATCTAACTTTGGCTGTGCTCCATTTTTTAGGCTGTACAGTATTTCACTGGATTCCTTTTCACATGTGGTTTAACAACACCCCCACACTAGCTCTTAAGTGCTGAAGAAATCAGGGAGTGGAACAGCACAAACAAGGGTGGACACCGTGAGGGAGGGAGAACTTGCAAGAGGGCTTATGTGGAGGCAGATGCCAAGTAAATATAGATTCCTGTTAACTTCTTTCAAAAAAAAAAAACAACAATCTAAAACCAGAGCTTTATATAGCCTAGCTGAACCTACCAGCTTCATCAATTCTCATTATCAGTGGCCTCCATCACTTTGTTAACAGCTATGCTTTTATAGAATTTTATTTTCTCATGGGCCATGTGACATCCACCTTCTCTAAACAGACACCCTTTCTACACAGGCACATATATGCTGGTTAGGTGGGACATTTTTGCAAGTTTTTCCTCTGTCAGGCTTACACAGAACCAGAGGATTACTGTTAAGATCATCATTAGTCTAATAAAACCATACTTCATTCACTAGGTCATTCATTAAGAAGTGTAGCTTAAAAACATTCTTGTGAATACTCGTTTTTCTGAGTTAAATTCTCTCACTCTCCTCCTAAAAAAAAGTTCACAAAGGAAGAAAGGAAGTGTTCACAAAGAAAGAAAGAAACTAAGTGTACAAATTCAGATGATGGGAGGATACGTGCTGATGCAAGCAGAGCTGTGGTCACTGCTGTGTCACCATGGTCAGTGGCTCTCTAGTTTCCATGCAGACTTTGCAAAATGGCTGGCCCACCCGTTTGAAATAGCAGGGTCCAGGAAATACATACAAATTGCAAAAGGGCCATGGGCTCTTTTCAAGAGATCTGCTCTAGGTGCCAGTTGATAAGAACTCCAGCACCAGCTCACCACTCCAGCACTGGTCCAAGGAAAGACAAGGTTCAGGCTTAGGAATAACAAGAATTTTAAAAATGGATGAAACTCTTCATTATAGCAAAACCTTGAATTCTGTCCTGGGTACGAACCAAAACAGGAATGTACCCTTGCTCGGAAGCAGTAACTGCTTCTCTTTGCTGGGCAGAGAAGAAACCATGCTTCAGCAGCCCTGGACAATAGGCAGGGCTGAGGGTGTCAGCATCGTGCATTGTCCTCACAAGTTAAAATACTCGAGCTGCTGTGGCAGCTGAGTCAGGCAGCTGCCCTCAATGGGCTCTTAACTGACTAGAGGCAGGAATCGGAAAGACAAAAGTCAGTCGAAAAATCAGTTAGTCTCCCAGAGGATTTTCAAAGGTGCTTGAGACTACTGATGGATGCCTAGAGACACACAGAAAACAATTGACTTTCCAGGGCAATAGGCTTTGATTTCTGTAGAGTTAGCAGGGGGAAAGACATTTAAAATTTAAATTAAAAATACGTGAGGAGGAAAGCTTGAAGAATCTAAATCTATATGCAAATTTAAACCTATAAATATACATTACATATGTATGTTCTGAACAGGCTCTCACAGGAGTTAACCGATGAGCTTACTGAACCTCTCACAGCAGCACTGGAAAAACGTGGGTTCACAGGTCTTCCCCATTTTGTCACACTCAGAGACCTTTAGGCCAGATGTCACCACCGTCATTAGCCTTGAGTCATCTGTCACTTCAGCTGTGGCCTTACTGGAAATGAGCAGAAACACAGTGAAATCGGGGAGCTTTTTTTGTTGAGGAGTTCACATAGTGACTACTGATAAAGGCAAAATTGCTTTTGCATCTAAATATGCTTGAAGATATTTGTCTAGTATTAGGGTTTTAGCTTTGGTTTTCCAAAAATTGACTACCAGTTGGTATATATACAGCTTGCAAACTTGGTTTCACTCTAAGAGTTGGCACGTGTTGCATTTTTCTGATATTTCTTGTGGTAGCACTCACTGCCTTATTCATCTGCAGGAAGGAAAGGAAGACCGGCACCTGCAAGTCTGCCTCTGAATCGGCAAGGTATTAAAAACTAACAAATAAACAGTCTGTTTTCCAAGCAGAACAATGAAATTGCTGCCACCTAGATAAGAAACTGTTTTTCAAGTCTGGCCTCTTGATGGCTAACCTAGCAAAAGACAGGCGGAGGGAGCCCTTGATTATCCGGTGGGTAGATGTTGAGGTTGACCTGTCAGAGGAGGCTGGAAGTTATAAAAAGACAAAATCAGATGAGACGTGGCGCGAAGGCAAGACCAAACAGGAAGGAGAAAGTGCGCGAATGTAGCAGCTTGGTTGCCTTCCCACGCAGCTATTACCTCCTAGAGTTAAAAGCAAACTGGGGAAGGGGTGCATGGGGTTGGGTTGGGTTTTTGGTGCCTCTCAGGCGCCACCTGCGTGCAAAATGTGAACAGCTCAGGAAGCTTCTTTGCAAGGTCTGTGCATTCCTGCATCGGCCACCCAGTGCTGCCTGGAGGTGTGGGCAGGAGGGCAGGTTTGGGACGGCATGCCTGTGCCCTTCGGAGCCCTGGGCTTGGCACGGAGGTTCCCGAAGGGCACTGGGCCAGTGGGCTGCTGTGACAGGGGCTAGAGCTGGTGACCTGGTCAAAAGCATGCCAACATCTAGAGGCTGCTAAAGCAGATTGGCCTTGAGATACTGGTCTAGGCACAGTCATGTGGAAGAGCTGATCTGGCCTGAGACAAAGAGTCATTAATCTCTGAGAGCACCCTTGGCTAGTAATGAGGCTTGGCTGGGCATGGCTGTTTGAAACACACAGCTTTGTGTTGCAGCAGCTCCCAGGCTTCCTCTCCGGTGGGGACACAGCCATGCCAGGCAGGACCGGCAGCAGCAGGCAGGTGCTCTGCAGAGTCAGGAGAGGCCCATAGACCTTGCACTGCCCTGTGGCCAGGTGGGCAGGCATCTCTTGGCACTTTCTCGCCTTACTTTGCATCTCTCTGCCATGATACAAAGAAAAACTGCGGTGACAGCAAGTGATGTTCTGGTTCTGTTTTCCACTTCTCAGCATGCACACAGACACCCAGTGTGCATCTGTGCATATGCTGGAGCTCCTCCCCAGGAGCTCCTGCTGCCTCTTCCTCAAAGGAACAGCTTGCCTACAGTGCAGCTCCCAATCCTGCATGGCCAAGAAGGCACCAGAGTACTTTCATTCAGAGGGAGCTCAGCTGAGGGAAGCTGCTCGGCATATGCACCCTGACCTCACACTTTTCTCAAGTCCTCTTGCTCCACTGTTCATGTTTGCATGAATTTCATGCTTTATTTCCACTGAAACTCTCTTGCAAGAGGACATTGAACATCTCCATTGACAGCCTGTTCCTGCACCATTGCCCTACCAGCACATCTGGATAGCAGGACCAGGCAGTTGCTCTTTGCTGTCTTGTCCTGGACAAGCCAACGTGAAACACCTCCCTTCACCTGAATTTTGTATCTTGAAGTGGAGAAACATATAGTGTATAAGCATTTTCTCAATTAGCTGAACTCTCTCAATTCCTACTTTTGCCTCATTTGAAGCTCTCTCCCACTGTCGCATCTTTCATTGCTGCCTTGAATTCCTGGAAACCATCACATCCTGCTCTACTCACCACTTGGTCTTGGTGAGAAGCAATGACTTCTGTCCCAGCACCATCAGTGAGAGCGGACTGCCGATGCTCACAGCATTTCTCCCTCCTCCCAACCCGAGGTGCAGCTACCTCTGCACAGGAGGGTGTCCCGAGGCTCTGACCCAGCGTGGTGCGATGGATATAGGAAGACCTGTTTTGGTGGGAAATACCACTGCATCTGCCACAGGCATGACAGGCAAAACATGGTGCTGTATTTGCAGTTGTGTAGAAAAAAGTCCCCCACAGCAAATCACAAAGAGAGCCTGGGCCATGGATGGGCAGACCCCTGCTTGTCCTGGACGGCTGAAGCTGACACAGCCCTGGTGCTTGACCTCTCCACCACGCATGTGGCTGTGACTGGTGCTTACCCAGGGATATCCATTATCCCATCACATGTGATGAGGTCACCCAGGCATGACAATTTTCAGCAATGCAAGTGACTGGGAGGCCCCAGGTCTGCTGGCGTCTGAGTGCTCTCATTGCTTTGCCTGACCCAGGCAAGCCGGGTATGTCTGCCCAGATTTATTCTCCAAGTGACACCTCCAAGCTCTCGTGCTCCGCCAGAAACAATCTGCTTCAGACATCACTGATTAGTATCATCGCTTTTATGCTGGGTTTCACCACTGCACCTCTACCTGATGTGTCAAACGGGATCCCGAACTGAGGCAGGAAGGACCATGGTGGCATTAAGCTGCCCCTCAGCTTTTCTGCAGCTGCAGATGCTGTACTCAATCTAGTTTTACAATGACATCTCAGTGATGCCATCATTTCTTGAAAGTGAGGGATGACTTTGGGAAGTAACATCTACTTCCTAATATGTTTTCCAACTCAGTGCCATAACCCAGCAGCCACATGCCGTGAACTGATAAACCTTTCTTCAGAGCTATGTTGGTCATCCTTGATTAGTATGATCAAAGTATCATAGCTCAAATCCCAGATTTGTCACTTCTTACGGAGCTTCCACTGAATTAATCTCAAATGTCATCCACTGAAAAAATAATCTCTTTCAGAAGAATGGAGCCCTTACGCAGCTGTTACATATCTGCTGTGAACTGTAGCAAAGGCCTGTGTATGCTGCGGTTTGGTTATTTGATATCATTTGCCCAAATGTAGTCAATACTGGTAGCTTTGTTTTATTTTATTTTATTTTATATATTATATTATATTATATTATATTATATTATATTATATTATATTTTGTTTTGTTTTTTTCATTTCATTTCATTTGATGCACTAGGTTTCTTTGATCACAGTACGTGTCAGGCTCAGCAGTGAGTTCATTTCACAGATTTTCTTTGCTGTCTTTCTCAAACCTAAACATGATCATAGAGCTGGAGTAATACCTGAAAGTCCTGCAAAAATTAGCCTCAACAAGGCAAAATTAGTGTCATCTGCATTCAGGCCTTTGTTGAATTCACTTTCTAGAAACATTCCAGTAAATAGTGGCAGCACATTATCAGAGAGGTGAATTTGAATTAATCCTGACAGAACTTTTACTAAAGTTAATTATAAGCTCGTAATTGTACCTGTTTGCAGACGAAATCTTATTTTAGGAATTTTACATATACAGCAAGACAGCAGAAACATTTCTGTGCATTACTTTGAGTCTAGTTGAGTGTTACTAATATACTTTGAATGTCAAATGCTTGGAACAAGTGGTTCGCAATCACCAAGCCAATAATTTTTTGTAGGATCTGATTTCTTGTGTAACTGATTTTGAAAAGCAAATGCATTCAGTAAAGCCATTGGCATGAAAAGCAGCTAAAAATGGAATAAATTGCAGGTTATATCCCATTTGTTAAACTCTGCATAATAGCATTTTTTTGTGATGCATGTCAAAAGTACAAACAGTGCCTGTAAAACAGAAGTGCCTGGCCTACAGGTGAAATATTTACTGCTCTGCAGACATCCTCCCATGATAGAGTAATTGTTCCCTGGGTGCTGAGAGTTATGCTACTGCCATTCACCTCCTTCCACATTTCCTTTTCCAAGGGCGTAGGAACTGAAGCAGGAGTGCAGCATGTCTCACCTCCAGCCCCAAAAGCAGGGATGCACGGCCACCCTTGGGGACATGCCATCTCTTGCCATAAGAGAGCAGACGCAAGCCTGTTTCAAAAAAAATAAAGTGTACAGCAGTCTGATGCCCCAAGGATCCCTGGCATATGGCCAGCACGTCCATCACTCTTGTTCAGCACAGGAGAAACGTCAGGGCATGGGGATGGCAGAAGCCCTTTCTGTTGCTGGCACAAAGGGATCTGCTTCTCAGTAACACTGATCCTGAAGTCAGCAGGATTAGGTACCCATTGGGAGTAAAGCACACGCTTACATGCACAGCTGGGTTGGCACCAGCACCTCACATGGCTGACCACAAGCTACTGCCTCCTGTGGTGGTACTTAAGAAAAGGTGAGGGACACATGAATCTCTGGACATCCACTGAAACATTTCGAACAGCCCAATATCTTGTGATCATAGAACCAGACAATCACAGAACCATAGAATCAGTTAGGTTGAAAAAGACCTTTAAGATCATCAAGGCCAACCATTAACCTAGTACTGCCAAGTCCACCACTAAACCATGTCCTTAAGCACCACACTTACATAACTTTTAAATACCTCCAGGGATGGTGACTCAACTCCTTCCCTGAGCAGCCTGTTCCAAGGCTTGACAACCCTTTTGATGAAGAAATTTTTCCTAATATCCAGTCTAAACCTCCCCTGGCACAACTTGAAGCTGTTTCCTCTTGTCCTATCACTTGTTATTCGGGAAGAGACCAACCCCCACCTCGCTACAACCTCCTTTCAGGTAGTTGTAGAGAATGATAAGGTCTCTCCTCAGTCTCCTCTTCCTCAAGCTGAACAACCCCAGTTCCTCAGCTGCTCCTCATAAGACTTGTGCTCTAGACCCTTCACCAGCTTTGTTGCCCTTCTTAGGACATGATCCAGCACCTCAATGTCTTTCTTGTAGTAAGAAGCCCAAAAAGAGCCCAGACTGAACGCAGTATTCAAGGTGGGGCCTCACCAGTGCCGAGTACAGGGGGACAATCATTTCCCTAGTCCTGCTGGCCACACTATTACACTGACACAAGTCCAGATGCTATTGGACTTCTTGGCCACCTGGGCTGACTGCTGGCTCATATTCAGCTGGCTGTCGACCAACACCCCCAGGTCCTTTTCTACCAGGCAGCTTTCCAGCCACTCTTCCCCAAGTATGTAGCATTGCATGGGGTTGCTGTGACACAGGCGCAGGACCTGGCACTTGGCCTTGTTGAACTCCATACCATTGGCCTTGGCCCATCGATCCAGCCTGTCCAGATCCATCTGTAGAGCCTTCCTACCCTCAAGCAGATCAACAATCCTGCCCAACTTGACGTCATCTGCAAACTTGCTGAGGGCGCACTCGATCCCCTCGTCCAGGTCATTGATAAAGATATTAAATAGAACTGCCCCCAGTACTGAGCTCTGGGGAACACCACTTGTGACCAGCACCAACTGGATTTAACTCCATTCACCACAAGTCTTTGGGTCCAGCCATCCAGCCAATTTTTTACCCAGTGAAGAGTATGCCCATCCAAGCCACGAGCACCCAGTTTCTCCAAGAGAATGCTGTGAGAAATGGTGTCAAAGACTTTAGTAAAGTCCACGTAAACAATATCCACAGCCTTTCACTCATCCACTAAACAGGTCACCTCTTCATAGAAGGAGATCAGGCTAGTCAAGCAGGACCTGCCTTTTATAAACCCATGCCGGCTGGGCCTGATCACCTGGTTGTCCTGTATGTGCCATATGATGGCACTCAGGATGATCAGCTCTGTAACCTTTCCAGGAACCAAGGTCAGACTGACAGGCCTGTAGTTCCCTGGATCCTCCTTCCAGGCCTTCTTGTAGGTGGGCATCACACTTGCTAACTTCCAGTCATCTGGTAGCTCCCCGGTTAGCCAGGACTGATGAAAATGATGGAAAGTGGCTTGGTAAGCACTTCTGCCACCTCCTTCAGTACCCTTCGGTGGATCCCATCTGACCTCATAGACTTATGTGTGTCTAAGTGGTGTACTGGGTCACTAACCATTTTGCCTTGCATTATGGGGGCTCCATTCTGTCCCCTGTTCCCGTCTTCCAGCTCTGGGGGCTGGGTAATCAGGGAAAAACTGGTCTTACTTCTAAACACTGAGGCAAAGAAGGCATTAAGTACCTCAGCCTTTTCCTCATCCTTTGTCACTATGTTTCCCACTGCATCCAATAAAGGATGGAAATTCTCCTTAGCCCTCCTTTTATTGCTAATGTATTTATAGAAACATTTTTATTGTCTTTTATGGCAGTAGCCAGATTAAGTTCAAGTTGGGCTTTGGCCCTTCTGATTTTCTCCCTGCATAACCTCATGACCTTCTTGTAGTCCTCCTGAGTTGCTGGCCCCTTCTTCCAAAGGTCATAAACTCTCCTGTTTTTTCCTGAGTCTCAGCCAAACTTTCTGCTTAGTCAAGCCACTCTTCTTCCCTGCCAGCTTATCTTTCAGCACATGGGGATGGGCTGCTCCTACACCTTTAAGACTTCCTTCTTGAAGAATGTCCAGCCATCCTGGACCCCTTGCCTTTCAGGACTGCGACCCAAGGGGACTCTGTCAACCAGGCCAAAGTCTGCACTCCAGAAGTCTGAGGCAGCCATTCTGCTAACCCCCCTCTATACTTTACCAAGAATTGAAAAATATCATTTTGTGATCACTATGCCCAAGATGGCCTCCAACTATCACATCATGCACCAGTCCTTCTCTGTTTGCAAACAACAGGTCTAGCAGGGTGCCTTCCCTGGTTGTCTCACTCACCAGCTGTGTCAGGAAGTTATCTTCCACGCGCTACCAGACCCTCCTAGACTGTGTCTTCTCTGCTGTATTGTATTTCCAGCAGACATCTGGTAAGTTGAAGTCCCCCATGAGCACAAGGGCTAGCAATTGTGAGACTTCTCCCAGCTGCTTATAGAATATTTTGTCTGCCTCTTCATCTTGGTTGGATGGTCTATAACAGACTCCCCCTATATCTGCCTTGTTGGCCTTTCCCCTGGTTCTTACCCATAAACACTCAACCCTATTGTCACCATCATTAAACTCTTGACAATCAAAACACTCCCTAACATATGGGGCTACCCCACCACCTCTCCTTCCTTGCCTATCCCTTCTGAAGAGTTTATAGCCATCAATTGCAGCACTCCAGTTGTGCGAGGCATCCCACCATGTTTCCATGATGGCAACTACATCATAGTTTTCCAGCTGCACAATGGCTTACAGCTCCTCCTGTTTGTTGCTCATGATGTGTGCATTGGTGTAGATGCACTTCAGTTGGGCTATTGATCCAGCCACCTTTTCTGGGGGAGAAGCCCTATTTCCCTTGTGACCGTTCTCAGGTGCTTCCGGGGTTTCTAACGCATCAGTAATCCTTGCATCTTTGCTGCCATGTGGTTGTCCATCCCCTACCTCAACTGAGACAACAGACCAAAGGATCATGCTAGCACATCATTCCTCAAACGTCAGCATGCCACCCCCAGGCTTATCTCTAGAGAGCCTCGATAATTGTATATATATTTTTGAGTGAATATATATTGGGCAGGGAGGGAGACAAAAAAATGACACATGCAGGGTGACACATTTAGGTCCTAGATATACAAAAGAGCAGCAAAGTTAATGTTTGTGCTCAGTTTCCTTGGTAGCTACAAATACCCTTAGCTCTTCGTAGCCTTTGCCTTACATGTATGCATACACACACAAACATATGTATATATGTGCAGATTATTGGCTTGTAGGTTAGCCCTAAATTTTGTGTGGGAGTAGCTCAAAGGAGTCAGAGTTCGAGTTTCCACTCCGGTGGCCTCTCCAGGGGAATCTGCCCCGTGAACACCATGGGCAGAAGAGGCAAAGCAGCCAGGTTCTGCCTTTCCTGCGTCCAGCCACGTGAGTCCCCCCAGCACAGCCCTATGTCACTACAATGCAGGGCTGCCCAACAGGTGGCCTGGATGTCTTTCTGTTACATTTTTAACATTATATTTTATTATTATGTGCCCTGGTTGCAGCTTAAAACTGACTGAACAATCTTTATTCTAAATGCAGGAAGTGCATTTCATTTGCATAGCTCTGATGGGATTAAAGGAGGCATTAGAGTAATTAAGGTCAGAGGGGTTTGCCATTTACTAAATCCCTAAATCCACCTCCGCTCCAACATAATTCAGTAATATCATGGGGCAAAAGGTCACCACAACGATTTATGCCCATCTAGCCTTCTATCACAAAGAGTTAAACCCTTTCTTGGACAAAGACCTTTTTCGGACACGACACATATACATTATTTTCCACAGAGGCATCACAAGAAACTTTGCCTCAGCTACCATCTGAATCCATTACATTATGCCTCGAGTTTGTTTTTTTCTGGTTTTGGATGGGAAAATTAATAATACCTTTTATGCACATGAACTTATATGGTTTCAATTAAAAAAAAAGCCCAGCTGATACAGATCTTATATATGCATTTCAATAAATTTCTTCCTGAGTTTAAAATATTAAGGGACCCCTCTGTTAAAATAAGAATAATAAATGCACAGGGAACAATTGGAATTGAATATTGTGTGTTCTTATGAGTAAGCTTGCAGCAGTTATTACTGTTAATTAAATGTACATGCATTTAACACTGCTGAAGGCCTTAGCTCCCAAGGCTTCATTGTTATCTGTAACCCAAAGCTGCTCTATTCAATTGAAAGAGGCCTGAAACAGAGTAATGCTAAGCAAAGCTGCTCTTGGGACTGACACACATGCATTTATTGCCTTTTGCAAGTTCAGTTAGCTCCAAGACGAACAGATTGCGCTGGGTCTTCTTCTCCACTCACAGCCTTTAGGGACGACTCACTGTAAGCTATGTCACCCCAAACCAGCCCTGGAGGGACTCTGCAGTGCCCTGCGCCAGAGGAATACCTGTGTTGCTGGACAGAAAGAGGGTTTGCAGAGCTCTCAGCCAGGTAATTGCTTTGTAGTGATATTTTAATGATGATCCTGCCACTATGTCATACTTGGCCCATCATGTCTCTGAGCTCTCCCAGGTGGCTGATTCAAATATGCAGGCAAAATAAAGGGAGTTGAAGGATGAAAAACATGTTTTTGAAACTGAGGAGATTCATTGAAATTGCTTTAGTTGTACTACCTATAAAGAAATCGTTGATCCAAAACTGGCAGAAGTAATCCAAGCAGCTTCAACCCCGCTAAGGGTCGTCAGAAAATTGTCAAGTTTTCTTGAGACATCTTTGGTGACACACTTGTCACCATCAGGGACCCCTATGTTGCTCCAGCCCTGTGTCTGACAGAGCTGGTAACCATCTCAGTAGCACATGCAAGTGTGAATTAAACCCCAAGCAACACATATCATGCCAGAGATAATCAATAATTAGAAGGAATTAGTTTGCTTCTAAGCAATGAGGGGCAGTGAAGGTGCAGTGCAAGGCCCCATTCCGCAGCCAGGTGCTGCAGCCAGCTACATACAAGGAAACAAACTGGGGGGTTCTCTAGCAAGGGAGGTGTGTGCTGCCCCCACACAGCTTTGCCCATGGGATGGATTGTCTGGGGAGTGCAAGCAGACCAGGGCTTTTCTTGGCCGCTGGCTTGCATTTACATAAAGCAGCAATTTTGTTGAAATTCCTGGTTTTGTTCTTTCCCCAAACAAGATGCTTTTCTTCAGCTCCCCCCATGCAGGGGTGCCTCCTCACCCCTGGCAGACCCATGCCTGGCTCTTGTGCGGGATGTGCTCACATGTCCCCACGCTTCCTCTCGCCAGAGGCTGGTGCAATGCTGATTTCAGAAGCCCCATGGGCAGAAACTGACACTGCCTTGCTGGTCCAGCGACTGTTGGCCAAAAAGCCAAGAATAAATCAAGCTATAAAGAGGCCACCATGGTGAGAGAAGAGACAACAGAGCCGATATGGCAGATAATGCCATCCTGCTGGCACCCAGGCTGTGCTGGCGTTTCACCCCCTGACGAAGGAGCCCTGCGTGACCACGCAGCCTTGCTCTCACCCTTCTGCCTCCTGGCACCTCTGTGCCAAGAAGCCCAGGACTAGCAACCTGAATTAATTTCCAGATGCAAGCAACGTCTGGATCTGCAAATAGATGTCTAGGTGTTGCCCAGGATGCCCCTCCACACGGCAGCTTCCCCATGCCCCTGTCCCTGTCCTCAGCAGCGACATCAAAAGGCAGGGTGACCCTGCCGAGGGTGCTCTGGGTGTGGGCACGCTGTGCTTTACAGACCTGGCAAGATTGCACTATCCCAACCACATTATTGCAACATTTTCTCCACCCAAGAAGCCAAGGAGACAGGTATTTGGGTTTGTGTTTTTGTTTTTTTTTTTTTAAATAACTCTTCCAAGTGAATAAAGAAGAAGAAGGAATCTGCCCAACGTCCAAACGGATGCAACTTCACAAAGACAGCATAAACAAAGAGAGAAAAGCATGCTGTGAAGCAGGGGACGCTTGAACACTTCTTTTAATCAGAGGGACCAAAATGGCTTCTTGACCACTGACAGTTCCCAGCATTGCTAAAAGAGTAGATGAGACATCTGTGCTAAGTAAACAGCATCTGCCATCTCCACAGGCTGTTTGAAAGTGCTGACTAGCTGGTGAAGAGATTAGCACCGTCTGACTCCTCTACTAATAACTGATTCGTTACCCAGGCTTGGCAGTGCCTTCCTAATTGTCAGTTAGAACTGCTGACATTCCTGAATATTGCTCTTCAGATGTAAATAATATTTATTTGAGGGTACCATGGCCTCTGTTTCGATCCTGCAAGTTCAGGTGAGTTCACTCACCTGAAAGGACCAAAACAAGTTTTACCTTCGATAGTACATCCATTTCTTAACTAATATGTCATTATAATTGTCATCCTTAGAAGGGCATATTTTAAATCATATGCTTGAAATTTTGCTAAGTACCTTGAGTTGGGCTGGGACGGGTAAATCTTCTTCAAAGTGGGTTCAGTCTTTGGGAAACCATTAAGCAGCTCTTCTGAGCACTGAAAGGTGACATGTGAGTAGTTATGTCTGAGCAGGGCCATGACGAGAAACAGTTTTTCGGAGAGGCAAAAATGTAGACAATTCCACATTCTTATCAGAAAAAAATCAAATGTCGAAAGAACGTGGCTATGTTTTGTCTATGATTTGTTTATGTAGACTACATACTGACTAAAGAAAGTGCCTTTTCTGAAATTCTCATTAGGGTTATTCATGCCACCGTCTTTTAAAATAGTCTGGGAAAAATGTTTTTATGAAAATCATAAGCATATAGTTGTTTTAAGTTCAAAATATGAAGCAACCAAGAGTTGTGTTTTTATTCTGCTTTCCCCTATTTTAATTTCTTTATGCTTTTTTACTACATCTCTGCTGAACAGATGGCTGCTAGCTCCTGGCAACAATACTTCTCTAGTCTTGGCAGGATGATGATGGTTCAATCACCCATTAATCCCATGGCAGATAATGGCTGAAAGCACCAGATCAGGTCACTCTTGTTGACCAGATTGTGCAAATCTATATGTGGGGTTTTTTTCACTCATTCCTTTGAAAGATTTTTAATTTGAATGTGCAACATTCATGTGTCAGTCATTTTGAGTCTCATCACAAATCCTCACCCTGTCCTCCTGTGATCCTCCCATTTGGTTACAAAGCCTTCGTGTTTTCCACCTGCAAAATAAAAATTGCTCCCAGAAATGACGGGTTTTCGATGAAAACCATTCCTGTGGGACAGTCACACCAGTGGATGTGGCACCTGATCTTGATTTGCCCCTGGAGGCCAAGATGCAGCCCAGCACAGAAGCAGATCCAGGAGGCATCTCACCCTTGCCAGCGGGCATTGTGCATCCCTGAGGGCTGGGCAGGTGCTGGGACAGCCCATCCTCCTTCAGCGTCTGCCAGTGGGAAGCGGCCAATTGGTCCTGCAGGCAACGCACAGCAGGAATGGGAATCACACACCAGTTCTCTCCCCCTTCGCCTGGCCTGCAGCTTTGAAATGTCTCCATTTTCTACACATCATATTTCCAAGCAGTTTCTCCATTTGAAAAAAGTAGTTAGTGAGAAATGAAAACAGCAGACCACTGATCAACACTGCTATTTTAATTGTGCTCTAAATGAGAAAAATACAGAATAATTTTACTTGCCTTAATTTCTTTCCCACCTGCTTGTATTTTACCTTTTTCCTATGATTGTGTGGACACTGAGCAATCTATCTCTCTAATGAATATAGACTGTAGCTGTAGGTGGGGAGTTGTTTATTTGCATCCTTTGCACCTCTATGTTAAATTCCTTACTGGATTACGTTATGCTGAAAGGCTCTTGAAAGATGGTCAGAACACTTGCAAACCTGTGCTGTCACGGCCTAATCAATATCGCATGCAGGTCCAAACTGTGGAGTCACTTTTCAGCCCTTATCTGGGCAAAACTCCCCACACAGCCAACAGCTGGGAAGAGGTTGAGGTTTGGAAGGACAGATGTTGAGCCGGGAGCCATCACCTCCTATAGCAACAGCTGTGGCTGCCACAGCTGGTTGAGAAATGCCCAGATTTAGCAATTGCCCCAAAGATTCGAGTGAACAGGTACTCCAGCTGATGCACTGAGACTATGGAAAGGGATTTTTGAGTATATTAGGAGACCCCTACCACCTCTCCCAGCAAAGACGAAGGCTGATGTTAGCAGCGAGCAGAGGAGGCTGCGGCGGTCAATGGCAGACAGAGCTCTCCCCAGCTCAACGATTCTCTTGACTCACCTTCCTGGTCTGGTCTCACTGCCATCAATGCTTGGGAAACAACAGCAGGAAAACACAATGAAAAAGAGAAAAAAAAAAAGGCAGATAGGTTTAGCTACACATAAAAAGTAATCACACCCTCAGGGCTTGCTGTACAGCAGGGGCAGAGGAGATAAGCCTTCCCCCTAAAGACACCGACAAGGAGAGCCTTCCCCACACAGCCGTTCAGTGGCCCAAAGCCTGATGTCCCTCTGCTCTGGGACACAGCAAAAAAAAAGGTGCATTCCCATTGTCTCCCTGGGAGGCAAAAGAGGATGAAATACTATGACTTTTCCTTTATCAGCTGTGTGCTAGCTGTGTTTAGCCTGCATGTTTTTCATTAGACCTGGCATGTCCTTATCCTCCAGTCATCTTGCAGTTTCTGATGACTGGTCATCAAATGAGTGGTCACTCCGTTCCTAAACCATCTGTGCCCCTCCACTCCTCTGGTTGCTCCTGGAGAAGGAGTCAACAAAGTCACAACCCAGCAAGCACAAGATCTGTTGTTCCAGCAAAGCTCAGATAATGACTGGGACTTCTCCAGAGTTCAAAGCTATTGGACTCCAGATATGGACTATGTCTCTTTTTCTTTTTTTAAGGTGTTCCTCTAGTATGTATATCCCTTCTGAAATCACAGAATCACAGAATCACAGAACTGTAGGGGTTGGAAGAGACCTTCAGAGATCATCTAGTCCAACCCCCTGCCAAAGCAAGTTCACCTGAAGCAGGTTGCAGAGGAACGCATTGAGGTGGGTTTTGAATGTCTCCAGAGAAGGAGACTCCACAGCCTCTCTGGGCAGCCTGTTCGAGTGCTGTGCCATCCTGAAAGTAAAGAAGTTTTTCCTGATGTTGAGATGGAACTTCCTGTGTTCCAGCTTTTGTACATTGCCCCTTGTCCTGTCAGCAGGCACCACCAAGAAAAGCCTGACTCCATTTTCTTGACACCCGCCCTTTAGATATTTATATGCATTAATGAGATCCCCTCTCAGTCTTCTCTTCTCCAGGCTAAACAGACCCAGGTCTCCCAGCCTTTCCTCATGAGAGATGCACTCCATTCCCTTGATCAACTTTGTAGCCCTCTGCTGGACTCTGTCCAGTAGTTTCCCTGTCCTTCTTGAACTGAGGGACCCAGAACAACCCCACCAAATGCCTAGATAAATTGAGTCAAGGCCAGATATTCTCCTAATATTTTTCATGAACACAGCAAACAGGCATCCCCCATAATACTGGGGATCCAGCCGGCAAAGCCCTCCGCTTGTGTCCTGTAGCCATGCCACGAGGAAAGTGCAAGGTGCAAGCCCTCCGCATCACCCTGGCAGGAGTGGCATCACCACTAGACCCACCACGAGTCAGCCACCCCAAAGGGGACCCATCAGCTGGGCCCCCTCACCCCCAGCGCAGCTGGAGGTCCAATATGGGATGTTCAAATGTATGTTTATGGAACAAAAGCCACCCTTCCTCCACCTCAGGGCTGAGGCTCCCTCTTGTTTGATGTGTTTGTAAATAAATCTGTATTTCCAAGGAGGCTGCTTCCTGTTAGACCCTATTAAACACTCCTCCTGGTGCCCTAGCGTCCTGTGTTTGAAAGACGTGAATGTGGTTTGTCGTTTCACCATATCTAAATACCCTAAGTGAAGCAAAGGCTCATTTACAGCTACATGAAATGGATGTAAACAATGACAAATACACTTACAGTAACAAGCAGGCAGAGAGACAACCTGAGGGCTTTGGTTACGGGAACAGACCAGAGCGGACGAGTGCCATTGTTCAGTCCAGGACATGTCCACAGAAGCAGCTTTTTGGTGCTGAGAAGACTGAAAAGAACAGCAAGGAAATATTTTCATTCCACAGCTTCAAAGTGTTTGGATAATTACCCTAGAATCCTTTACAGAGGAAAACATATATCAAAAAATGAGTAAACCACATTTTATTTATAAACAGGAGTACTAACTAAGGTACAATCTTCATTTTCTGTGACTGTTATCTTCTCCTCCCTATTCCCAGCTAGCTTTAATCCCCTTTATATCATAGACACTTTCTGCATGTGAGGTTATGTATTTCAGCACAATAAACAGGTGGAGCAGCAACTCAGGTTTTTTTCCTAGACATTTCCTTGCCATTTTTTATAAAGGTTTTTCCATAAGGGTTTTTCAAGAGATCTCTAAAACCACCTCAGTGAATTGTTGACATGCCTACAACCTTTCAAATTCATCACCATCCACCCATCAGGTTTAGTTTCTGTTAGTCAAAAGTTCATATTGTACGGAAGAAGGTACAAGTGTCATGTGGCACATGACATAAATTAAGTTGGGTATCAAGTTGGACAAATCTAAATCCTTCACTTAGGTGAAAGAACATCCTGTGACATGCTCACCCATGTGATCTGTGAGTATTTATAAATCATTTGTAGCCCCAAACCAATTTCTCATTGGAATTATGTCTGTTTTAGAATAGGAGCGAAATTCAGACTTCACAATGTGTTTACAAGCAATCTGCAAACAGTAAGGAGTGCCAAAGTAAAGTGTGTGTATCCAGCTCATAATTGGCATCTGTACACTGGATGTGCACAGATAGTTTTAAGTTTAGTTTTCAAAGAAGTCGCCACCTTGAAGGCTAGAATTATCTTCCCCAGGTTTTGCACTGAATAGTTAGGTTGAGGAGGAAAAAATAAATTGAAAATATTTAAATGTCATTGCATCATATAATCAATGAATAAAATAATCATTGCATAAAATATGCTTACATGGAAAAATCAGTCTCCTTTGCTCTGATTCAATTATTTCCATCATACATAAATGTTAAGGTCATTATGAGTTTTGACACTCACTTCAATGGGGCTCAAGATTTCCTCCTGAGAACTGATTAATGGGAAGGTCAGGCTTCATAGAGAAGATTAAATACAGCCATTACATGTTGGCATTATGAACTCCTTCATACTGTTGAATGATTAAGATTTTGCACCATATTTCTTCTGAACGCTGTGCGACTATGCTTACTTTGTTCAGAGCTTTAAAACAAACCAGTAAGATGGAAGTGAAATTGAGTTAAATATTACAGCAGTTCATCACATGTCCAGGGGCATTTATTACTAGGCCCAGGAATGAACAGCTGTAAGAATGTGCCTGAAGCATCATGCAGGAGGTGGTTATAAATGTGTCTTTTTGTCTTTCTTTTTTTTTCTTATTTCTTTGAGATGGAATGCATGGAAACTTGGAACCATACAAGTTATCAAATTTCTTTTTCCACACAATCCAGACCATTTTACTTCCCATCTTTTGCACCTACTTCTCAGGAGGGACAAGGGTCCATATTACACTAATAGAAACAGTTTGTCTTATACAATGATTTAAACTATCAGCTAAGTTATCTTGTGTGTCAAGTATTAGAAATATCACCAGAAACCCCTGTTTCTTTTCCTTCTTTTCCCTTGTTCTTTCTGTGCAAACATGTTGACCTACATGAGGTGGTCCTTACTACTAAACTTAGAAGCAGCACCTTTCTAAGCTTCATCTCACTGTAAAGTGAGGAAAAGAACTTCAGCAGATATCTTGGTGTAAAAACTTATTGAGAATGAATACTGTTCCAGAAAACATGTTTCTTACTGATGCTTGTAAAGGGTCTGCAGCACCTACATGATACAGAGCAGGGAAAGGACAGAGAAGCAAAAGAGATAAAGAAAGGGGAAACTTCCATTTTCTTACTCTGGTTTTCCAGAAGTAACTTTGCAGATAGGCTTTTCTGTTGAAAGCTTAAGAGGATTCAATTCCAGAAATGTCCTGGCTTGAGAAGATTCTTATAGGGATTGCTCCTCCACTTCTGTGTTATTAATGTACTATAAGTGACGTTACACTCAAGTAATGAATGAATGATAAAAGGGAGGGACACTGTGCCAGAAGGGCTTCTAAAGAGAAATAACAGTTGGAGTTATTTGTTCCTGTGTAAAAAAAGATGCTTATGATCATTTTTCTCCAAGCAGAACATTTTTTAAAGAATTGACATAGTTATTTTAACTCGTGACGGTGCTACTATTTTGAGGACAGGTTGCCAGGTCTAGAAAAGAAGGACATGAAAGTTACCAAACAGGAAAACAGGCAGTGAGCGGAGACCTCTTATCAACAGTAAGTACGTTGAATCTCACCCAGAATATCACTCCAGTTAAAAATCAGTTCTGGAGCACTCACATCTGCTGAGATAATTGTGCAGGCAAAGGCCACAGCTTTCTCCAAATCACGCTCACACTCTGGCTGCTGCAGGCAGCTCATGAAGACGACATCGTTTCCTGACCTGTGGACACTTTTCTTGTTGCACAGCTGTGTTGAGCCCTCCCAGGATGAAATCCAAAAGCAAGCAAATTTTCTAGTGGCCTGTTATGATTCGTGATGCAATGAAACCTTCCAGTTAGCCACTGTAACAGCAAGAAGGAAGTCAACCAAGTGGAAAATAGCATAAATACAAGGATCCCGTTTCATTACATGTAAATGTCATTCTACACGATATACCAATAAGTGAACATGAAAAATACAAAGTATTTGAAGGCAAATACAGGACTGAATTCTGTCAGGATTTAATTTTTAACAGGAAATCCTGTGTGAATTGCTGCTGGCCTCACTACAAGGGCTGGTGTTGATAGAGTCTTTTTTTATACCTGCTTCTAACGGTGATGATCCCTGCAATGTCCCTTGCAGATACAAAGCCATAATCAAACACAAATGCTGACATCTCTTTTTCAAGACTGTGCCTAATTCTCTTCCATGTTAGCAGGAGGTCCGCACGCATGGAGGCCAGGCTCCCTCCAGGCTCCCAGCCACAGGCTCCCCTATCACCCCGAGCACCACAGTGCAATTAACGTGTCTGAACCTGTCACCGCTTGCGAAGGTGTAATCTCGCCATGAACTCACTACATCAGGAGATCTCTTAGCTGTGCCAAAACAGCTGAAAGGTGTAGGAGAAACTTGAGCAGATAAGATTGCTATCAAGAAGCTATTTCTAGTTTAGCAGCCTCACCACAGACTTGCTGCTTTCTGTCTTGAGCAGGAGAATGAAGCTATTTTTCTCATGTTCTTGCAATTATTGATGTGGTATGTTTCTGAGAGTTCATTTTGATTTGAGCATTGCCTTGAATCGTTCTGTCTGTATCAGCAAATGCAGACAGCCTCCTTTCTGGCCTCTCTTCCAGTGAATACTTTTGTTCAAGTGCATATTGCTGGAAAAGTTGGATTGAATATAGCGTATTCATTGCATACACATACTTCTCCCCAACCAGTATGTGAGTTCAAGCACTGTATGCTTCAATTCTTATTTCCCGCGGATTGTCAGATAACCCCATTTTTCATCTGTATTTCATTTGAAGGGCCTTCTGACTTAGACTTTGTACCCCCTGGGATCTTCTCCAGTTCTCTACAACATTCTTGCTTTTCCAAGTTATTTTTTACAGCTTAACTCTGGCAAAATTATTGCTGCTCCCCTTCTCTGTTGGTAGCAGCTTCCAGCCATGGGGCACTGGACTGCTTCCCAAGTTGCGGATCCAGCCCAGGACTGTGGGCTCAGTCTCTCTAAGCCCTGCTGACTAATGTGAACACCGTTGTTCCCACCTCTTTCTAGAATAACAACACAGTGGACAGCCCGTTCAATACCAGTTCAGAACTTCTCAATTATTTTTCCATTAAAGTACAAACTTTCCCATATCAAACTTGGGGCAAAAAGTTTGTTTTAAGGCAACAAAACCCAGGATAGAGAATTCTCCTTATCACCTGCCTTTAATAGTGATCTGACAAAGCTGACACTTAGAAATCAGCAATTGCCTTCAGGACCAACATCTGTTTCACAGTCACTTGACTGAAAATAGAGGACAGACAGGGCTGGCTCGAAAATAGCCCTCCCACGAAAGCCTATGCTCCAGATGCTCTCTCTCTCTACTCCTTTTGCTACACCGACAGTCCTCTGTCCTCTTAATCTAATCATCAGGAGCGATGGGAGGAGTGCCCTTCTGCACTGCAGCCCCTGCAGCAAACCTAGCTGGATGTAACCCGCACACAGCACCTTGTGAGAAGAGCTTTTCTGTGTGCTGGGGCCAAGTCTGAGGAATAATTTCACTGCTGCAAAGTAGAGTCCTTAATTCAGAATTTAAGACAAAGAAGAAATACATAGCAGGCCAGGTCAAAACCAAAAAAAGGCTTCCCTGATGTTCGGCTTGCAATGAAAGACACGGAAGATGTTGTGCCAAGGGGTAAGATGGATTTCTAGGTGCCCAGTGCTTCTCGGTCAAAAGCTTCTGGGCTGATGGCTCCCAGGTAAAGACATCCAGGCTCCCTGCTTCCGTGCTCAGCTCCCAGGAGCCTGGGGCTCTGCGGGCCAGCGAGACGCCCAGAGTCCCTGATGGAGGAGCAGGTCCTGAGAGTGCTGTGAGGGCCACATCTAGCTGGAGCCTGGCACTGTCTTTATTAGAGAACAGACCATTCTAAGAGAACAGTTCACTGCTGCCCGGAGGTACCCCAGGTTTGGTCAAGGCCGAGGTAGGAGAAAAATGCCAAAACATTTGATAATTCTAGCTAGAAAGATGTTTTATTACCTCCCTGTGCCTGTGAAAAAATAAAGTAAAAATGAAGTCATATATAGAAAAACTGCAAACGCAGGGGAGAATGCAATTCAGGAGCACCCTTGTTAGCACACCCAGCACTGCAGCCTGCGACCATTTCTCTCCAGAGGGAAGCAGCTTTCATCCTCTGAGTTACTGGCCCATAAAATACTCATTACCATCGTTGTATGGAAGTTTGCATCCAAGGCTAAAGTTCAGCCAGCGATGTCTGGCAAAATTGCAGCACTTTTTAAACAGCAAGGATGCCAATTCCAACACTTTTTACTTAAATGTTTTTGTGTTGTTGCATAGCAATCCTTGTTACCAGAGAACTCTGAGCGTAGACTCAACTTATATGTATGCATATGTACGTATACCTGTGTTTAGTTATGCATGCTCCTCCTGGGCATGAGGGCTGGGAACCAGTCACATAACGTCCTCCTGGCAGCAGGCAGCACAAGTGGGAGGTGGCGTGCAGGGCAGCGCGGACATGATCTGCAGCCTGCAAAGGCCTCTCCTCTAGTGCATTTTTTACAGCTTCCAAAATCTTTACCACAATCTGTTTCTTGTTGCTCTGCACTCCTAGAAGCTTTAATTAGCAGGGGATATTGCTGGGTGAAGTGATGCACCAGCACTCTCCTCAATGAGATGGCGGCCTGGATGTGCCTTCCCCCAGCATGCCTCCGGCAAGCCCACAGCTGGGGAAAGCATGCCTCTCCAGCGAAGAGGGGCCTCTCCTGGCTCTCAGCAGACCTGCCTTTATCACAGGTGGGTGTGCTGGTATTTTGACCTGGATTCCTCCTCCAGAAGAGACTTTCTCGTGAGAACATCACAAGCAGCCCTGAGAAGAGCTGGACAAAGAGACACAGCTCTCCTTTTTCTTCTTCAGAAACAGCCTTTCTGCTTTTCCTGGACCTAACTAGATCCTGCAGCATTTTCCACTTCATTTCAAAGCCCTTTGTGGTGCCCACGCCTGTTTGACCCTGCAATCTTCTGCTGTGGAAGCGCATAATCTACCCCAAAGTCTAAGTCATGAAAGGATAGGAAGGATAGGATTCTCCATAAAACCAGGTGACACATTTTCACCCTACCCTGTGGGATATAAGGCTTTAATTTATTAAGTTTTTACATGCATATGGCCAAATTTTATCTTGCTAACACCATACAATGAAAGGCAATGTTGCTGAACCCCTGGCTCAGGCCTGGAAGCTGACATTTAGACCATAAGCCGGTGAAACATTTCCTGGTATTAAATGACTTGTGTAACCTGGTGATGCAACAAATGACATTTTAGTCTACAGGCAAGCGGGCCCCAAATGCCTCCCTGTTCAAGCCAGTTTTATATTGTTGAGCTACTACATCTTCAGGAGAGCCACTCCTGGGTTGTGTCCATGGAAATGAGAAATGACAAAACAGCACTGCTCCCATGGGTTGGCTTTGAGTTGCACACTCTTTCTCTTGCACTGAATCCTTGCAGCTTTCCCTTGAGCTGTCCCTATGGTTCACTGTATAGAAAGCACCCTTTCAGTCTGGTACCTACTTTCCTAAAGTAAATCCACAGAATGGACCTGAATCGGATATTAGACAGTGCCAAATATCTCAAGGCATTGCAACATGGGGAAACAGGCCCAAGGTGTTCAGTAATCAGCAGAAGACTGTATTCCTTGGTGTGAACATATCTTTGCTCTTTGGGCCTTCAGATTTGTGGGCAGATCAATGCACTTGGTAAAGTGATAGCTTTTACAAACATGACCAGAAATTTACAACCTCTTACCATCTGGCAATATTATTTGCTGGTGGGAGGTGGGGAGGACTTTGGCACAAACAAAATCCATCCAGTCTAACGTAACCATTTCATTTTGGGTATATCTTAATTCCACCTTCCTGGTTTTTGCACTGCTTTGGAACACTTGTATGGTTATTAAACAATATTTTCTGTTTATAATTACCTGTAGTGCTCAGATAGTGCAAAGAGCACTGTCTGATCTTGGTTCTGCTGTGATACTACAGTGCAGGGAAAATAACGGCAAACCCAAACAAGGAACATCCCGTCACCTTGTTAGCTGTGTGGTAGGAGGCAAAGCAAGGAGAAGGCAGGAGCAGCCCTGGGGTTGCATCCCCCTCCCTTGCCGATGGCTCCGGAAATCACATTCCAGGTGCCTGGTCGCATGGAGTGCTGGTCGCATGTGCATGCACCACAGGAGGTAATACAGTATCATACAAGATTAATAAAAGGAAATCAAATATCCCTTTTGGGAAGGCCCCTCTAAATGCTAGAAATGTGTATCAGTTATTTCACCTCAGGGTAAGTTAAAAAATATCCACCTTTTAAAACTCAGTGTCTGAAGGTGAAGTGGGAGGCCTGCTCTCTCAGGATCCCATGTTAGTGTGGAGACACTCTCCAATGGAGCGTATCTTACTGGAGACACCCAGATACCTACACATTTTGTAGTTGCTGCTGGGGCAGGGAAGAAAGATTTGGTCCCTGAATTCACCTGGTATTGCCTTGCTTAATAAAGCATGTAGAGCACAAAGTAGCTGAGGAGAGGCAGCGGTTAAAGTGTCAGAAGCAGCAGAACAAGCAGTAGATGAAAACCCAAACTGCTGGAGGACGTGCTCCAGCAGACCCCGGGTAGGCACCCACTGCCATAGCCCTCGGTGCTGGCTCCTGCCATGATGCTCTGACAACAGGCCAGGCTGCTCTCATACACTCTGCCAAAGACCTGAGAGGACACACACGCCCCAGGAAGCACAAGAAAATGTGAACAGAATTGGCAAAATTCTTAAATTATAAAGACTGCTAGGATATAATACAACACTGGAATAAACAGGGATGGAACTGGCATTCCTGCTTCACAAAATGTGCCAGCATTTCTAAGACTTGGCTGCCTGAACTTTAGCCCTGGTTTCAAACTTCCATATAACTATGGTAATGAGTATTTTTCAGGCCAATAACAATAGCTCATGGGATAAGGAGGAGTATTTCCCCACACAGCCTATCTCCAGTGCAGCACTGGGTATGTTTTTGTAGGAACGTAATGATGTGTTAGCTTTCTAACCTCAAACTCTACATATACATCACTGCACAAGGTTTGTTTGCACATGTTTTTTATAGCTTGCATGCTTAATTACTTAGTGATTTATGGCTGTCATTAAACATTGCTGCTCTGCGTTTGAGAGGCTCCAGGAGCAAATGGAAGTGACTTGGAACAGCTCCATCTCCTTGCCTGGTGAGGAACGGAGAGCTTCAGAGGCATAGGTGCTCCTCCACATCCTTATCGTCTGCCCATGGGCATCTATGGAGCCCATGCTCTATCAGAGTGGGACAAGTGAGCAAGGATGTACAGAACTGAGCTAGCTCCTGCTTCATACATCTGACTCAAACTTGGCCTTTTCCCTACACAAGGGAAGACCTCCCTGTCACCCTCACAGGACTCCTGCACGTTACCACGTTGTTCTCCACAGGCTTGGGAAAGGGACAGTCTGGCGAGCTGTCACAGAGACTAGAGAAGCATTTCATATAGGGGAAGAGTTAAGACTGTTGTGAAAGTGGTATTGCAGAAGGCAAGTTTCAAATTTCCCGGTATTGGGAGGTTTAAGTCAATTATACTTCAAGTCTTGAAGCACTGATTTCACATTCTGGAAAGTATCAGGAACCACTGACTTCCTTACCTTGTAGCGATTCATTTTTTTGGATGCTTCAAAGATGTGGCAGCAGTGCTGCTTTTCCCATGCAGTCAGATGTCTCCCATCAAACTGGCCATCACAGCCCAGTGCCACCTACATGAACTGTGACAGCAAAAGGCCTGGGGAAATGGCACCATGGGCACATGGGGTAGCTGCCCGAAACCTGCATGCATGCCCACCTTTCCCTCATTCACACCTCTCCTTGGTGCTGCTCATGCCAACAGCAGACTTCTGCGTGGGGGAGGATTGGTGCATCCAGAAGGCAACACTCGGTCCCGCAGGCTTGCGTTGGGGAAGGAGGGAGGGAGACGAACCAAGGGCAGCCCCAGGGGTGAGCTTGCTCCAGGACAGGCAGCGTACGGCTCTGCCAGTGCCACTCTGTGCCCGCATCTGCTGCAGGCACGGATGGGCCCCGTGGGGGTTTGCTGGTGGGTCAGTGTCCCTCAGCGAGGGGTCTCTGAAGAAATTCTAGATGTCAAGTCTCTTCAAACAGAGGCAGTGAAGCATTTGGACTGTGATAATATGACATACTTGAAAGCTGGTGCAAGGTCAGAGAGGCTGTTTGTGGAGGGTTTGGTGGTTGTTTTTTTTCCACTCTATGCACAGCAAAAGTTGTGAGATCCTGGCAAATGCTGTGAGCAGCTCTCTTTCTGCGGTCCAAACCTCAGGGATGCTTTGACAGAAAGACTCCTCATTTTCACCAAACAGCTGCAGCTGCTGCAGCAAATCAGTATTTGGGCTTATTGGGGTTGGGCAGATTGGAAGTTTTTGAGTAATCTGGATATGAAAAGCAGCTGCATATGTGCGTGGGGCAGGCAGTATCTACAGAATGTGCTGTGTCAAGTAACCCCAAACTAAATTTATCCTCCAGCCCTGCTAAGGCATAGCAACTTCCAGAACAGTTCAAGCCTGCGTGTGGGTTTCAGAGCCCATTGAAACCTTGGCTCTGAGAACAGCAGCTTTGCTCTCAGGGCCAAAGCGTGACAAGAAGCCCTTGCAGCTTGCAGGTGGAAAGTTAGCGATGCTGCAATTCATATTCCCAAAGCTGCCAGCAGCCCCCCAGCTATCCATAAACCATGTCCTGCTGTCATGCAACCCTTATTTCCTTTACCTTGTCACCTTAATCCACAGAGATCCAGTCTGTATCCCCATTACTTTTTCTAGCATTACCTCCCTAACGGTCCTTGGGTGTCAACCACTGTACCATACCAAACACCATACTCCAAGTAGATAACCTGATACCAGGCTGGAGAAGATCAGAGCCACAGTGTGACAGCCAGATGTGTGCAACCAGTAAGTGAAGTACTGTAGCAGCAGTAACACTTGGGTGGCATATGAATTCTTTAAGAAGGGGTTGCATCTCAGGAGTTCCTTGCTCAAATTACCTCAAATTTGGCATCTAATCCACACTTGGAGAGCAATTTCAAGGGAATTCTGCTATTCAGATGAATTATTTGGGTATGTCTGCATTGGACATACTGCAGAGATCCTCAGTCTAACACTGGATGAGCTGGCTCCCAAAGCAGAAACAGCACAGCTGCCCCAAACAGAAGAGATACTGCCAATATCCAAGCTTATCTCCATACACACTGTGTCATTGACATTAAGGTTTGCATGCAGGTTTCGGGCAGCTGCAAACCTTAAACAAAACAAAACAAAAAAAATTCAGGGTCTGAGGAAGGAGGAATGCCAATTTTCTAAAATTGCGCATGCCTTGATACAGAAGACAGGATTAGTCTGGATGATTTATGAGTGCCCGGGCCACTCGTGCTAGGCTGGGACAGGATTTCTGCACTGGAGCAGGAAAGGCTGGGTTGCTTCTGGCAGCAGCTTCAGAAAAAGTCCAGAGGAATTCCTACTGGCCATTTCTAACAGCGTCCTAGCAAGGGAGAGACCAGGGGCATGGGGAAGCAGGGCTGGCCCGGCACAGGCCAGCATGGGTCTGGTGAGACTCATTATCCTGGCTTCATCACCTCGCCCGATGTTGTGATTGCAGCTCAGCTCAGAGGCATGCCTCCGCAGCTGTGAACAGGCGCCCTCAGGCTCCAGAAAGATGGCTAGAGAAAAACAGGAGTGTAATTTATGTCACATCTTCTTATCTCCTCTCCTTTCCACCAGGATGCAAATTAGTCATAGCTTTAGTAAGTGATTACATAAGCATCATATTAATTTTGTTCATATTTCCCCAAAGAAATCAGCAAATTGTTAGAACAACTTGGACTCGCAGATTTATTTTCCAGGCATCATGGACTATTGGCAACTGGGGTGAAGTAATATATCATTTCACAACAAAGATAATCTGGTTAGCAAACCAAATTTCTTCCAAAAGAAAGAAGCAGCAGTAAGCGAGTAGACAGTGACAATCAAAAGCCACGAGAGGGTTGGGAGGAGAAAGCAAACTTGGTTCAGCCCATTGTTTTTTGTGTTGCCTTCTCTAGAGCTGCCTGAAGATTCATTTGTTGCCATCCAGAATATTCTGTTACACAATGCATTATTCAAAGACAGAGGGAGAGACTGTACATTCACAGATGGAAAAAGTCTTGAGGGAGTTCAGTGTACGAATGCCCAAACCCCTCAATTGTGTGAGCTTTTGACAGTCCCAGATGACCCACCAGGGTGCACACCTCCCACTGTCTGCCCCCTCCTGCAACTCTTGCTGGATGATATGCGTGCAACTGTTTCACTGGAAGGAACAGGTTTGATGAGAAAATTCTCTGCTGCATCCATTTTCTGAGTGCAACAATAGGACAGAGGGAAGGAGCTCTTGGAGGGCGTGTGAAGTCTCCTTAGCACAGCCCAGAACAACTTGAAGTGTGGCAGGGAAGTAAATCCACGGGGCCTTTGGCCAGCCCTGGCTCCGCTCCTCCTCATTGCTAAGTGCCCTCCCGAGAAGAAGTAGCTCCTTGCGTTCCTGTTTGAGCTGAGGCAGGACCTGCATGACACCTCTTCAAGCACTGGGCTTCTCCTGGCTGCAAACCTGGGGCTCAGAGCTGGTAGAAGGCCAACATTTGTAGAGCCTGTCTTAAACCTGGGAGCAGGAACAGGAGTCATTCTGTAAATAAAGTTAAATTTTTTTATCTTCCCAAGGAATACTCTCAGCCCTGAGCACTCTGGCTGGGGACAGGCTGATAAATATCAGGAATCTTAAACTAGAGAGTTTTGTTATTTATTTCTTGCAGCAGTCAGCCCAACACGCAGAGGGGATGAAAGATGATGCCTGAACACAGGGCTGCCAAAGGTGCCCAGCACACAGCACCTCGCCTGTAAGCACTAAGCAAATACAGGCACATACAAGCTCCTCCATCTTCCCTGCAAAATTTTTCACCCTCAGGCTGAATGATGCCACCTTGCAGTGCCCCTGTGGAGACAACCAGCTACAACAGACCTAACAAGGTCCCTGCACAGGACACAGTGGGGCACATGACAGCCCTGCTGCTGAAATACCCTTTACCATGGGGTCAGTGGCAAGGAGGGCGGCAGTCACCCAGCAGCCATCATCTTCCCCTGCCCATCCTCGGGGAGATGTTGGTCCAGCGAGTTTCCCTGTGGATGCCCAGCCCTTCCCGGCAGCTTCCCCCTGTCTGCTCTTTGGGCTGCCAGCAATGCCCCTGCAACCACCTCACACCCCTCGGGCAAGGGTTCTCCAACTGGGGGCACTGGGAGAGAGCAAGACAGAATGGACTATACTAAAAAATATGAGGAACGTATCTTTCCCCAAGTTTCACGCCTGGGGAGCGCGTGTGGAGAGTCAGGCATCTAAAAACCAGAGCTAAACAGCTAGCAAGACTATGCCTCACATCCTACCAGTCCCAGCAACCTTTTTTGACTGCTGGTCACCCTCTCCCTCCACACAGAGCTGTCCTCAGGTTTCTCTTGAGGTGACACAATCATTACAAAATAAAAGAAAAAAGGAGGCATAAAAGAAATCCCTTTCAAACTAAAAAATGGATTAAAATGTGCTTTTTTGCTGTTCACTGGCCAGTCAGAGCACTTGCTTAGAGACAGAGAAACTGCAGACAGGTTGCTCCTCAGCTTGATGGGGTTCACCCCAAATGGGTCCTCCCACATTGGTGTGTTCAGAAGAGCCGTGGCTTCTTCCCCCAGAGCCCTTCTGCTTTGGGTCAGCACATATTTGCCAGATTAGAGAGAGAGAGAGGACACCATTCATGCCCATGCCATCTCCCCCTCCTTCGATGCTATCCCAAAAGAGCATCAAAAGAAGAAGATGACACAAACACCAACACCTACACACACCTGCTCACACTGTATCACACAGCACCGTGCTGCCTGTGCGCGAGGTCCCTCTAATCCCAGGTGCAGTTTTCAGCAGGGGTGCCCCGAGTCCTCCCTTCTTTCGAGGTGCCACAGCAAGCGCTGGGTGTGACAGGGGCAACCGTGCTTTCCCCCATGCTCACTGTGGGGGATCATCCCATGGGTGTCTGCTTCATCGAGCCCCATGGGAAGGGATGTGGTGAAGTGGGCACCACACCATCTGTGCTGGGGCAGAGCCATCCGTGGCAGAGGACAACCCAGTGCTGAGGAATGGGAAATGCTGGAAACTCCACGTGCCCCTGGGTTCCAGGCACCCCCCCCTAGCTCAGAGGAGGGTTTGAGAATTGAAATATCAGGCCTGGGGGCTGCCTGTGGCAGCCAGGAACTTCAACCTTCTTCAGACGAGGCGACCATTCACTGCAGACTGATTGGAGATTGGAGACTGTAACATTTCTTACAAGCTGTCCCATGGCCATCAGCTGGAGGCAGCACCATCACTGCTAGCCTGAGCTGCATGAGATATACGTACAGGACTTCAGGTACTAAACAGCTACAGATCAATACGGTAAGTAGTATTTCTGCACTGGTGAGATGAAGAGAATAGCAATCCAGCTAACTCTTCTTCTCTTTAACTTCTAATTATTCTATGCCCAAGAAGTTCCTACAACAGCCAAAACTGTATTCTGTGGAGCTAGAGTGATTTCTAATTTCTACATTAAATTAAGAGCCATAGTAGACCTCCTAACAGCATGCTTGACCTCTGCGTTAAACAATTTCAGTCCCTCCTCTCCACTCATCTGAAGAGTTTAAATCCTGAGACGTTTAAGGCCTAATTCAGCAAAGCACTTTGGCATGTGCTTACCCCTAACAGCACAAAAAGTTATCCTGGAACTAGCAATAACAGAAGCCAATTTGAGTTTTATTTTGTTTGGGAGGTACTTAGTTGATGTAGCTGGAGAAAGCAACAACAAAAAGAGCTATAAACTTCCACTCTATGTATCTAGATTATATTGCAGTAACATTCATATCTATGTAGTTCAGCTGCACCAGCCATTTTGCTGCACACACTTGTGATTCAGAGGTTAGCTATATCTACGATGCTTTGGGGGCAAGGGGAGGTTTTTAAAAATGCCTGAAGCAATTTCATTAGCAGAAGATAGTCTTTTCCACTTTATCATATGAACTGCGGTTGCTGTACAGTGAAGTCGTTCAAGAGCAGCTGGTTTTCATTGATAGGTGAATTGTTTGCCCTAAGTTATGGAGTTATGATGGACTATATATAAGCACCCTTTAGATTTTATTTTTAAAGAGCAGAAGCACAACATATTCTTAAATAACTGCTAACCCCAGCCAACTGGATTTCTTTGCAATTTTGTACAAACGATGATTTGTTTCCAAGCTGAGATTTGATATACTGAGTCCCAGCCCCGAGCACAATTCTGAAGCCAAGCTCAAACTTCCTGAAAATGAAAATTCATTATGAAACATAAACAAGTCTTTAACCATGACATAGAGAATAGGAACAAGAGGTGAAATCATTCTGCTGTGATAAGAATAATTTTTCTCCGCAGTTGAATCATTGTTCTAGACTGAGCATGTGAAAACAATTAGGTTAGCCTTACCTTCTCTGTCTTAGATTTGGACAAGTAATTAAAAGTTAACAGAAGGTAAACTAAAATTAGTTCAAAATGCTACAGCCATATGATAACCCAGAAATAAAAACCACAGGCCTGTCCATTGTGATTTAAATCTAAAACAGAACGGGACTAGACCTAAAATGGTTCCCATTGCGTTAACTGTGGGTCTGTCTGCTCTGCTTGCCCGACTACTGACTGCTTCTCCATCCTCTGGAGGAAGTCCTTCCCTGACCTCACCTTCTCTAGGGTCACAGTTCCCAAATTTTACCCACAGGCTTTCACAGTCCTGCAAAGACTGAGCTCTCTGTCTGGCAAAGACACTGACCCTATGGTCTCCATGCAGGTCAGACCTACACCTCTTCCCAGCAACCACCACTGGTGCTGCAGCTCCCAGTTCATCATGCTGCATACTGGCTTTGTCCAAGGGTCACACCTGGGATATTTGTTCGGCAGCAAGAGAGTGAGTTGCCTGATTAGGGCACACCAAGGTGTTGGTTGCAGGAGCCTGCCTCTCTCCACAAGGCACAGCGGGAGCCTAGACAGGTGCCACCAGCACCTTCCCACAGCCAGGTCACATCTACCTATATCCTCCAGAGACAGGGAACACTTTGACTGCAGGGCCAAGACAACAGCTTCAATTGCAGGGCCAAGAAACTTTCTGTCTTTGACACAAGCAGGGGGACTCCATGCTGAATTCTGGCTTTGCAGTGGTGACCAGGTGTCAACAGCTTTGTCCTGAAGATACAGACAGGAAGACTGAAAATGATCCTACTGGCATGGGGGAGTAAAAGTCTCTTTGATGCATACGTGCCTGTGGATGCTTACTTAGACCCTGATAGCAAGTTGGGACAAGTCACAAGCATGGGATGGCCTAGAGAAGTGGCCCACCGCTGCCATCAGCAGTGGAGGGGATGCACTGTGACAGTGTCCTGGGCCAGGGCTGCTCTCAGCAGCCAAGGGGCTGCACCTCCAGGCATCACTGCAGCCTGGCACTTCCTGTACACTGGTACCAGGACATGAGCAAGTATCAAGTGCCAGGAACATCTAACGCCTGCTTGCAGCTTGCTACACTGTTGACCGATCAGTGGCCAAGGAGGCCATTCTCACCTACTTTGACATACTTTGTGGCAAAAAGCAGAGTCTAACATGGCTTTTGTTCCTAGCAGGGAAGTGAGCAGCGCTCAGGCAGGAAGGCATGCATGCAGAACAGACCAGAGCATGCTGGCTGCCTGCGCTCGCTTGTACCCACTCATCCTCCCACAGATGAGCAAGAATAGTACCTGATCACATTGCACATGTGGCTTGCCTTCCCCTGATAACAGCACTGCAACTTTCAGCACAAATAATGCTTCAAAACTCCGCTTTCAGTCCCACAAATGGCGGGGTCCTACATCCCTGCATTTGTGCACAGTCGGTTCATTCCTCAACAGCAGACAACAGGACCAGCACGTACCCAGCAGGGCTCATCTTCAGGGCTGTGAACACATAACTCAGCTGCGTTTTTGTTAGGTAGCCCAGAGTTAGGGATGCCTGTGGGGTATTAGGTACACCCATGGAGATTTGGGGCTTTGCTTTTATTTACACAAAAGCTGCTTGTGATAAACTAGGAAATGCTTGTATTATCTTGTGGAGATGGAGCACGTTGAAGCATGTCTGATTTTGATGCTCACGTGGTGTGGATCAAATAGTGCTGCTAACAGAACCAAGCAGGAAAGACAGTACAGGAGCCCAGATTAGACTACGATAAGCAGGGTTATAGCCTTGAAGAGAAAACTCCTCCACCCCAAGCTCCCATGACATGGCTGGTTCACCAAGAGCGAGGAGAGAGAGATCTAAGAAAAGTGAAGAATATCACAGACCTGCGCCTGTGGAGAGGGAGGAGGACTGAGTGCACTGGGAAAAGCTGTACAGAGGGTGCTGGCCAAAATGGGCAGGTTGGTGAATGAGCACACAGGTCACAGGAGCACATGCTGCAGGCTGCCAGGGCTGCTCCTTCTGGCTGGTGGTGGGGCTGGCCAGGAGCTACGGATACCTGAGGTGCTCAGTGATGGGGCTCAGCTCTGGAGCAGAGGCTACATTCGGGCCACTAGCTGAGATGTCATGGGGCCATCACATGAGCATCCTAACCTCAGACCCAGGAATCTCTCCCACCTCCCAAGTCAGACAACTACTTGTACCTCAGCTGAGTAGTTTAAAGAGGCTTCTCTGTGACATTTACACGGGTGCTTCTAGGAAGCCCTCTTCAGGCTAGCAGTGCAAAGGGGCTGGTGTCCTGCCTGTGCTGGCAGCAGATCAGAGTTACTCGATGCCCTCTGCACCACTACTCTTCGTTCCAACCAGCACAAGGGCACAACTGTCCCCGAGGCACTATCAGTGGTGTAAGCAATAGTTCAGGGTGTTTAAAAGGGCACTTTTCAGATTCCTTAGTATGACTGAGCCCTGGACAACTAAGAGCTGAGGTAAGCTTGGCTACTCTCTGCTATGTCCCTTGCAGAGGAACAGACACAGGCAGATACCTGCTGGGGTATTGCAAAGACAGAAATCATCACCCAGAGCAACATATCATCTGGATGTAACTCAGTTTCCAAAGTTCGTGCCCTGCTTTTTTTAGTGTGTGGAAACCACGGGGTAGGTTGGGAAGGGGAAGAGAAGGAACTCTGCATGTGATGGGGTACCCAGGGAACACACTTGGGCCCCAAACCTGGGACATGCTCTCATATGCTTGCGTGAAGACCTAGAAACACCTAATGCCTAGCATTTTTAGTAGATAGCAATTTCCCACTTGGCAAGTGCTAGGTAATAGAGAAATGATGGTTAATGTATTCCCCTGTCAGATCCTCTACAAGTCATGGGGAAGAGGTCTGTAGGGGAGCTCGGACTGTAAGAGGGAGGGTTTGCATGTCTCTGCTCTGCTGGGTCCTGAGGTACAAGGAAAATTAGCCACGCTCCCCACCAAACTGCCCAGGTCTGAACCAGAGCCTGGGTGACCCAATCTCTGATCCAACCCAGAGGTGCCCAGCAAGTGCTATAACTCCTGGTGGGGTCCCACTGCCCAAAGCCAGAGCTTGGTCAGTATGCTGAGCTGGTACCAGGACAGCATGGACACGGTGCCTACTTTGGTTGTTTGAAAGAGTGTGAGGAAAAGCCATCATTTGCAAGTGGCCCCTTCACTTCTTCTGGCTGGCACGGGGGGCAATACCCACAGCAGTGTGGGCACGCACATAGGAAATATGGCTCATGGCATGTTGTTGCTGATGGGCTCTGGCCTGGAGTAGGGAGAGCACAGCAAAGTCACCCACAGCAACCATAGTGGGAAAGGGGAGTGGGGTCAGAGCTTTCTAGAAGAGGTTAAAAGGGAAGGGGACACCAGCTGATGTGGCTAAATGGCTCCCATCTCTCACCCCACTCCTCATCACTTAGGGTTTCATCCTCAGTAGGAACTAAGCTAAAAGTCATCCCACACTGCCTCAACGCCGTGGTTCACTACCTCTAACATCCACATGGATATCCCTTTCTGAAATGCAAATCACGTGGCTTTTAAAGCAAGTTCTTTGATTTTCTTAAGTGCCTTTAGTACATGACTCTTAAATCATAGACTTCTGCACTTGCAAATAACTTTCAACACAATTACTGGGTGCAAATGAGGATATAGTCTGCAAATGATCAATTACTTGATTGCAGCAAATCACGCTGGTAGATGCCTACATAGTCTCACTTGAATCAACAAGGAGCTGCAGGTCCAATTATTGGACATATTAACATTATAACATGCAAAACAGGAAGCAAAGTGAAGGATGCTTTAAAAATTGGAGACAGCATTTTTGGAGGCAGTAAACGAAGTTTGCTATCCTCTTCACCCCTGCATGTAGGAACTATTACTATAGCTCATTAAGATAGTGGCTAATACTTAGATTTCTTGTCATTGCACTTTTTTCTCTGTAAATGTGCAAACTAAAAATGTTGCATTGTTATATAAAATTAACTGTACTTTTTTCTGGGTTTAAAGCAATTGTGGTTGTCCCCAAAGAGAATGGTATTTATTAGACTATGACTATCTCTCAGGTGAAGCTCTTCCTTTGTACACGCTCCTCAGCACATTGTATCCTCAAGTACTTAGACAAACCCACAAGTTAAGGATGAAGCACTGCATGTCTCAACTTGTAGATACATACTTACCTTATGCATTCTAGCACTGAACCAAAAAGCCCTTAAAAACTCTCTCAAGAAATGCCACTTTTTATTCATTGCTAGATCAATAATGTCTCGAGTACAATCATATTAAAAAAAAAAGTTTCTTTAATAAATACCTTTTGCTCAGTAGATTAATAGTAAATATGCAAGACACAAAGCACTATTTCCCACGTCCTGAGACGAAGTGTGAGTGAGACTTCCCACTTACGGGCCTTACAGAATGATATTTTTTGGAAGAACCCAGTTGCCTCAGTGCCGTGCCTCCTCAGTCGTTTGTGCTGGAGTCTCTTGGCCGTATGAAGAGTTCTCTGTTTCTTTTAGAAACCACAGTAGCACACAGGAGAATCAAATCCTCCGAGTGAGGAATGGCTTATGAAAGGATAGCAATTACTTCTTTCCAAAACATTTTTTGGGGAAAAAAAGCCACAAGGTCAGAAGTTTACCTCCCAGTACAGCTTTTTGGCCAAGGACAGCACAGATCCGACCCACAGGGATTATCACATTATGTGGCATGCCGGTGCCAAGCCCAGGAACAATGCCACACCAGTCTGACTCCTACCCGGCGTGCTGCAGGCGGAGCTGAGCCCTCCGCACGGAGGAAGAAACTGGCACGCTCAGGAACGGGCTGTTCAGCATCGCCCCCGCAGCAGGAGTTGACAGAGGCCTCAGAGGCTCCTAGACATAGCTATTAGGAGGTATTTACCGATATGAGGTGTAAATGAGTGGCTGAGACTCCTGTTCAGTTATCAGCTCTCTGTAAACAGCTGCCTATGAGACACCTTGTCACACTGCAGCCATAATAACCAGCACACAGAAAGCCCCAAGTCCAGCCGCGGAAATCTTTGTTCACTGATTGGAAAGAACGGGAGGGACACGCAGTCATTCTGAGGATCCCTTGCCCCTTCAAACAACCATGCCGACTGCAGTGTGAGGCAGAGGTAAGCAGTAACGTCTCATTTCTTTCCCACCAGTTAAACTGACCTGGGCAGTGTAGCAGCACATGCTGCCTCAATTACAATAAGCAGGTGAGCAGCCTCTGTGATTGCTTACCAAACCAGCTTCCCCAACAATGCTGCCCTCTCAAACAATTTTTCTGCAAGGAATTCTCCAGAAAACTTACTGTTAAAAGGAAAGACAGCATGTGGGTGTAACCAATCATTTGGAAGGTATTTATAACTCTCCTGCTAGAGGCTTTTGCTGTTGGACTCAAGACATTAAGCAATCCCAGCTCTACAGATTGAGTAGAAAAATGGCAGTAACACACTTCTGCCAATGTTTAATGTTTTTGTAATTGGGGGAAGATGTGAGGTGGCAAAATGAGTTTTTTTCACACTTGTCTTGGACTTCCATATGTGCCTAAGCATTTCCTTGCTCTGGATAATGCAGCCATTCCCAAAAGAACAGAACTTCTGTTGTACACAGAGGTGTTTACTCTCTGTCTCCCTCTCCCTCCATGTATATGTATTTGTTAAATACACAATCACATTGTCATATCGTCCCTTTCTGGCCCTCTGTGGTGACACTCCAGCTCATACTGTGGCCTCAGAAGACAGAAACAAATTCCTGAGATGGTCTCATCTGCTCTGAGTGCTGCCGTCCCTCATCCCAGGCTCTTGCACTTCATCTAAACAGGCAAATAATCAACAGCTTGGCAGGTCGGTATTTTGATGAAATCATCTTCAGCCCTCTGAATCTTGATGCTTTGTGATCGTTCTCTGGCAACCTCTGTCTTCATTGCAAAAGAGACTGCATTTTTATATCAGGATAGCTAACTCATAATAAAATGTGATCCATTAGCTATTTTCCTGTTGTAGCTAGTCGGACAAAAAATAAAAACACGCATGAATTTTCCATGAACTTTCACAGTAAGCCCATGGTACAGTGCTAGAAATGATTGCCCAGAGACACCTTTAAACCTCCAACCTTGTAGGTTTTTAAGGTTCAGATAGACAAAACTGTGGCTGACGTGACCTAGTCTTGGATGATACTCACATTTTGAGCAGGAGTTTTAACAGGGTGATCTCCAGAGATGCCTTCCAAGCAATATTTTTAAGCTCCTATGAATTTATGTGCTGGCAAAATAATAACTGCATGTACATTGTCTTTAGAAGTCTGTTAATTATCTTGACATAAAACCCAAAACATTTATTTTCAGTGGAGATAAACTTGGGCAAGAATGGTCAGCTGTGTTAAAAGAGTGGTGGCAGCAGCTGTTCTATTAACACAGCAAGATGGAGAATGAATAATTGCACAATCTTTGTAATCCTGTTCTATCTATGGAGATATTTGATTGTGTTCTAATGACTTTTTAATCAGCTTATGTGAAATAAATTATAATCAGGAAACCTCAATAGGAACCTCAGCAATAAAGCAGGAAGAGATGCATGTCTGCATCTCAGTTTTGCAAAGGAATTTATCTTCATTTATCGAATGCCATTTCCACTACGCCATGCCTTGCACAAGCATGTGCAAAGTGGGGGCAAAAGAAGTGTAAAATTCGGCCATTCCCATTTGGAGCCACCCGGGGCTGAACACAGCATCCGTCCACAACAGCCATGGAAAGGCACAGTCTTCCCCAAAGCAGCATGAGGATGAGGCCATGCTCTTTTCAGTGGTGCCCAGTAACAGGACAAGAGGTAATGGGCACAAACTTGAACATAGGAAGTTCCATCTAAACATGAGAAGGAACTTCTTTACTTTGAGGGTAGCAGAGCACTGGAACAGGCTGCCCAGAGAGGTGGTGGAGTCTCCGTCTCTGGAGACATTCAAAACCCACCTGGACACGTTCCTGTGCAACCTGCTCTAGGTGACCCTGCTCTGGCAGGGGCGTTGGACTAGATGATCTCCAGAGGTCCCTTCCAACCCTATCATTCTATGATTCTATGATTCTATGAGGAGGAAATTCTCTACTTTGCGGGTGGCAGAGCACTGGAAGAGGCTGCCCAGAGAGGTGGTGGAGTCTCCGTCTCTGGAGACATTCAAAACCCACCTGGACACGTTCCTGTGCAACCTGCTCTAGGTGACCCTGCTCTGGCAGGGGCGTTGGACTAGATGATCTCCAGAGGTCCCTTCCAACCCTATGATTCTATGATTCTATGTCTTCCCGTGTCTGCCCTGTGGCGGGGTGAAGCGCAGGGCTGCTCTGTCTGGAGGGAAGGGCTGCCATATAATGGCGGTAGCCAAGGACACTTTTTCTGATTTCTCAAAAAAAGCACAGATGAATCATCTCAGACTGCTCTGGCATGAACTTCTCCTTGTCTACAGTTGAAACTATTACTGGAGATTAGATGCTGAGAAAAATCCAAAATGAAGGAGGCCTGAAAAGTGTAGGGGGTTGAAAAATAATTTGCAAACATGTCCTCCCAGGTAGGCTTTATAGATCCCCAAAAAACAGAAATACTTCTTATTGCTCCAATTCCACACAGCATTAAGGGCCCATTTTACATTCTGTCTGTGTGAAGGGATGCACTGTAACTGGAAAAAAGTTCTTTGCCACTCAAGAAAAGTAAAAGCTCTATATTAAATTGCTGGTTTTCCTAACTCCACCTCTAAGAATAACATTTACAGTAAAGCACATACAAAGAAACTTCCTATAAATATAATACCAAAGACAATATTTAGTCAGTCATTGAGAAACGAACAAAGAATTTTCCACTCATGTTATTGTAGCTGGTAAAGGTTTACATTCTGATTCTTACAAAAGGATTTATATAGTGCTGTAAATTTACAAAGCACTTTCCAAACACAGATAAGACATATTCCCTGTCAAAAATGTCATAGAAGACAAATGGAAGAGGAGATGCAGGAGGAATCCTTAGAAAGAATCAGAGACTTGAAAGACTACAGAGTCTTGAAAGCATGTGTTAAATGCCTATCAGTGCTCTGGAAAACACACAGCCTGATCCTTCAGCTTCTTGCATCAGCTCGTACAGGTACAAATCAATTTCTTGAGGAACCTGATTTCTGCTCGACCCCAAGAAAAGCAGACAGATCGTGCTTCTTTCATTCTGGCACCAAAAAAATTATTTAGAAATTTGCATCAGGTAGAAATCTGGCCACTAAATTTGAATCAGAGATTCAAAACCAGGTAAGTTCAAAACCAGATCAAAATCTTAAATATCCTGAACAAAAACCAAACCCCATATTTGTGACACAGACCATTTCTAAAATGAAATTTTCCAAAATTAAAAATCAAAACATCATTAAGAGATTCAATCTTGAGTCGAGTTTTGTATCCAGACTTCTGACCTACACCAACTACACTAGAGAATTAGGAATGCCTTCCACACTGTCCCACAGCTGGTGAGAGTTGGGAGCTCAGGTCTGCTCAAAGCCACTGAGCTAGCACAAAACAGTTGCAGCATTCAGCAGAATTAACACCAGAAATGTTTGTTAGAACAATTCTGTTCAAGCCATATATTTTCTTTCTTCTTACTGGATTTTGCTGCTGTAGCAGTTCTTTGAAATGCTCCATTTAATTTTAGATGACTCAATGAACCGGTAAAACTCCATTCCATGAAAGCTTGTTTAAAATTCTCGGCTTTAACATGTCTATAATACTATTGTTAAGCTCAACGATTTATTCGCAAGGCTTGGGCTTGGACTGGGAAATCTTCCGTCCAACTCTGTTACTTTAAATATGAAACTCTGCTTGTGCAATCACAGTATCCTCCAACAACAAGGAAAGAAAAGAAGTGCTTCAAACAAACAAGCAAACAAAGACTGAAAGAGAGATTAGGAGTGCCCTGAATGTGTCTTTTCTGCATCCAAGTCGTGATCTGAAAGCCACACTTCAGTTTAAAGCAACCTTTTCACAGCTCTCACTTATTTCCAAACTGGCGTCAGCAACTTATGGTGAGGATCACATCCATTTTCTGGTGCATCAGGATTTCCTGAGATCCTGAAGGTTAAAATGCAAGTCTGTGTGGTGGATAAAAAAATTACAATAAACATTGTCAGAGGCCTTTGGATAGCTCACTTCCTTTATTAACCTTTCTGTCAGCAGGAGCCCTGGCCAGAATTCAGTAAAGGAAAAGATTCAGAATTTCTCATGGGAAAAATGTTGGCTTTTCTGACAATATTAAGAAAGAATATTAATATAATAGTAATTCAAATATGCGCACTGGGGCCAAGCTCTTTTACAGCTCTGCAGTGATCTCTGAGCTCTTCAGACCCCACATTTTCAGCTGCGTGGAGCAAATACCTGTGGGGTTTTGGCGCTCTGCCCTGCTGAAGTGTGGAAAGTTGAAAGACTTCCAGGGCACAAAGCCACTGCCTCATCCTTTCCTTATCACAAGCTTCCTTCACACACAATTCTTTTCCAGTTCTCATAACGTTACTGCTACTTCCTTGATCATCTTTTGAGTCTCTCAACCAAGGAGCTGACAGTGGTGCCACCTGCCTCCCCACCCACTGTTCCTCCTCAAGCCCCTTCTCAATAGTGCCTAGAAATGGATTCAGCATTCATAGCTGGCTTTTAGGGAATTGTCTAACACAGGTAGTCCAGGACAGATGGTGGCATGGTTTGCTTCAGTTCGGTTAGCGTGATTTTAGACTGTGCCTTTTTTCCGAGCCACTTCATAAAAATGAGAGGAAAATGACAGAAGTACAAGACAGGCAGAGCAAGCAGATGATATCTACCTGGCTCGCACAGAAAGGCAAGGGAAATAATCGGAGAGATGACACTCCAACAGAGCTGGAGTGGTGGGTATCAGACTGAAGTATCTGGTGAAACTAGTAGGTGGATTTGTTGTAAATAACTTTGTCAGCACTTCTAGTCCCCTATGTCCCTTGGAATCCTTCTCTAATACAATGATTTAACTGAAAATAGTCCCCAGTCTAGTAGTATTAAATAACAAGTACAATCAGTATACATTCATTAGAAACATAGAATCATAGAATAGTTTGGGTTGGAAGGGACCAGAAGACTATAGCTGATAATGGAAGAAACAAAACCAGTTTTCATGGAGAGCACTTCGTAAGCTTTGGAGCTCTTGAACCTGTGTGGAGACCTGGCTCTTATTTAGTCAGTCTTAAAATTTCAGTTCAGGGTATCTCAGATTGCTTTTCTCAGCTCTTTTCATTTCAAGATACTTAGCACTGGTCTAGTCCATGCTAGGTACCTTACAGCTGTGCACGGGATCACATAGTTAGGATAACTCACCTGTGAAGCCAATGACCCATCACCACCTTGCTACCGCATCCAGTAATTGGATTTGAAATGTATAAACAATTTTGGTAGCAGAATCAAGACCCCAGTGTCCTCCCTGCTATCTGATAGCCATGCCCTCCTCCCTTTGCACACCTCCCTCCATCACTCTCCTATTGTTTTATTGAATAAGTAGTTGCTGTAACTCTTTTTTATGAGAACATTAATCCTTTTGATGCAAGTTAGGTGTGCCCTGGGAACACCTTCTGGAGTGAGCTCTCCTGTTTGCAGGAGCGGTTCAGTTTTAAATTTCTCTGCCCTGCCAAAGTTGGGGCACATTGGGAAAGAAAACAAGCAAAACATGAGGCTTCTAGGAAAGCTTCCATTAAAAAGTGAGATGCCGGTGGAGTTTAGATGTGCAGGGCATTTCAAAATGTTTTGGGATTATATATCTAAATTATGCTTAAATCTGAGATGAAGTGCATAAATCTATGCCTGGATGTAGCTGTTAGGACCATGAGAAAATTTATGGATATCAGCCTTGTTGCATATGGATACTGTGCACCTCTCAGACAACAATCCAATGGACTCAGAGAATACTTTAGAAGAAACTTCTGTGCCCAAAGAGACAGTTAGATATGCGCTGACAAGTGAGGCTTTTTGTAGATCTAAATATTTACCCATCTGCAGTTCAAAACCCTTACAGCTTATCTATTATACAACTCACATTAAAAACATTCTGTGGCAAACATTCAACATGCTCTGTTTATCAAGACAGTGCTAGCACAGTTGCATTGTGGTTGATTGCTTCAAAACAGTAGTAGTATACATTTACTTACATGTATGGAGATACAAACACAGACAGACACATACATGCACATATACACATACATGAGCACTGTCAGATTAAAAGAGTTAAAAATACTACCACATCATATTTTTCAGCCTGCCTCTCACCAACAACTAGAAAAAATCAAGTTCTGGAATGATGAAAGGATCAAACCAAATTAACAAGACAAATTCTCAAGTAATGTGTCAGAGCTACTAGATAAAGGTTGGGTCAATAAATTTATAATCAGGGAAAATTTCAGGGAAAATTTGAGTATCATATTATTCTTTCTAGTTCATAATAATTTTCCAAGTATGTAATTGCAGACATATTCCTCATCATGGGTAATAAACAGATTGTAAGCAGCATCTCATCTCCTTTCTGTTATTTTTCTGACCTTCACTATACTTGCATTATCTCTACTCCTCCACCACTCCACCTGGCAGTCTTGGTCTACTGATAATTCCTGTTCTGGCTGTCTGTATTTACAATTGGGCAGTATTTAAAATCTCAAAGGTAAACTCGTATCTGTTTCAGTATGCTCTTCAGCATATTAATATGCTGAATATGGCTATGTCTACACCAGCAATACAGCCTGCCCTCTGATTCCCAAAACCACGTTAAATTGCCCTATGTCCTTACGCAAAATTTGCAAGTTCCCTGAAAACTTGAGAAAGACTCATGCTCTCTGGGGATATGTGCTCAAGACCAGTGTCCTGGTACTCCTAAATTCCTTTCCTTTCTTCCCTTGCTTTACAGAGAAAAGCATAAAGTTATTTTCCTGCCCTGTTCTATTGACATTGTAGATCTGACTGCCACCTTTGACCACCTAAAATGTTTTGCTGCAAGCTTAAAGGAGTGCAGAAAGCACCTGCATCCACTTTATGACTATTTATCAAATTGCATAGCTGCACTGTCGAAATATTTGGGATGTTGTGGATCTCTATGTGTAATACCATGAGTAACACCACTTCAATTGAATAAATACATCATCAAAGACAAGAAGTATTTTGTATGACCCCTATTTTACTTGGGCCACAAATAAAGTCTTACACAAGTTACGATCACTATAAAATGGAAAAACCTAAGCGTTAGAACAAGTCACAAAGCACACAGTGTTCCAAAGAATAAGCCAAAGTCCCAATTACAACATGAAAGGAACACGTAATTTGCCCATGCAGAAAGGAACCCTTGTCCCCAAAATTTGTGTTGTACCATAAATACATGGAGCAACACATGGACCAGATACAAAGTATGTACTTCAGGCTACCAGTGAAAAACCAAAATGGCAAAAAATCAAGTACAGTTGCTGGCCACAGGAACTATGAATTTTTTTAATTCCTTCTTTTACTTTTTCAGAAAAAGTGCTGGTTCCACATGCAGACTATATTAATGGTTCTCTTCGGGTTTTACACAAGCTTGACTGCCATGGTATATTCTGAACAGCAACTGTAAATACCTTCTTTGATACCTGATTATTTTAAGATTTTCATTAGATCAGATAGTTTAGAAAAGGAAAAGAGGTATTCATTCAGCTTTGGCCAGTCAGGGATTATAGCCTTTGTTCAACATGGTTCTTTTCTATGGAGAACAAGAATTGTTCACAAGTCCATACAGCCATTCAGAAAGAAATTCCTTGGTGTGCAACCATCCCAGTTTACGAACATCTGACCAGCAGGTCATCAGAGATCCACCACCTTCTCTGAAGAGCAGAATATTGATTTCTCCATGGACACCTGAGAAAAGGACACTTGAATGAGAATGTGCACAACAGTGAGAGAAGTCACAGCTGCGCATGAGATTCTTCATTGTTAGTGTCATGACCATGTCACCTGGTTAGATGAGAGCCCGATCTTTCTTTCCACCCCTCTTTTTGTCTTTCCAGCCATTCAGCTTCCCACTACCCTTTCTCCATTTCTGCTATGTAATATCAGGAAGATTTCCTGCTTTCTCAAGATACACTGGAAATAACGCATTAAAAACATGTTTTGGCCTGCCAATAGACCTGGTTGAGAAAGCGCCTTTCAGCACCTCCAACCCCTTCTCATGATGCAGTCCTCAGGCCCTCTACTGCTCCTTTCTCTGCACACTTCATGCTAATTTTTTCTAGTTTATAACAGTGCTCAGTTTGCTCATTACACCCCTCTCTCTCTGCTCCTTCCAATATACTCTCTCACTCCTATGTTTCCTCTTCCTTATGAAACTACTCCAGGATTACTAGGCATACAGGAAGTGCTGATGACTATTACCCGCAGTCACAGCTGACCTAGCTGATCTTCTTCATCATTATAAGCTGCAGCTTATAATGAACTTATAAAGCAATTTCCATCTGCTCTCCCCAAACAGGAAATAGAAAGCATGGAAAGAAAGGAGTCAGAGGCATGTCCAGCCAGCTCTCTGCAGACAGCAAGTAAATGCTTTATGAACAAGAGTGGAACCAGGAGCCACAGCCTGAGCCTTAGCAGGACTCCATTACTTCTAATTACATACTGGGTTTGCCCCACAGATGCTTCCCTTTCCTTCTGAGTGGACAGAATGACTGGAAGATAATCCTCATCACACTTTCTCTTTAATCACACCTAGACAAGTACATGTATTTCATTCCTGGAAAATTTCCCCATAAGCCCATTCCTCCGGCGCTTAAATATTTTTGTGGTTCTTTTAACAGTTCAACAGGAAATACAACCAAAGTAGACTGAGTAAAGTCAAGCTGACTTCAAGAAGTCCAGATGTTTGGATGGTATACAAATGTCTAGATCAAAATAACTTTTTTGGTCTAGAAGTCAATCTGGAAAAGCATGCCAAGAATATTAACAAAGCTAATTTTGGTGGGTTTTCCGATTTTATCTCTTTTGGAAATGCTAGAAAACCAGCCTTTGACATTTCCATTTGGAGTCACGCAAAAATAAAGGAAGTGGAAAGGCAGAGGAAACAATAAAAGTCAATGGCTGGTTTGAGGTTTGGGAAGAGATTCATGGCAGTTTATACCTCTGTCCATTTGCTCATCCCTGATTTAGGACTCCTGTTATGCTCAAGTTTCTTTTAAAGCACAGCTCTTTGCCAGGCTTTCTGTGATACCTGCTGTGATAAGCAGTGGTGAGATGAAACTTAGTCTGGGTGAGATCCTGGCACAGGCAAAACTGGAACATCTCTCTTATGAAGAAAGGCTGAAGGATTTGGGTCTCTTCAGTCTAGAAAAAAGATGACTGAGGGGGGATCTTATAAACACTTATAAATACTTAAAGAGTGGGTGTCAGGAGGATGGGGCCAGGCTCTTTTCAGTGGTGCCCAGTAACAGGACAAGAGGTAATGGGCACAAACTTGAACATAAGAAGTTCCATCTAAACATGAGAAGGAACTTCTTTACTTTGAGGGTAGCAGAGCACTGGAACAGGCTGCCCAGAGATGTGGTGGAGTCTCCGTCTCGGGAGACATTCAAAACCTGCCTGGACGCGTTCCTGTGCAATTTGCTCTAAGATGACCCTGCTCTGGTAGGAGGGTTGGACTAGATGATCTCCAGAGGTCCCTTCCAACCCTACCATTCTGTGATTCTGTGAAAACCCAGGCTGCCTCTCTCTCCTTTTTCTCCTTGCCCAGGCTGGGCACCCCGGCAGCAGCACCTTTTGCAGAGCCAGTGAGGCACAGGGATGGTAGAAGGCAGCAGCAGGACAGCCTGCAAAGCTGGGACGTGCCCTGAAGAGCAGAACCACAGCTCAGGACTCACCCCACAGTGTGGTCAAAGCTCAGCAGTCATCATAATCCCTTTGACGAAAATATCACAGCTTCCACAAGCTCCTTCTTCTTTATTCTTGCCTGATTCTTCTACCTAGCTTTTTCTTAAGAACAAAGAGAAGCCAAAAATACAACTCAGAGAGGTTTTTGATAATCTGATCTGAAGCCCACTGGAATTTTTCTACAGATGTCAGATAGGATTTTTGCTGGGGACCACAAATAATGTGCTGCCTCTTGAGATCCCATAAGGAGTTTTGCTCAGGGCATGAACATAAATCACCAGGAACATAGCTTCCACTGAGCTAGCACGCATCTCTTTCCCAGTGGGCGATGCCTGTGTCAATTGTCTATTAAAAAAGTCTGTAATTTGGGCAAATTTACATGCCAGGTGTCACATCCAAGGCTGTCACATTTAGCATAAATGTAGAGTGTACATTTTATTTTTATATAGTTATCGTTATAAATTTATATGTAAGTATAAATAAGCATTTCAAAATCTGTATACATTAAACATATACACACAAACAGAGCTTGATAGGTTTATCTTTTGGGCAACCCAGGCCACAGGATGCCAAACAACACACCCCATAATCTGTTTTTTGTATGAGAACCTCATGTTTAAAACCTATGCAGTCTCTTTAAACTGAGAGGAGACTCTGCATTAACAAAGACATGGGGCAACACAAGCAGGAGTTGTAGGCTTTTCTGGGATACTTCATGAGCTACTGTTGACTGGACAGCATGGTGGCAGTTTGTGATACCATTTGCAATCCTTATCACATTTCTGGTACAAACATTCATAACTTGAGCATAATTTGTTTCTCATTCATCATGATCTGTGCTTCACAGGCATCAAAATTTCATCGTCAACTCCCTTTTCTGAACTGCTGCCTGGAATTTATTTTTTTTAGTCTGGAGGCAGATGGTTGCTCTGAGACTCCTGAAGCTCTCATGTGAACACCCCACTGATTTCAATAGGGAAACTCCCCAGACCAAGAGCACAGGCTTTCATCCACACCAAGCAACAGGAAAGGGCAGAATCAATTACAAGTTGTTCCCCTTTGCTTTACAAACCTCTAAACTTTGGGGTTGGAAGTGAGGGGTAGTGAGGGGCGACCAGCAGCCATCTGCAACAGCTGTCGCTTCCCCTTTGAAGCAAGGCAGAAATGCAGGGTGAGCCTGTCCTGGATAGCAAGCTTGCAACTGCTGGGGATGCCCTGGCCATGCAAAGCTTATCACCCATACAAACTGCATCCCCAAAGGTTTCACAGAGGTCAGAACTACACCTACACACCCGGTAAAGAACGAAACTCCATCAGTGACATTACAGTCCCCGGGCTGAGTGTGAAGATGAAAGTGATTCTTGCTTTTTGCCAGTGCCGTGGGACTTGGGATTAATTGCCCACCCTCTCTCTACCATACTTTTCCATCTGTGAAATGAATTTCCATTTTCTTCCCATTAACAGTAGAAGAAGAAGAAGGAGTTTTGATAGATGGGTATAAATACATAATCATACTCTGTGAAACACTCAGAAAACTATAGATTGAACTAATTTAATTGTTTTGGCTCAGACAACTCTTTCTTGAGCAGCAAAGGTTTAATTTCAACATCCTGTAAAAATTAACTCCTTTGAATTCATAGAAATACTTTGTTTTGGTGTTTATCTAAAGTTTATGTTTTTAAATGGTTAAAGGGAAAAAACAACAAATATTTTCTTCTGAGGCAAAGCAAAATGTTTTCTTCTCTTGACATGACTTTACTGTCTTCTTTTTGTTCTATTTGTATGAAAACCTCATCTGCAGACCAGCTCCCAGTGAATATTCTTCTTCCCTTCCCTCCAGTTTTATGATTAGCCCAACAAGCAGCAGCACAGCGCTTCGGGAGCTGTCAGCCAGGCGTGCACAGTCCTGGTACAACAGGGCCATAAGCAAAGCAGAGCTCTCCAGGCTTGACTGGAAAACTACAAAAAAACACAAATAAAATCAACAGCACCAGGCTTTCTGGGCTGCGAGTGCACATTGCCAGCTCATGTTGAGCTTCTCATCAACCAGAACTCCAAGTCCATCTCCTCCAGGATGCTCTCAATCCCTTCTCTGCCCAGCCCGTGTTTGTGCTTGGGATTTCTCCGACCCACGTCCAGGACCTTGCACTTGGCGTTGTTGAACTTCATGAGGTTTGCACAGGCTCACCTCTCAAGCCTGTCAAGGTCCCTCTGGATGGCATCCCTTCCCTCCAGCGTGCCAACCACATCACACAGCTTGGTGTCACCAACAAACTTGCTGAGGGTGCACTCAATCCTACTATCCTTGTCGCCAACAAAGATGTTAAACAGCACTAGTCCCACTACTGACCACTGAGGAATACCACTCATCACTGGTCTCCACTTGGACATTGAACTGTTGACTTTGACTCTTTGAGTGCAACCATCCAGCCAGTTCCTCATCCACTGAGTGGTCCATCTGTCAGATCCATGTCTCTCCAATTTAGAGACCAGGATGTAGTGTGGGGCAGTGTCAAATGCTTTGCACGAGTCCAGGGAGATGGCGTCGGTTGCTCTTTCCTTACCACCAACGCTGAAACCCCATTGTAGAAGGCCACCAAATTTGTCAGGCACAATTTGCCTTTGGTGAAGCCATGTTGGCTGTCACCAATCACCTCCTTATTTTCCATGTGCCTTAGCAGAGTTTCCAGGAGGATTTGCTCCACAATCTTGCCAGTCACAGAGGTGAGACTGACTGGACTGTAGTTCCCTACATCTTCCTCTTTTTTCCTTTTTAAAAATGGGGGTTATGTTTCCCATTTTCCAGTCAGTGGGAACTACATCAGACTGCCATGACTTCCCAAATGTGATGGATAGTGGCTTAGCAACTTCATTGACAGTTTCCTCAGGACCCATGAACATATCTCATTAGGTCCTATGGCCTTGTGCACCTTGAGGCTCCTTAGATGGTCTTGAATTTGATCTTCTCCTGCAGTGGGCAGTTCTTCATTCTCCCAGTCCCCGCTTTTGCATTCTGTGACTTGGGCTGCGTGGCTAGAGCACTTGCCAGTGAACACTGAGGCAAAAAAGTCGTGGAGTACCTTCATGTTCTCCACATCCCAGGTAACCAGGTCTCCTATTTCCTTCTGGAGAGGGCCTACATTTTCCCTAGTCTTCCTTTTGTCACTGACTTACATATAGAATTTTTTCTTCATGTCCCTGGGCAGATTTAATTTTATCAGGGCTTTAGCTTTCCTAACCTGATCCCTGGCTACTCAGCCAACTACTCTGTATTCCTCCCAGGCTACCTGTCCTTGCTTCTACCCTCTGTAGGCTTCCTTTTTCTGTTTCAGTTTGTCCAGAAGGTCCTTGTTGTTGTCCATGTTGTCCATGCAGGCCTCCTGCTGTTTTTGCCTGACTTCCTCTTTGTTGGGTTACAACAAAGGACACCTGACATCAGGAACCGGAAGAAATTCACAACTTCACTGAGCTAGCAGTAAAAGACTAAACTAAAAAACAAGACCATAAAATAGTGGTTCTTACGTCACTGATACTAAGCAGAGTGGTATTTCTCAATGATCGCAGGGAAGACATAACTTACACAGGCATAGGAAAGATAAGGATGACTCAGAGCTCAAGAGCTGAAAAGAGGGCAAAATGAAGGGAAAGGACAAGGGGCAGCTTGCAGAGATGGCATGAGAGGGTGACGGGAAACATAAATTTTCTGTGCATTGCTTTTCCCACCTATGATTTAAATACCTAAAAAGATTTCCTCAAAAGTTAAGGAAATCATAATCTCTAGCTGCTTACCTAGAAATTGTAAATAATGTCGTAACATTTTCAGGTGAAATTTATTAGATAATTTTGCATCTGTGAAAGATGTTTTCATTCATGAACTCTATTTTTGAAAGATATGGGAAGATATGAAAATAACCCCTGATATTGGAATTCTACAAGTTCTGTACTCCTGGGATTATTCCTTTTCTTTCTCTATTTTTATTTTTTCTGTAGGGCCGTGCCTCTGTTTTGAAACCTCCAAGCTCTTTTCTACCTATCTTTAAGCACAGGAGATATGTGTCTTTGTGTGTGTGTGTGTATGTTTATTTTGGACTATGGCTATGTAGAAAGGAAATTAAAAGTTTTATTGAAGAATCTCTTTTGTAATAATGCTGTTTTGGGGGATTTATTTTTCCCTTTCATATGATAATCTGATCTATTTGATGGCACAGACCCTCTGCTGGAAATGCCTGAAAAGGTACATGAGATGGCGTCTGTATTGACTAGCAAAAGGTAATGGAAAACACTGAGTTTCTCTGCAAGCCACAGGCAGGGTTCTCAGGCACCCTGGGCCCCATCTGTACTTCGAATAGCGGTTTTTAAAAGAGATTAGTGTGCACTGTTGTACAGTTTGTGCTAAAATAATCCTGTGGGAATACATTTGGTTTTGATCACAAAATACTGAATACATAATACAAGTCTCCACTGCCCTACCAAGCAAACAAGCTTGCCCTTCCAGCCAGCGCTGGATCCTGCACCCCACACCCTGGGGTGCCTGACAGGGTGCTCAGCTCGGGAGCAGCGTGCACACATATCCCTGCCCAAGGCTGGTGGGGCAGGCGGGGGTTTGCAGTGGCTCCTTTCCTCTTGTTTTCCACCTGGGCATGACTGCTAGGCCTGGCGCTGCGGCGGGATCCACAGGATGGGATGAGGATGTGGGACGGTATGGGGAGGATGCGAGGGCATTCAGTCGTAAAGAGGGCACCTGTTGCAAACATGCATGCACAGAAATACCACGAAGCAGGCTGCCCAGGGCATTTCATGTTTAGTTCCATGTTTTGAAGAATAAGAGGCATTATCTGAACGGGCTTAAGTAACAATGCAGCTGTGAAGTCACTAGGCTCCAGAGGCTTAAGTAGTATAAACCTACAACATGACATTCACACTGACCCTCTAAATAATTTTCAGTTCACAGCAATTAATTCACAGGTGTCAGGTATTTGCTAATGCAAACGGTTTTCATGTCATTAAAGACCACAGTTCAATACTTGAGCTCAGTAGAGCAATTACAGTTACAATGGCACATACAAAACCCTGATTGCGAAGAAAAAAAAGTCTTTGCAATGCTTTATCCTGCATAAGGCAAATCCAGGGCTGTGGCATGTTCAGGCAAAAGGTAATCAGAGGAAACACCCAAAGCACCCTGACCCACCGGCTGGTATATCTTAGCTCTGCCCCACTAAGGAGCCAGCATTTAGCAGGCACTAGGGGGTCTATCGCGCTGACGGGCAGCACCCCTTCCGCTTGCCTGTTGCCTCCCACAGGGACACTCACCGTGCCAGGTGATGGGTCTGCCCCTTTAGCCTGGGCCTGCACAGGCACAGGGGTCCCCTCATGGGGGCAAACCCCAAGGGCAGTGTGGGTGAGGGGGCAGCAGTGGGGCTGGTGGAAGAGCTGTAGCATGGCCCCTGCTCTGCCATCCCAGCCCAGCGCTTCTCCTGCATTCAAGGACACCCTGCTGACACTGCCTGGCTCATGGACCTGTTGGAACAGGTCCAGAGGAGGGCTACGAAGATGATCATAGGGCTGGAGCACCTCTGCTATGAGGACAGGCTGAGAGAGTTGGGGTTGTTCAGCCTGGAGAAGAGAAGGCTCCGGGGAGACCTTATAGCAGCCTTCCAGTACCTAAAGGGGGCCTACAGGAATGATGGGGAGGGACTCTTTATCAGGGAGTGTAATGGAAGGACGAGGGGTAATGGCCTCAAACTAAAAGAGGGTAGATTTAGATTGGATATCAGGAAGAAATTCTTTACGGTGAGGGTGGTGAGGCACTGGAAAAGGTCACCCAGGGAAGCTGTCAATGGCCCATCCCTGGAAGTGTTCAAGGCCAGGCTGGATGAGGCTTTGAGCAGCCTGGTCTAGTGGGAGGTGTCCCTGCCCATGGCAGGGGGGTTGGAGCTAGATGATCTTTAAGGTCCCTTCCAAACTGAACCATTCTATGATTCTGTGATTCTGTGCAGAAACAGGTGGCTCTGACCCAGTGTTCCCACCTCCCCCTTGCACCAGAGCTACAAGCCTGGGGCTATGCCAATAGCCAGAGCACGGAGCTGATCTGGCAGAAAAGCAACTGGGAATAAACCAAAGCTTCATTTTCAACAAAACCAGGTCTCACATACAGTCTGACAGGGAGTGGTATCAATACAGTGCAGAAGAAAAGAGGCAATGACAACTGGGGGGAAGGAATGACCGTTTCTTGAAGCAGCAGCACCGTAATATCAGCATAAAGTGACTTTTAGGTTACTCATAAAGATGGGAGGGAATAAATGCTCCTCTAACCTCACTCTGCAATCTATGGATGGGTCATGCAATATAAGAACAACAGGGCAGTAACATTAGGGATGTTTTGATGGGCCCCCTCACGATCTGGGTTCCATAACTGGCTCATCTCCACCTCACTGCAGTGTGTCAACAGCCCACCCACACACCTCCTTTCATTTTTTAACTACAGAGCTATTCCTCCCTTGCCTGCAAGGGACACAAACCTAAAAATGAGTGGGCTAGAAAAGTAAAAAAAATAATATTTCATCTTGTTTAATGGAAACAAAACAACTGAATTCCAGCCCAAGTAAAGCAAAATTGTCTCAACACATAAAGCCAACCTGCTTTGAATGGATGTGCAATCTGAGGTTCCCAGTGCTGACAGTCCTATGAAACCTGTATAAAGAGGAAAAACGGAGCTGAATACAACCAGCTCTAGATCTGCAACACTGTCCTGTACAGAGTCAATAAAATGCACTTATGCACAAAACATCTATTGAAATGCTCTCTGCTGCTTGCAGCTTTCACAGAACAAGGGTGGAATTTCTGCAAACACATTTATTTTCATGGCACCATTCAGGGTCCTCAAGCCCAAACTTCTGCTCAGGGAAGGGCCACCTCTGAAGCTGGATCCAGCTTTGATGCTGGACCAAGTTGCCAGGGCCTTCGAGCATCTCCAAGGCTGGGGACCTTAGCCCTCTCCAGACAACCAATATTTGACAGAGGTTCTGACAGAGGCACTTCAACTACTGTGTAATCCAGCCAAAGGCCGAAGGGGCCAGGAACATAGAGAGCTCTAGGACTAAATTTTGAGTTTATACACTGAAGCTAGGGCTGGTGAAGGGGGTCTCAATGCAGCTTGGTGCCATCTGGTGTGCAGGAAGGCAACTTGGACTGTCAAAATCTGAGAAACCTGATTTTCCAACCAGGTATGGTTTCTGTTAGCGTGTGGTAGACCGTGAGACCTGGAGCTCCAACTCCCTTCTTCTCATCCCTTGTGCCTGAAGTCAGATTTTATTTCGAGCAGCTGCCAGGCTTAGCTGCATGGCCCTTTCCCTGCCACCCCAAAACATAACCTGGGAGGAGAGGACCATGCTCCAGTCACTGGCACAGACATGGGATAGAAAGCTGCTGGCTGTTGCCTTTTCCAGCTGAAGACATTGCTGAAGAGCAGCTGGTAGCACATACTGGTGGCTCCCCACCCTCTGGAAAGAAACCTCGTCACCCAGCAAGGAAAGCCACTGGGGGTTGCCTTCATTTTTTTAAGAAGGTTCATTTAGAGCATGTTTCAAAAGGAACATCAAGGTGCTGGGCTTGTCATGGGCATGATGCAAGGAGAAGTCAGAAAAGACCTCTGAAAATGCATGAGAAGGAACTGAGAATTAAGAAAACACAGTAAATACTGAGGTGTGCATTCTTGTTTCCACCTAAATCAACAGGGACTCTGTCGTTGGCTTCAGTGAAGCCAGACTTTCACCCAAACACCAGTGGTGCCTGGGGAAAGGACAGCAGAAAGATTTCATTATCCAAATAAACAGGGTGATCCAGTTTCTTCAACTTACTTGAAATAGAGGCTAGCATTCAAATAATTAAAAGGTTGTTATGCATTGGTCATCATGATCTGTGACTCATGCTTTTCACAGTTCAATCAAGTTGCTTTTAAATCAGTCAACAGACTTCTCACTGATTGCTAGAGCACATCAAGTTTCAAGATGACATTTTATGGGCATGCCCGGCTCTCATCCTCAAGGTCTCTTAATGTAGTTTCTCTGCAAACCTAGCCAACTGCGCTGAGCTTGTAAGTCTTCAGAAAGGAAAACAACATTTATGGTAGCAACGAGATATTAAAAGAGGAACTAAAAACAGAGAAGCCACTGCCTCTGTAACTCCTTATAGCTCTCTTGTCTGCAGCAGTGGGAAGCCTTCTGAGGGGTCCATCTCAAACTCAGCAACAGCTGTCTTATAGAGGCTGAACACAGCAACCAAAAGGAAAACAGTTTTCCTTTTGCTAATAAAAGAGAGATTCTGTAACTCTTGCTTCCACAAGTAACAATCCTCTGACCTTCAAAAAAATTGCGGCAGCTTCCCAGGTACACAGCTAAGTGGGGAGATTTTCAAAGCAAGGAGCGTTTCTGTTGACTCTAATGGAGTGCAATGAGAAAAAATTATCATCCAACAGGCATTTAGCACTGTACATGCACAACTGGGTTATGAGAAAAATGTTTGCTATTAAAGGTAGTTAATATCTACCTAATCATTAATGCGTACTAATTCTCATCATATACTAGGAATCCTAGATTTGCCAGCATTAATTAGCCTACAGAAGGCATGACCAGAAGTTATCACTGATGTCAAGAATTTAATATGATTCAAATATACATGAATAATGAGAAAATTCACTATAATATTGTACAATAGGCTATTTCATACGAATCGGGAAGAGGGAGGGGGAAAGACTATATTGTAGTATCAACCATGTATTTGGTAACAGGCGTTAATCAGAAGCTTCCCAGCTGGCTGGCTGTTTCCTGACCGCCCATTATGGATTTATTTCTCCCTCTTTCTTCCAAGGGTGAGGTGCTGGCCTTTCCGCTCTGGACTGCTGTGCTGGACAGACCAGCTAAGATATTTGGCAATTTCCAAGTGACTATTAAATTACCCATGCATATTTTTGACCTAGTTATAAAATATAATCACTAGGCAATATCCAGGAGAACGCAGAAGATTGATAATAAATAGCAGATCCTGTGTCACTAGTTCAAAAATTCAACCCTGGCAGTAAGATAGGCTAATTTTCTGACTGTTGTTTTCACAGCCTTTTTAACCCAAAGGAGCAGGGAGTGGCCGAGCACACATCCCTGTGCTGGAGCTGGGCAAGCAGATTGCCCCATTGGCACCAGCACTGCCTGCTCCACAACACCATCAAAAGAAATGGGAAATTATTCTTTGAACAAGCACTCTCAAAGAAACGTAATTATTCAGGATCAACTGGGAAGAGGGATGGAGTTCAGAAAAAAGGGACTGCTTTTTTTTTTTTTTGTTACTTTTACTTTTGCAAATTTTGTTACTCTAGTTGTCACTGTCCAAATACTGTCAGTTTTTCATCAGCTTTGGGGCTTTTTTTCCTACTCACTTCTTTACCTTTCCATGAGCAAAATGGAAAGAAAGGAGATGTAAAGAAGTGAAAAACAAAGGTTTTTTTATTTTTTTCAAAGAAAAACCCAACACTCCCAAGAAAGTGTTTTCTTTCCCTCAAAAATTGCCGAGTGAACCTTGTGGGCATCATCTCCATGATGAAGAAAGCAATAAGTTATTGCTACACCAAAAGCAACAGGCCACTGGAGAGTCTCCCATCCAGCAAACTCACTGCACAGGTCACCTGGGCCTCTTGATGCTTCCATTGCCAAAGTTTAACTTTCTCATGGGCACGGTGATGTCAAGATCCATATCTTACCATCCTGCATGAAACGTAACTCCTGCAAATGAACACCCTGCTAGCAAAAAGCAGCGCAGCCTTCCATATTATGTCCCATATTTCTGTTTCCAGTGAGGGTGTCCCAGCATGAGTGGCAGCCCAATTTGGCTAAAAGCAGGAGATTGGCACACCTCCTTCCCAGTGGGAAGGGGCACTCTCCCACCAGGGAAGTGGTCCGGCTGCAGCCACAGAGCTTTCTGCAGTGAGAGCAGACAGCCTGCTCTGGGCTTACTGCATGGCCATCATCCCATGGTGTAAACAATACCACTGAGCAGTGAGAGGGGTGAATGCCACTATGGCTGAAAGCTCCATCTCCACAGGGCATGTCCTCTGCTCAGTGCTGGAAGAGGCCCAACACCCAAGTCCCCACAGCCACCTCTGCTGATGCTCAGGGATAAAGATGTCATCATTCTGCCCCAGGCACGGGGCAGGAGAAAGAAGACAAAAATAGGACCGGGGAGAGGCTCAATAAAAAAGAAAAGAGATGTCAAAGACAAACATTAATAAAGAAGATTTCTACACACAAACTGTACCCATTCAGGCTAGATAATGTGGTACTCTGCATGAACACTCTTGCTCCAGTTTAAGAGTGCTTTTGTCCACTTTTGCTTAAACCTGTTCTCAATCAGCTAATGCAACACCAAGATAAACCTGGATTAAATCAAGACTGGAATGTACAGAGAAGGACTACTTGGAAATTGTGTCCCAAGGCACACGCGTACTTCAGCTGGCTGGAGCATGGATTTATATGATGGCGTTTCAGGATTGAAAGTACATATTAATAGAAAAGGCATATCAACATTTAATTGAATGTACGGGACATTTTGGAAGACCTTTCTTCGGTTGTTTTTTTATAAAGCATTTCATGAAGCTGTGATCCTTGAGAAATACTGGAACCAAGAAAAATACTAAATGATACTAAAATGATGGCAAGAGTTGTTGTATTTAGATGAGAACAAAGAGCTGCATGCAATCTGAGTGGCAGAGGGTCAAAAAAGGACCTGATCTTTTTATAATTTTCATGCTAAAAAAGCCCCAGCTATTTTTACCCTTAATAACCAGCATTTCCAATACAATAGAACATGCCAGGGAAAGAATATATCCCATTGTGCTATGGGTGGCTTTGCAAGTCCTGAAAGATCAGATAAATAACTCATAGCCCAGCGGCTGGGGAAACAAGACAGGCTTTCTGTCTCCCAGACTCTGTCCCCCGGTTTGGACCCGTGACCACTCACACCAATGCCCAGAAAGACCAGATCGCTCAGGGTCCCAGGTGCAGGGTGCCCAGCTGCCCAGTCTGAGGTAGGTGGCTTGAACTCAGCTCCGCTTTGCAGTAGTCATTACCTCTGTATGATGAATTTAATGGCCTGGTTTCATTCACAAATGGAGTTGTGCTGTCTTGGTTACAAAGCATGCTGCAATCTATGTTGGAAGGTACAACAGAGAGGTGAGGTGAATAGCCAAAGACTGGCTTTATCATCTTTTCGCAGAGTGTACCCTTCCCTGCTGGGATCACGGTGACAAGGAAATGGAAGAAGCTTGCACTTTCTCTTCTAATATTGTAAAAAATCTCCAGGGCGAAGGACAGAAGCAAACAAACTCCCTTGGCCTCCTTCAAATGAAGAGATAGAAAGGTCAATTGAGATTATATTGAGCTTCATTTCAGGGCTGCAAGACATGCTGTTCATATCATTAATCCTTCATGGTTATTTGTATGCCCCAGACCTGCCTGGTATTCATTCTGCTTGCAAAGAATAAAGATAATTTTAGGTATCTTTAGTCCGAAACTCACAAACCACAACTACTAGTTATTTCATTTCAAGTCAACATTGTCCCAGAGTTAATAGCAAAACTAATCTTTTATATGGATATTTATAAAATTGTCTGTAACACACTAGCAATAGATTTCAGCTTTTTAACTTCCAGGGCCTGGAGTACCACTAAAAGAGATTCATGTGAGAAAATAGCCTGTAATTAGGTTGACCAGACAAAGTTGTGGGGAAATCCATAAAAGAATGACTGAGTTTATTTCTGGGACCTCATGCCACTGTACTACTACTGCAGCAGTGAGAAGACTTGAAGAATTTAGGCTTTTCCCATCTTGATCAATGTCCTGCTCCATCCACATAACAAACTGCCATCCACTGAGCCCACTTGAACAATTCTGAAACGAACAAATGTACATGAGAGCAAAATCTGGCTGGTTAAATGTTCGTGGAAAGGAATTATAAGGGACTTGCTGGCAACTTCAGCATTAGTTCCCTTCCAACTCCATATGTGTACTTCTAGGAGAGGGTATGTAGTTGTTCTGTTTCCATCTCCTGCAGCTATGTCACAATTTGCGATTTGCAAAATTAGAAATTAATGAAGTATATTGGCATTAGGAGGAGTCCTTCAGAGAAAAATCCAGCAATAAAAAGCTGGTAATTACCACTGAACAAGGAACTGATGGATAGCACATCACGCTGTTTGCAGGTAGGTAGGCAAAGTGACTCATGAAGTAGGCTATATAAAGGGATGAGTAATCAATGAAAACAGAGTGAAAGAACAAATTGTCTCCTATGAGAAAGGCAGCTGCTGCCAGAGATTACCTTTCTAGGACACAGAAGCAGTAATGAAAAATTTGTTGGAGTAGAATAAAGAAGGGTAATAGAAGAAAGCAATAGTGCAGCAGTTCCCAGTCCCAATTTGTTCAAGAACTAACATCACTCACAGCAGCTGCAGCAATTCCAGGCCATGGGCAAAGGAGGAGCAGTCAGTTCTTTAGGCAATGTGCTCTGACCCATCTTGCACATCCGCAGCAGCACGTGGAAGGAACGGAGGCAGAGAGCGTATTGCAGATGGTAGCTAAAGGTGCGGCTGTTCTGGGCCCATGGATAAAACCAATCAGACAGCGCAGATTTAGATGTGAAGAGGAACATGCAGTATTTGGCAGCAGAAACACCATCATGGTGTTTGGATGCTAAAGCACAAACATCCATGTAGTCAATTGTCACCGAAGGGGACTGCAGAGCTCAGAGTTACTAAGGGGGCTTCTTCCCAAACCCCAGTAAAGCAGTTGTGTGCTCCAGTGCTGTGTCCCGTCCCCCCCGAGTTCCAAGGAGCCCCGCTGCTGTGCCCTCCCCTGGCTGCACTCACAGCAGCAGGGGAGCCCGCCCCTCCTTCTTGTGCACACACCCGGGGCCAGGGGAAGTCAAAGTTGGTCTCCCCAATAAGAGGACCCCACATGGAGCCGGGACAGGCCAGCATATGCACGTGGATCCAGGAGCACATCAGCAATTGTGCTCACTCTGAGATGCATGCCGAGGCTTTTCCCTTATTTGGATAGGTATGGTCCATTTACGCGTTAAATGAAAGGCAGACCATCTCTCCTCTGACTGTGATTATTGAATCACATTCAATAATAGAGACAGGGAATACTCTGACATTTCAGCCCTCTGATATGTTGTTTACCCAATTCTCTCAGGCTCTCCTAAACCTTAAACTATTCCCCCAGTAGTTTTGTATATTTGGACTGTACTTCCAAGCAAGGCTTTGGAGTTAATTATGATGCTAGTCATTGGGACTGAACAGGAATGGGATGGATTTGTCCTCATTCTCAGATGGGATAAGCCTACCCATTAGGAGAAAGTTTCCTGGTTCATGCTCTCGGATTTGAAAAATGAAACTCCATATCTGTGCTATCCTTGCTTAGACTCTGATCCCATAAACACTATCACTAAACATTTGCAAAGAAGAGGAAACACAGCCAAATCCTACTAAGTTATAGTGAGCAACAATCCTATTGCAGGACATTTATGTTTTTCGCACGTTCCACTGGGAGAGAGGTCCCTTTAAAGCTTTCAATATGATTTAAGCACAAGCGCTTTTTATATAGGTCAGGAAAGAGAAATGTAATTTCCCCTAGTTTTGTTTGCTTGAAGTTCTCTGTTCTAGCACTTAATTAATGACTCTGGTGAAATGTTTTGAAAGCAGCAATGTTTCTAACCCCAAATGCATTTCCAAATTGAGTACTTCCTGCTCATTGTCTATTTTGGAGAGGAGGCTGAACTCACATCCATGCGCTGCTAATAAAACCAAGGAAACTATTTTTATGGCTATGGAAAAAAAGGTATTTCTTCCTCAGTACCCGTCTCTGTCAGTTATAGCTGCAGAAAAGAAAGAAGTGATGTAAGAAATATGGAAAGCAAGGGAGAGGAGGGAAGGGAAGCCACACAGGACAGTGCAACCTTACCCCAGCTGGAACAGTCAGCTTCACCAGTTGGCTTTGACACATAACTTCCCTTCTTATACATTCACCCTTGGAGATTTCTAACCTTTCAAGGCAAAACCATATCACTAATTACCCATGTATCCTGCCTCTTCAGCTCTTTTGCTACCAGATCTACAAGTCAACAGTGGAGAAAAGTTCACTGATACAATCCCCTCATTTTCTGGAGGATATCCCTTGCAAGCCTTGCCGCACCATGACATCACTCAAGTAAACACACGTTGCTGGAGGAGGCCCTGGTGGGAAACACTGCTTGGCTGCCACCAAGGTCAGAAGATCCTAAGGAATACACCAAATGTTCAAAAATCTTAAGAGCTACAGGCACATCTTTACTAGGAAAAGAAAGTCTGTAGAAGCTTGTCAAAGCTGTAAAGATGAAGGACTGAATCTGCGTGGTAGGCAAAGCGTGGAATAACATCTGGGCCAAATTTCTTCTGGGTGACCAGAATAAGTCCCCATCCTGATATCGATCCTGTTGTAGGGTGCGCTGATGGGAGTGATGGCAATGATCAGGTGAAGCCACAGCAACCAGAGCTGAGAAGGTTTCACTGCTAAGTGAGCATGGCAATCACTTTGGTTCTGATGCAACGAGGCAGCCTTCCCTGAAATAATAGTTGGTGAAATAGTAGATTTATGCATGAGAGTTAACTACGAGATATTGAAATCTCAGGCAAGGGTAACAATATGGACATCATCTAACAAGTAAACCATAAAGCTGCTATTGAAGTATTTGATGGGTGCATTGCCTGTATTTAATAGCAGCCCAGCACAAACACAACTCACTTAATGTTGTTCCACAGACTCACAGCATCTGACAAAATAAATGACCTCCCAGGACTTCTCATGTGGCATTTCTGCTTTCTGCTGGAACACAATGATATTGGCTAAACATGTGTCTTGTAAACATTTGCCTGCAGTATTCTTGCGTTGTTTATTTACATAGACCTTGTAAATTTTTTTGCTTTACTTTTGACAGAGAAAACCTGCAGTGACTTTTTACGTTTAATGCATTCATTCTGAAGTTGTTGCTTCACCTACTGCCAATATACTCTTTTTTTGATAGAGGACTTCAGAACGTATTAAGAAAATATATTTGCACATGTAACCCTCACACTGCCATTACTTGCAGTACAAGGTTCAGTGGCTAAGAAAGTTGTATATTCCTAGGTTTTAGATCAGTGAAGTTTCTTTGCATCATTAGAGTGACCTGGCAAGGCCAAGGCTCAAAAGGCCAGAGGGATCCCATGCACGAGCCTCCCAGCCTGGGACCAAAGAAGCCAAAGAAATGCAAAGTCACAAATGTTGAATTTGCAAAGCTGGACAGTGCTAGCAGGGGGTGCAACACATGGAGAAGAGCCCAGAGGCTTTCTCCTAAGAGCGACAGGCAACACCTCAGAAGAAAAGTGATTAGACTACAAGTCTGCAAGCTAGTATCTTCATTGTAAGCTGGGTACAAGCTTTAGGAGGACTGATGATATTGACGGAGAAAAAAAGCGAGCCACAGAAGAAAATAAAGGAATTGAATACAGGACTTGTGGTGCTCACTTGCTCCTCACTGAATATAAGAACTAAAGTTATTACAAGTATTTACAAAAATAAGCAGTCAGGGATTGTAGCAGAGGTATTAAAATACACATTGTTTTAAAAACAGATCACACATGGATCTCATCAAGCTGACACCCTAGGAAGAACAGGTCATCCATGCAGTTAGGGAAGAGTTTGAGGGCACTGGGGAGTTAAGAAGCTGATAATAAAAACAGGCTAGGGCTACAGGAACCCAACCGTCCCACTCATCATGACTCAAGAATTATTTCTCTGTCTTAAAAGCAGAAACCAAAGGATTTTTTTTTCTCAGGGAACCATCTGGCAAGTAGAGCCATCACTAGGATGGTTAAGACAGAGAAAAGGGCTTTAGTGTGAAATCAGTTATGCGTTTTTAAAGGAAAGTCGTTATTTAACTGAAACTCTTCTTAAACCAAGGATAACATTTTCCAAAAGGCATTGCACAAACATTTTCCTGCCCTACAAAAAAACCACAGATCCTATCTGCAACTTCAAGCATCCAATTTGCAAAATAAATAAAATTTTAGAAGAGTGTAACTGCTTTTCTGGACAGAACAGTCAGAGGAGGAAAATCCAGAAGCAGTATTTCAACCTGATTTAGAAAAGAATCCTACATAAACCCAGGCAGACTTAGACTGGGATTGCCAGGGTTTGTGGAGGCCTTCTGCAGAAAGAGAGTCAACACAAATATCAGCTCTCCCTGCCTTTACTGGGAAGGTAAAAGGAGATGTAGGACTCTCAGTATTAGCTAATAATGTTTTTTTAGGGTAGAGATCTTCAGGATTTACAGAATCTGAACCCCTCCACTGCCCTCCAATAGCTTTGCCACTACTTAACTTTCTATCTGTAAAGCAGAATTACATGCTGTTTCCTCCTGCAATGTTTTGGAGAGGGAGGGAGGTCTTTTAAGGACTGTCAAAGCTAAAAACAATAAAAAATAAAAATAATAATTTAAAAAAAAAGGCCTTTATGCTGCCTCAAAGGGAAAAAGAGTTTGAGGAAACTGTTAAAAATTGTTGTGTGCGTCAAAAATATAGGTTAAGTCAGGCAAAGAGTCACTGCCATAACATGGAAGAGGTGGACCTTGCAGTGGAGCAGATATATCAGTTGCTGTCCCAAATCAGACTTCTGTCCTCTTGGAGATTAGTGCGAGTAGGTGGGCAATCAAAAGCTCATGCCGTTGGTTTGCACGGGTCATGGGGTAGCTGACAGAGGAGCAGAGCCTGATCAAGCTCCCTGGCTAGCAGGCAGGAACTGGAGCAGTTAGCTGCAGTATTTATTTGTAGAGATCTCATTAATAGCCTTAATCCTTGGGGCAGGGGGGGGAGGGTTGGGGAGGGGGGGACAGGGTTGCGGCGTGAGGACGGTGGGAAGGTCGGTGCACAGTCAGTGGAAAACAGGGTCAAAACAGCAAAGCCTGAACATAGTGCCTCAGCTCAGGCACGTCTGCTGGTTATTGCAGAGAACAAAGACGAAAATCTTCGCTAATACAAAACCTCAGGAGAACAAAGCAAGTGTTAGAAAAGGGAATATATAAAACATGTTCACAAGGAACGGCTAGTGCCAAATATTTCTCCGTGCTTGAAGTGTCTGCTGGGTCTGACAGGTGCCTTTGGAAAAAAAGCAAGTCAGAGCAATAACGAATGGCTCCCTAAATCCCTGCTGTCAGGCACTGGCATGCTAGTCATTTCCACACTTCTCCTTTCTGACAGCTGAAGGAGAACCACATCTTCCCAAGACACCAACCCTTGCTCATCTCCTAAACAAACACTAAACTCCCAGACCTTCTCAAGGGCTGAGATGCTTGGATGAGGACGCAAGCACCGCTCCCACCTGTTGGACACCCTGCTCCTCCTGCCTCCCACCATTACCCCCAGGCTCTTCATCACCAGAACAATCTGAGCAAGTTGTATTTTTGCCTGCTCCTGCATCCCCCTCTTGGTGCAGTGAGGACAACCTGTCCTGCAGGTCTGATGTTCAGCTGGGTTTTTTCCTTTTTAAGACTTAATACCCTGATCCCATGCAAATCTCTCTTTGGAGTAACAGAGTGCTGTTTCTCGCTACCACCCCCATATCCTGGGAGAATGCAGAGAATAAAGGCTGTGAACTGTTCCACGGGGGAAAAAAGGAGCGACAGAAAGATATTACCTAAATATAACATAGATTTCTGTCTGCCACTTTGGTTTCCCAGAGTAATATATTTCAAGCATTTCTGCCTGCCTTAAAACCCCACAATAAAGTTAACATATGCTCATCAGGAGGATGGACTACACCTTCATCAAAAGAATAGCGCTACCATGAAATACTGATGCTGAGGTAACCATTAGCCATTGAAAAAAAAAGAATTTGAACTGGTGGTTTCAAAGGCCTGAAAAGCATTCATTAATCTTTGGTCAGCAGCTGGTCTGGAGAAGATAAGCCCAAGCTTGTATTTTGATGCACTTGCTATCTTGAATCAATGCAGATATGGTCTCTACAGAAATACAGATCAGGGAAGGTTGGTCTTACTGTGCAGAAAGTAATTTTTCAAAACAAAAGTATGATGTAAGCAACTCATTGGAGTCAGGAGAGGGAGGAAAGCAATGGAATAAATGTGTGATGAATGAGAAAATTATTATAAGCGGCTTAGCTAGACCTCCAGAACACCAACTGAGAAAGGAAAGATGGCAAGAGAATAGAATCGGTGCATACGGAGCCAGGAATAAAAAAACACATGAAATAATCACTGTATTTTTGTAAATTATGCTGATCCCTTGCAGATAACTCTTGCAAAATTAAGGGTTGATTTTAGTGCCAAAAAGTCCATAAACATTTTGACACAGAGGCTAGCAGGAACAGGATCTGACCCGTGGATAACATAAGAAAAACAGAACCAAGCCAAAGATTATTTGCTTTTCATTGGTTGAGATTTTAAGAGGAAACTAGAGATTTACTGTGTTCACCACAACAGAAAAATATTTGTAAAATTTCTGGTTTTCAGAAGGCAATTGTCCAGTACCCCCTAAAAAAATCAGGATTTATTTTAAAATATCTCATGTTACTAGTGAAGAACGTTTGAAACCAAAAATCACCACTCTTTTCTGGAGATTTCATGGAAAAAGCAGCTATGTAGAAGTAAAGCCTAGTGGTTTACTTTTACATGGTGGCGAGTTTTGATTAAAATTTTTACTTCTAATGTGTTCAGTGGCTGGCCTAAAATATAATTATGATGTGACCAATCTGATACTTTGAGCCTATGAATATAAAAAGGAGGACTTAAACTTTGCGGCTTTCACCACATTTCTCTAAGGGCCAAAACCAAAAGCACACATCTGACAACCTCAGGCTGCGGTAGAGTTCAGTTCTTACTTAACTTCTTATCCAGACCCCAAAAATCCTTGGTTCTTGCTCATCTTTAGTTCCGCTGGGTTGTCATTGTTCTACAGAAAAAAATGGGGCTTAGAGTCTTTTATTGCAAAAACACTGCTTTTGAAGCCTGAATAAATACATTAAGAGAACCCCTGAAGGAAATAAAACATGTCATTTAAATGAAAGACACATGAGAACATGTAATGTCTATTAACCATAATGCCTACTTGGAGAGCTGCTAACTTTATGGTGACGTTTTATTATTCCAATACTAAGAAACTCTCCTCCTGTACATTTTAATTAGTATCCTACTACTTATAAAACACAACGTTCAGTTTACCTTGCTATCTTTTTTTACTAGGCTGTGTAAGAGTTAGGACCTGATGTTCCCAGAGCCTCCGTCACTTGTGAGGGATTCTCTTACTTAACTGTGTTTATCACTAGCTTTAAATAAACCTGTGAATGACACGAAACATGGCAACACACCTCCACCGCCAACTCAGCCAAGTGTAATTTTCAAGTGGAACGGATCCCAGGACTTGATTTTCAAACACCTGGGTGGCTTTGGTGCAATGCTTGCCCGCTGTGGGCAGCGTGAATGAGGCCAATGGCGTGACCCCACTGTGAGTGAGCCTTTGGGAGCCTGTAGCTCCAGTTATCCCTAACGGCCACTGTAGTGCAGCTGTGATGCTGATGAATTATAGCCTTACATAGGAGGCTGCTTGGGGCCACAGAGCCTTTACTGCCACTGTGGAGCTTTGCAGGTCCTACACGCTGTGATGGGATGGCAGTAGTGTGTCGTATGCAACAGCAAGACAGTAACACTGGGTTACGCACTTACAGTGGCTTTTACACAGGAGTGGGTGAATGTTTAAGGGTTTTATGTTGTTTTGAGGTTTTTAGCTTAGCCTTTAAAATGGAAATCTAAGAGAGTGCTACATCTGAAGTTGCCTGCTGCTCTTGAGGCACAGGAGGTCAGCTGCATCCACTGTCCCTCCCATATGGTCCATGGCATCCAGAGGAAACCCTCCTAGTGCAAACAGACTGCTTCCTGAAACCCACAATCACATAGCACAGCTGGGGAAAGAGCCAGAGACACGTTAAACGATGCTGTAGTACAGCCTGAAGGCCACAAAATGACAACACCAGGGCACCAAGAAACAACCCAGGGCTATGGCAGCGCAGTGAGCCCTGCTGGATTTCTGCTGGGGAGAGGAGGTTGGGATGGGGGGCTGAGGGGATGCATCTCATTGGTCCTGCTGGAGTAGCAGCAGTGGAGCAGCCCCACACTATGGGAAACCCGGGCCTACAGAGCACAACAAGGCATGCAAGGCCAGGTCAGAACATAATGCAAGTTGTGAGGGTCTTTTCTTTTTCTTCTCTTTTTAAACCAAGAAGCTTTACTTTGCATGCAAACATTACAGTATATTAATTGTGAGATTTCACAATAGATATCATCAGGCATCTAAAGCATCCTACTCACAGTGCTTGGCACTGGAGGTCTCCTTGACCACTGAGCATCCCTGACCTGGGACCTGGGAACAGCCTTTGACTGAAATGCCAAATACTTAAAGCACGGCAGACCGCCACAAAACATCCACACTGAAATGACAGTGTTTGCACATATGTACACACTATCTGAAATCAGAAATCTAAAACAGCCTGTAAATACTCATTGCTTTACAGTGGTAAGAAAAGAGGATTCATGGGAGAGGAGACAGATAGATCCAGGTTATCGGAGCTGCCAAAAAACTGAAGAAAATGTTTAATAGTCTTGGAATCTATTCGTTGATACGCTACATACACTGCACGTTGATACTTTTCATACGCTGCACAAATGATACCCAGCTGTTAAAAGGCAACCTTCTGCTCTTCTTTAAATGGCTGTGCCCAGGAGTCTGTTTGATTAATAAACAGAGGAGCAGCTCAAAGTGGGTCCATCACTGTAGAGTCCCCCTTCACAACACCCCAAGATTTACTAACACAGCTATTCAGGTCTGGGAGCTGATTTTGTTTCTGGAGCCTTCAGCCTTCTCACTTCAAATTTAATCAGAAATAATTGGCCCTTTTGAACTGCAAGAAACTTGGCTGCTACCAAAGCCATGTTACACTGCCAAGCTCTGCCTGTCCAGCAGGAGCTGCAGTCCTGCTGTGTGGATGCGGCTCGCAGCCCTCCGGGACAGCCTCCTCCTCCTAGGGGAGGATGCAGCTCAGCATCCCAACAGCCTCCTTAGGACATGAAGGGAGAGCTGTGCCCACTTCCATTGCATTTAATTGAAAAAAGGGTGACATGCAATAGAACAACGGGAGCACGTCAACTCACGTTGCATCAGCTCCGTAAGGGAGATCTCCAGATTGTAAATCTGGGAATGAAAGGATGTCAGACCCTCAGGCTCTGAGAGCTGTCTTGTAGCCAGACTCCAGTAAGTGTTTTAATGTGATGAACCCTGCATTAAACTGCATAAAATGACTATGCCCTTTAAAAAGTTTCAGGGGTGCTGTTAAGTGTGCTCGCACACAGAGCAGGTGTGTGTGTACATGGTAAAGACTCAGCAACGAAAGGCCACAGACTGACGTCAGACTGATGCCAGAGACGGTACCAACCCTGCAGGAGGGTATTGGCTTCCAGGAAAAATGCCAAGAGCCTTTACCAAATATGAGCATGCAATTAGGACATGACAGGGAATGTCTTTCAAAATGATACATGGTGCTTTTGTACCAGCAATGGTCTTGTGCAAGAGATCTCAGTGTTTCAGAAGTCACAGATAATGGGAAAGAAGATGAAAGGGAACTTGTGCAAACATTGTCTGGAGCACAGGAATGACAAATGCCCTGGCGAGGTATCCTTTAACCATTCCAGCAAACTCCATTATAATCAAGGTGTAGGCAAATAAAAGGCCATTGTATTCACAAGTGAATCAAAAGAACTTTTGAAATGCTACGAGGATTTGAGGGGGGAAAAATGGAAAAATAGGAACTTTTAAGGGCAGGCAGGACTCTTGTTGCATATAGATGACAACTAGCTTTTGTACTGGGAACAAGGACAGAAATTAGTTCATTTCTTAATGTGGCACTTCCAGTCAAATATCATTGTCAAAGCCAGGATGCTTTGTTAGTAATACGGTACTACCATGGTAACTACCCTGCCCCAAACTGCCCTAATAGTGAGGAGGTTCGGACATATTTCCTGATATCAGAGGAACAGAAAATATATCTGCAAGACACAAAGAAAACACTTTAACAGCCTGTAAAAAAGAACAGTCTGAGAGAAAGATGTAAGCCTCAGATTTCTCTTTCGTTTTCCCAAGACCTGGCCAGGGCATCTTACTCTTGTGTGTGGTTGAGTTAGTTTGGCCAAAAAAACTTAGTGAATATAAAATACACCAGTGCAGACAAAGGAATAAAGGCAAACTATTTTCTCATCCCAGGAACTGGCCTTAATACACAGTTGAAACTGGATAAAATGAGGTGGATGAGAGACCTAGGTACGTTACAACTTGCAGCAAACTAGCCACAAATGAACAATAGCTTAAAGATTAAAGCTATGTTAAAAAGTGCTTTTTGTTCCACGTCTCAGAGTGTGCTTTTTTCAACTTGTCTTGTCAGTCAACTCCATTTCCATGTCTTGGCTAACATGACAAACTGTGTAAACTGACAAAAACCTTATGACTGAAGCAACAGCCACAATTTTATCCTGTATAATTTTAACTTTGCATTGTTCACTGTGTCCCCACTGTGTTGTACCTTATCTGATATACATTGCAATTGCCTCTGGGCAGGGATAATAATAAATCATATACACATTCTGTAAGTACAAAGGACTCCAAAGGAACTAGTTAAATTAGCAGTAAAGATACAACAAGCACAGTAGTCATTAATCTAAAGAAAAAGTACTAGTTGCTGTTCTTACAAAAAGTTCAAATCGTCACACAACATTTGCAAAATATTCCACTCTCAAATTGCTTTGGCAATTGCAGTGGAAAATCTCCGGGGTCAGAGTCTCTGCTAAACTGGGCAGAGAAGCCAAGCCAAGGCAGCAACATTCTTGAGGCTGGGATACAATCTTTTGACAATTCCTGTAAGGAACTATCCTTCTTTTTTGCACAAGGGAACCTCCTGCAGTAGGATTTTGCAAGAGCCAGTTTCCTTTAGACGTGAATATCAGAAGGGGAGTCAAGCATATGCTGGAATGACTCTGCGACTGCAGCGTGAGACTAAACAACAGGTAATATTTCTCAAGTAGACATGCTAATCCTTCTTACAAAAGCCAGACAAGTATGCTGCGCATTCATAGATTTAGCCGAAGGGCTTGCTACGGCAGCCTTCTTATGGCGCATAGCTGAGACAACCCAGCTGTGTCCTGGCCTGAAGGGATCCTAGGTAATAAATGAAAAATAATCCTTTTATATTCATACAGTGTGATTATAGGTATGTAACCCCTGTGAGCCACTTTGTTTCCACTAGAAGTGGTGGTACGCTGGTAGTAGTATGGTTAGTGTGTGAGACGAGAAAACCAGAGGTATTCAGCTTTTTCTAAAAGAAATGAAGGCTGACAGGTCAGGGAGCCTGCTTTTAGGTGGAAAGTAACAAATCCACTTGGGTCTTTATTCTTTAGAGGTGCTTCCCCATCCATTGATTTCTTGTATTTAATAAGCCCTGTTTAATAAGCCCAAGGCCAAATTTTAAATGTCATGCTAAAGAAATTCACAAATACTGTGGGACAGGACAAACTGCGGAATGGAGGCAAGGCACTGCAGCACTGGGAGCAGAGGCCAGGAAGTGGGAGCTAAACCCAACCTGGATTTGCTTATGTTGTCAGAGAAAGAAGTGAGAGAGCCGAGTGCCCTGCTCCTTCACAGCTCCCCATGGCTTCCTCCACTGCATCCCTCTTCCCTACGTCTTTCCAGCATGCTTCAGCCACCTCAACTTTGATGACATCCTGCTTCAATCAGACTTGCCATACAACATTTGGAGAGCCTGGAAGGACAGCCTCTAGGCTTTTGTTCAGCTTAATTGCACCATTTTGCACTCACTGTCATTTAAAGCTTTTTAGCAGCTGATAGGTCATAAAAATAAAATTCTTCTAATAACTTCTTTTTCCTGCCTGAGATTCATAGAAACAGTAATCAGCATTTAAAAACAGGTTTTTTCTCAAAATCAAATTGCAGGAAAAGATTTGAATTAAGGGGTACCTTTGAAAAAATATAGGAGCTTTTCACGGAACAATACTAATAACAGGAGGCCTTTAAACCCTATTGAAATATAATTAAATACATGTTCATCTCAAAAATTATTTTAAAGAATTAAGCTTTCCTAAAGCCATTCAGTAAAACCCCTTGGAACCCATTATGAATCCTTTCAATAACATTTTACAACTATTCAGTTTGGGGCTTTTTTTTTTTTTTTCTTTCCTGTTGGCTTGGTACATTTTCTTGAGAGCAAAACGTCCTAGTGCCATTGTGTTAGCTTTGGGGAAAAATCCAGTGCTATAAGCAAATGCAAACGCTCTTTTGTTTTCCCCTCATTATCCAATAGAATAAGAATAGGGGTGTAATTGAACAAGTGACCTCACATTTGGACACACATAGGAAAGAATGAAATGTATGTTATTGTAAGTTCTCCAGAGTCCACATACGCAAATCTCCCCAGATATTGCACTAAATGTCAGATCCTGATTCTTATGAAGTCAGCGGGAGGTTTGCCATTGTCTTCTGTGTCAGCAGGATGGAGCCTCTAGTATTTGTCTTCAGATGTGGTGACTTGTCCATGTCCGCCAATGTCAGCAGAGCTCTGGCTACTTAGATTAGTTGAAGATCTGCCAAGATGTGTTTATACTCTATCGCTATTGAAATCACAGCATGCAGGAATTTTTTTAAAAAACAACAAACAACAAACCCAAAACAAAAAAAACAACAAACAAACAAACCAAACTTGTTTGTTAAAGGAAGTCCTGGAGGACTGTCCTGCATCTTTGGGAAAGGACTGCACGTGCATAGAACTGAAGAACATGGAAAATATTTGGGTACGGTAGCAGCCAGAGCAGGGGAGCCGCTGCATGGAGCACATCCTTCCTTTGCTGGCTCCTGGTAGCACGTTAGCTGAAGCTCTTCACGGATGGATATGGGAGAGCTGGAAGGGAGGACGCAGCGACATCTTCGCCTTCTCCTGCCGCACCACAGGGCAGAGTTGGGAGACGGAAGGTGTGAGCATCGGGCGTCAGGCGGGGATGGGGAACATCAGAGGACAGGGAACATGAGCTGGGCATTGGAGGACAGAGGGACTGAGACAAAATTCTTGCTACCAGCAACGCCACTGAGCCAGCTGGGAGCAGGGTCTGGCTGGCAGGACCGGCATGGGTGGGGAAGGGAACTGCATGCAAACCTTTCCATTTTGTCTTTTTTTTTTTCTTCTGTTCTGTCTGCCCAGTCACATTGACTTTCTTCTGCTTAAAAACCTAAACATTCTCAAACTAAATTTTCAATTGGAAAGCCTTCCACTTTTCCTGGAGAAACTCATTGTAGGGGAAAGGCTTGGCAGATCTGCCTCAAACCTCTTGTCACTGGAGTTCTGTCAGAAGTGCCAAGAGATATCATCTCCAATGGCTCTTGGAATTTAAGATTTTTTTGAGGCTATTTTGTTTAAGGAAAGCCATTCCCCTTGCTGTCACCTAAGCAGGAGTATAAACATACTCTTTTTAAAATTTCAGCGCATCATTGTTTTGTTTGAATGTTACTCTGAAAAAAAAAATCCTGCCATTGTTTACATCTTGCTAAGCCTTTTTATTCAGTGCCAGACAAAAAGCAGATAGGGTGCAATGCTTAATAAGGACAATAACTAGACTTTATTTTGGAGCCAGCCCACCACAGAGAAGAGATGAAATCCAAACAGCTGTGATGAGATCCATATTCACAAGGACCCTCCAACAATGTTTGCATTGCCATAATGCCATGTGTTTAAAGAATATGCTCAACACCCCAGTGATGTAAAATAAAACTAATATTTTCAGTGGGAAAATGGAGATGGAGGTAGTAAGTGGCTTTCCTGAGGTCATTGGACCTCCAGTCCAGGGCTTAACCAGAAGACCAAACTTCCTCATTAGCTGCTTTATCACTGATGCATTATCACAGTACCAGTCACAGGGATGCACAGGGCTGCTGTGACAACAGAATATGAAGCCTCTCACAGTTACAGGCATTTCTGCTGACCCCTCAGACGAGAATGAGCAGTGTTGCTGGATCCCCAAGTTGCCATCACCGGGGTGATAACGGGATCAGCATTCATTGCCATTAATAGAGCCACTCCCTCAGAAACAGTAGTAGTTTTAAATTTTGCTGTGTTATATCTCATTGCATGTAAAAACCCAAAGTAGCCTGATAAGAGATGAAAAGTAACTAGTTCCACTGAAAACCATCTGTGACTTAGCTAACCTGCCACTGAAGCAATAAGGAGGCATAGATGAAGTCCAAGAGCTTCTGGCTGACTACAGGTGGAGAAGGGACACCTTGTCCACACCAGCCACCAAGGAGAAGAGCATGTGTGTGTGCACCCAGGATGCTCCATTGTGATCAGCCAGGTAATTCACATAGCTCTGCCTGGGGAGGACCATCCATATCCTCCGGAGGTCTGAAGGAAGATAAAACCATTTCCTTTCTCTGTGGCACTCCAAGACCTTCTAACTCTGACCAACTTCCAGGAACACATCTCACCTCTGGTAACACAGGTGGCCTTCCCACAGGCTCCTGTCCCAGCTGCCATGGTTGCACCCCTGCTCACGGCTGGCATTGTGGGAACTACTCTCTAAAGCAGAGCCAGGTCAGCAACTAAACTTACCCAATGGGGACCTAACAAAAACTGGGGAGCTGGCAGACACAGAAACAGCAATGTTTTCCTCCTTTGCTGAAGGGACCCAAAACAATGGCATCAACACAGACAGTCATCAAGGAAAGCTAATGAGACTGCTGAGGACGTGACTGAGGACTTTCACTGCACCAGGAAGTATTTAGGACTATTGGGGAACAGGGTCAGAGTATTAGCCCAGCATTTCTAGCTTCAGAGAAAAGGGATGAAAGGCACAGAAAGAGAATATTAAGGCAAGGATATTGCTGTGACAAAGGACAGAGCTGAAATCAAGGAGAGAGACAAAACCACGCATCCGTTTTCCTCAGATCATCGTTCAGTGAGCTCAATGCCTCGGCTGTGCCTGTGTCGTTTCTCCATTTTTTTTCTTTTCTCATTCAAATGGTGGATTAACAGTAACTGTTAAATGGATTATTGTTAACAATGCGAGGGTGTTTCCTGCTCGCGCAGTAACTCATTGCCAGGCCAATAAACTCTTTGGCTTTTGGCCCCGCAGTATTTATTTGCAGTGGATACCCCTGGGTTAAGTCACTTCCACACTTTTTGGGCCCCCGGCAGCTGATTTACTTGAGATTACTTTTTCAGAGCAAGGTGTGCTCCGTCTGCCTGCTGATTACAACGGGAGCTTCAAGTGAGCAGGTCAGCCACAGCCACCCATGCTCAGAAGACGGACTCTGCCCAAGAGGAAAGAGGGTTCTTGGTTTCCTGAGCCATCACTGACATTTTTTCCACCTGGGGCAGGGAGCAGAAGAAAAACAGACTCTGTCCTTTCAAGCTCACAGTGACTTCTGTGAGCCACGTTATTTTAAAAGGAACACCTGCTATGCATAGGCCTTTTGCTTCAACCAAGTTGACAGCTTTTCCTGGAAAGGGAAATGAGTCGCTATTGCTCAGCATAACCATCAGGAAACATGAAGATTCCTTTCCTGTGGAGCCCTCTAATTAATACCATCTTGAAGTAAACTTGAAGTAGAGATTAGATAGGGTCTCAACCCCTGTGAGATAATTAGGAATATACCTACAGCTTCACTGCTTTGCAATCTGATGTATAAAGGGTTAATCCAAACATTGTACAATATACTGCAGTGTCATTGTGGTAATAATTTATAAATAATTGACTTCAGCTTTGCAGGACAAAAATGAATGCAGTACTATGAAACCTGTGCAGACACTGACTTATAACGTATTTTTTTTGAACAGTTTATTGTGTTGCCTTCACTGTTGCCTTCACTGGTACAGTTCATCTTTTGTTTGTTGTTAGCCCAAATTGTGAAGGGTTTTCTTAAATCATCTGAATAAAAGCAGCATTTTCCATCTGTTTCAGGGAGTCAGTAGCTCTTAAAACACCTTAACTATTTGGACCTACAGCTGCAAAATTTGCATGTGAATACCTCCAGTGATCAATTAATTCAGGACAGGTTTTAGTTGGCTTAAACTCCCATCCATTAAATGAAATGGTCCCATATAAATCGGTTTGATCACTACACATTTGCACCATTAAATGCACTATTTCGTAATGAGCCAATCTTACAGTCTTTGAGGAGAATTAGATTTTTGAAACCCTGCGAGCAGGACATGTTCTTCCTACCTAAATATGTGCCTTTGCAAAGGCACTCAAATATCTTTGTGCCATTTTGCTGTACTTTGAAGAAGTTACTCCTGCAAAGCAAAGACACTCAGTCGCATCAGAAACTTAAACAGCTGCCAAAAATATGCTTGTAATTAAGGTCCAGAATCAGAAAAGCATCCCTATGCAGAAAGGTTAGTTAAGCATGTGTTTAAATTTAAGCAGATGTTTAAGTCACATGAGAGGAAGTAATGCTTCAGCATTTCTCCTTGCGCTGACTGTCATACCCACCCACTTGCTGGAGAAATCAGTGGTTCATCCAATGAACTGAATGCAGTGCCTGTATTTCCTGAGAAAAAGTGCCATATGTGTTAAAGTATTTTCCTAAGAAAAGGTGGGATTTCAGAATATGCCCCAGTGAGTTCCTAGATCAAGGTGTAAAATCAGAAAAGATGAAGAAATATGAATGAGATAGCCATCATTCCCAAAGAAAATCACAGAATCACACAGAATCACAGAATGGTAGGGTTGGAAGGGACCTCTGGAGATCATTTAGTCCAACCCCCTGCCAGAGCAGGGTCACCTACAGCAGGCTGCACAGGATCGTGTCCAGGTGGGTTTTGAATATCTCCAGAGAAGGAGACTCCACCGCCTCTCTGGGCAGCCAGTTCTGGTGCTGTGCCACCCTGAAAGTACAGAAGTTTTTCCTCATGTTGAGATAGAACTTCCTGTGTTCCAGCTTGTGCCTGTTGCCCCTTGTCCTGTCACCGGGCACCAGTGAGAAGAGCCTGACCCCATCCTCTTGACACTCACCATTTAGATATTTATAAGAACTGATGAGATCCCCTCTCAGTCTTTTCTCCAGGCTAAACAGACACAGGTCTCTCAGCCTTTCTTCATAAGAGAGGTGCTCCTTCTTTTGAAGACAGGACCCGTCTTTTGAATGCAGCCCACATTTTTCAGGGAATCACTGTTCTCTATGGTTCTGGAACAGCTGGGCTCCAGCTGGTAAGATTTAGTTTGAGTAAAGTCAGTGGCTGCCACCTGATAAAATACGCTCCTTTCCCAGCACGAAAAATTAGCACCCTGCACAATGCTGGGTCTGATGTAAATAAAAGGGTATGCAATTTCAAAACGACGTTCTAATTTGTTTTAAATTGGTATAATAATAATTATGACAATGAAATAGCTCCTGGTTTTTGATAAAAACTAACTTTTTTTTTACTGCAGGCTCTGTTTCTACCAGTGTTATTATTTTTTTTCTAGATAAGCATATCCACAGTTAATTAGGGGTAGCAATTGCTTTGCTATGTAAAAATGTAGTCCCATGATCAAATTTTGATGGATTAGAATAACAAAAATCATGCTGTTTTATAAAGGACTTTCAGTGATTCCAATTTAGTCTGCTTTGTAGTGTTGTTCGCTTAGCTCATAATCTTCCCATAAAGTTTCTCTTTCCAAAACATTTATATCTTTACTTGGTTTATATTTAATTGCCATAAATCACTGAGCTGTAAGAATTCCAAACATAGGGATTGATTCCATTCCCTCACAAACTTTATGCAACTGTGATTCCACTAACTTTAGCCATATCATTCAGTTCACCACCATACACAGATATCCTTCTCTACCAACTTCACAGATGTTTGAAAATTCCTTTTTTCTTTTCCCATTTTGACCAAAATATAAGTAAATTTCAGAACAAAGTGAAATTTTTCACGCAGTTTTTCTTTTCAAATTTGTCTAGTTCTTTTGAAAACTGTAAGGGAGAAAAGGCTTGTCTTAATGTCCACTAAGTATGACAATTAGCTAATAATATAGTTGATTAGTTAATTTCATAGCTTTAATGTTTGAAGAAAGAGCATGAGTGAGAAGTTAATAAAGTTTCTACTTTATTCATCCCAAGACTCGGAAAGTGAAACTGAAAACACATTCATGAGGCTTGCTCAGCACTATATAGTAGCAACATATGGTCTGAAAAACCCACATTCGTGTGATTTGTACATACAGATGAAATAGTCTAGGGCTCCCCCTGACACTTGCCCAAAATATCATGACTAAGAGAACAGAGTCACAGATACACCAGCACAGAAATAGCCCTGTATCAGCACCTTCTTTCGCAGCATGGATTGCATACTTCATCACATGGTGCATGAGCAGATTTGGAGACCACCCTTCTCAGGACTGCACTTGTTCCTGTTCCCTGTTAAGTTTTCTGTGCACAGCCCACAACTAATGTGGGGTTTCAGCAGTCTCTTGCAGCACTGTCTGCAGCCCACCAGCATCCCAAAGGTGATTTGATCCCAGTGGGAGGAAAGCTGAGAAGACACATACAGTGGGAGGCGGAAAGGAAGTCAAGCATCAGGAGCAGGCAGACAATTTTTCTCACCAAGTACCAAAACCAGATAGAAAGATGAAAAGCTGATAGGAACAAATTATTTCCAAGAGCACGATCTGACCTGTTGCTGTTGCTTTCAGGGTTTTACTGTTGATAAACATGGCCTAGCAATTGCCACTGAGGAGAGAAGTCTCTGCAGGAACCTCTCTGCAGACATCTGGGTATGGCTATTGCAATAATCTCATCCTCTGACTTACAACCAAGGTGTTAAAAGTTTTTTTCTGGAAGATGAACAATTTTTTTGCTCCATGGAGTTTTGGTCTATGTTATTCAGCCCATACTTCTCTCCTTCATAGCCAATCAGAATAATATTTAATGAGGAAAAAATAAGGAAAAAAATCCAGGTCAAACTTATTTCTGAAGATCACTTTAATTTCATCTGCTGTGACTACTGGTCGGATCAGCACTGCTCAGAGAAGGATGCACAAGCCTTGTAAATGGGAGTTCAGGATTTTTGCCTGAGCCAGCTCTTCCCTGATGCAGCATCTGGTTTTCAGCTTGTAAACAAACTTACAGTTTGGTTTATTAGAGCACAGGGAGGTCAAGTGACCTGCCAGAGGTCTCCCACCGAGCGGTGCATAGCACTGGGTTTGAACTCAGGTTCCACCTGGTTCCCAAACTTCTGCTCTCTTGTTTGGATGCTCTCCATCCGTCAAACCTGCTCCTCCCTGCCCGTTCCCCAACCAACAAACCAACCAAGCCCTTTTTCCAGACCAGGTTTACAGGTGTTTCTTTTTAACATTCACCCCAGCACATATTGAATCTGGTGGACTCAATAAAACTTGCATCTGTACTGAAAATGTGTTTTGAATGCACTTGACTGGCCTAACAGTACCAAAGCCCTTTTTGTGACACACCCTCCCCACTCAGCACTCTTATAGACACACTCATGGACCCAAAAACTTCTGTAGTGCCTAACAAAGGGATGTCCAGAGCTGGTAACAGGAAGAACAGTCACTGCTCCCCAAACATACTGATTCTGAGGTGAGCCAAAGCCTCAGCAAATGCTGGAGAAATACATATTTTCCGTTTCTCTTGGGCAGCCTCCTTCCCCTGTTGCACTTGGAAGTATTAATGAGCCAAATATCTGCTTCCTGGAAGTGGCACCCTCTCTGAGCCTCTTATCACCGCTTGGCTCTGACGTGCATCCCAATGTTTCCTCGCTTCCCAGAGCCGTGAGTGAGCCCATCACAGGCCCAGCCTGAATTGCTTTTGAAATCAATACAGGATTTTAAAACAGTAATTTCAAGGGGAGTGGATTAATGGACAAAATAGTTGACGAGATGATGATGATTTGCAAATCTAACAGTAAAATATATCTGCTCCCCTATTACATAGCCCAAGGGTCTTAACAGGGTTGTGTTCTGGGGTTTTGCTCAGCCCAAAGCAATGCATTTCTCTCTGGAAATGTAGAAATCTTTTGCTACCTTGCCAGTGGGCATAAAACCAGACTAAGAATCAAAAAGAACAAAACAGAATCCAAGGCTTCCCATTAAACCATTTTGCAGTCTTGGATAATTCACAGCATTTTTCTGTGCTTCAGTTCCCTCTCCTGCAAAGCAGAGCTATTGAAAAATGTCTGCCTACACCAAGCACTGAGTTTTCCAGGTAATGAGGACCATTGCAGGTATAATCCTTCTGAAAGTTTACAGGGTTTGAAGGATTCCCTCAAAATTTAAATTAAGTGACATGGGTGGGGTTTTTTGACTGTCTAATTAGTGACTTGATTGTGTAGGTGCCCAGCGAGAAAAACAAAAAACCCTGTTAATAAAATGAGCCTGGCCATGGGCTCAAGAAAGAGATATTGTCGTTCACACAGAGCAGTAAGAACACAAGGCAGTGGAAAGTCCTGGCTGGCCTCCACCTCCATCACTATGTCTGTGTGTGGGACTGGGCTCTGATGCCATCTGGGGAGCTGAGCCAGCTTGGAAAACAAACTTACACATCCAGTTTTGCTAAAGAGTTCATTTGAGACAGGAAACTTAAGATAGGAGTTTACTACAAAACAAAAAGACTGACACTTGCCAAATAACTGTTGTGCACCACAGGGCTTTCTACTCAACCTGAATCATGCAAGGAGGGGTCTTCAGAGCTGCTCTCCTGGGTGGGGATGGACACTCGCAATGGAAACGCCAGTGCTGGCTACTTTGCAAAATGCTGCCTGGGACCACCTTTGTGATTGCCAGTTGATTTGGAGTTTATTAAGGACACATATGTGGCTTTGGAGATTCCTCCTGAAAAGTCACCACAGCTGCTATTAAAAATACCCTCCTGTTATTAGTAGTTGTGTTCACATTTTTGTCTAAAGCACCTTCTAACAGATGCTATTTTACAAATGCACGCTGCAAAAACAGAAAAGAAGGCCTTAGGTCATTTCCACATCCTACTATGATACTAGATCTAAGAAAAGCCTGTTCCTCTAAAAATGCCCGAGACAGAGACTCTTCCTACCCCAAGTGCCAAACAATTTACACCAACAAAACATGTTTCTGACTGGGGCATATGGGACTGTGTCAAAGTGCTCTTTCCTTGACAATCCTGATTCAAAAGTGATTCTCAAGTGACAAATTATTAAGGCATGCAAACCATCTAATTCAGTCCAGCCCTACTCAGCACAATTATTTTATTTTAAAAAAACACCAACCAAACAGCAAAACAAAACAAAAAGTACCCTTAAAAATTAATTAAATTGCTGAGGTTTGTTTTTTGGTTACACCCTGCTACATTCACGCCCAAATGAAAGGTCTTGTTCTACTTTGTCACAAAGCGATGTTCCAGTCCTTCGAGGTCACATAGCAATTACCACTTTTCTTAATCCCCTCTGCAACGCGAGCTGTAGCTCTCAGCCATGCTCAGCTGGGCCAAGCCTCCTCCTGACCACCCTCTTCTCAGCCCCTGTGGCTCAGGCAGCAAGCAGTGGGCAGCCCTCTCTGCCTTGCAACGCGCTCCCATCAGATTATTCAGGAAAAAAGAATTCCTAATCTGGATTACATAGCAGTGAAAAAGAACAGACCATTTCATGGCAGCTTTCAAACGGGCAGATGCCGGCAGCCGGTGAGGAGGGACATTGCCGCTCTGTTGACCCGTGCAAGGAAGGCGGATGGCTGTGGCAGATGGGTCTTGTTAGCAGCAATATGCAGCATAAAAAAGGGGGTTGGGTCCCTCCCTTTGAAATAAGCAAGTTTAAAGTATAAAACATCTTGTAAAGTAAAGCCTTAGAAACAGAAAGTGCCTAAAAAGGCTCAGTGTTTGACATGGCTTAGTTTTACATTATGAATAAAAAATCCAGGTCTCTCTCCAACACGGAAAGCAGAAGCTTTGCACATGCTTTTGCCTGTATCTCCATGTTTGCTACATCAAGGGAGTTATGTGATGCATGGCCTCACATTGCTTGTAACTGTCTTCTGCTTGAGTTTTAAACAAAAAAAAAGAATAGGTACATTTCTCCTGAGTTCAGCTCTGGACTTTGAAATACAGATTTCTGAGATGAGAAAGAAATACATTCTTTTACTAACTACACCATATTTTTTTCTGTGGAGGAAGTGAACATTAGCCAAAAAGCAAAAATATAATCCACGAGTTCCTGTATTTTAACTGTCTCTCATCTTGAAGCAATAAACAAAGGTTAATCAAATACTTACTAGCTGAGTAAATATTTTTGCTCATATGTATAAACCAACCTAGGTCAGATTCTCATCTTTTGGCTCTGCATTAATACATCTTTGAAAAGCTTTTCAAGGTTGGTAGATTCAAAATTAGTTTTTTCCATCTTAACTCCATCTGCTAAATTGAGGAACTCTGCATATATACATACATATGTATATACAGATACTGTATATACATTGTTTTTTACAGACCCTCCAAGAACTGTTTCTTTTTCCTCTAAACACAGGCCATCAGTATGTTCATGGAAGTGTCCCTAAGGAGCTCTGCAATAAAAAAATCAAAATGCATTTGACAGAGGTCAGCATGTTCCAGCAAGGTAACACACTCTGGCTGCCTACGAACTAGATAGAAGGATCTTTCCAGTCCACCTTACAGATGGTGGGGACATACCAAAAACTCCATTTAGGTAACATGCTCCTGTACAAACCCTCCCTTTCCCTGCATGTTCCCTCCTATATGGCTCTCAGCAATCCCAGGTCCTATATCTCTCCTTCCACACAGCAGCACAACAGAGAGCCCTGTGCTGTGGATGCTGTCAGAACTAATCATTTGCTCCAGCTCTGTGGAGGTTGTGGTTTAAGCCCTCAACTTAATTTTAATCAGCCTTTCAAATTTTTCCATTGCCTGAGAACTACATTGAAGGTCCCAAAGGGCATGACCCCACATTTCCCCCAAAAGCGGTAGAGAAGGGAACGGAGAAGTAGCTGCCTGTTCTCTGAGGACATCCCAAAGGAGACCTGACCTGCCAGAAAGCAGACACTGTGCCATTGCCCTACCTGGAGACAGCACCAGACGATAATACCAACTAACATCTGCCGGAGTGATTATCTATGCCTTCCAAAGCTGGGCTGCTTAGTCCTACAAAATCTGTAGCAATACTTTCTAAGGGCAACAGTTTCAGGTTTATTCTAAGCTCTTTCCACACATTGGCAGGATGACATATATTGTGGTTGGATTGAACTGCTTTATGCTAACAGTTCTGCTGTAACCTTTGCTTCAGATCGCTTTATGTCCTGAAAAATACATATCAGGCCAGACATTACTTCTGGGAACCATATCTGCCTCCTGATCCTCTAAGACTCAATTTCGTCATGGGAAATAAAAGGGGTGAGCACTCATAGGCTGATAAAAGAAGCCTTTCACCTTCCCTACAACCATTGCTAAGAGGTATATCAGTACTCCAGGTGGCAAAAGCCTTCAGCTTCCCTAAGAAGCAATCAAGCATGAAGCTCTGCTTGAACCTTTTTTATAGGGGAGGTGTTATTCATGTGTATCCCCTGAATATGGTATGTGTTGTGGAAACTGCCACCATTTTCCCCAATTAACTTAGTTTGTTAAGGACCACAGCCTTGTGAAACAGCTCTGTCACTCCACCAGCAAGTGGGTGGCCCTGGACCATACCTGAGCCAGTGACTTTGGATCCTGAAAGCAAAAATGCACGGTAAGCATTATCAGACCAGCCATTCACTCCCCATCTGTAGACCAAACCTCTCAGTAAGGCATTTCAAATGCAACACCTTCTTCTCTTCTACCTCTGTGGGGATATTGTGCCAAATGCATGGATGCCTGACGGATCTGACACATTGGCATCTTGGGTGTGACCCTCCAAGCCGAGACTCCCTCAGAGAGAGGAGGGACATTTCTTTTCCAGGAGCTAGCTGCGCTCTTTTATTCTCAGTGAGGAGGAGAATGCATGTTTTGTCTTACAGACAAACTATTAAAACATAATAGTTTTAATCTTAATTATAAATAGTTTTAATTTTTACTATCTGGCTGGACCCGAGATAGTATTCTGGTGGTTCTAAAATATAATATGACGTAGATCAGACAAAACAGATTGATGAGAATCTCATTTTTTCCAATAATCACCAATAATTTGGGGCTGGGCTGAAAAGCTTGCACAGTTATCGCATTCCTTCTTCGTCCATTAGGCTCTGCTCCTCCTCCATGGGCCTCAGTGAATCTATTTGCCCCAAGGGACACAGAAGCCAACTTTCCCTGCAGCTGTTTCTACTAGACTAACCTTTCATGGATCCAGGCCAGACCACAAGGAAGCAAGCCACGGCCATTTGCCCATTTTATGCCTTATCCTGGAAAGATAGAGCATTGCAGGTCTTTGTCAGCAGTGGTCTAGTTTGGCTGTATCCCCAGCCTGGGATTTACCCAAAAGCCACTCCTGGGAAACCCTCATGTGACTTCTCCTTACTGGATCTCAATTTGGACCATCTTTCCCTGGATTTTTTCCCCCCTTTATTTCTCCACCTATTGATTTTGTTTTCTTCTTCTTTTTAAACCTTTTAATTTCCCACTTTGTGGCCATATTTTTAGAAAGACATGACTGCACCTCGTCAGTCATGAGAACTGACTTCTGACTGCCACCTTCTCTGAGGGCCTACACCACTATTGAGAATGAATCCTTTCCCTCCTGTTATGCTTTTTACAAGTCACAACCCTAGCTCAATCTTTAACTATAAGCCTATTTAAAAAACTATATGTACATCAATGATGTTCTAGCTGTTTCTTTGGGCATCAGTAAGTCAATCAGCAGTGGAGCCTGTGTGTAGAGCAGTCTAACATGACCTTGGTGGTAAATAAGTCTAGAATGGAAAACAGATGACAACATGAGTGAACAAAATGACAAAATGAATGTGTATTGCCTTCTCCTCCTCTTCTGGCTCCATATTCTCCTTCACCCAAGCTCAGTCTCAGCTTCTCTCCTCCTACCTGAGGCCTCCTGACTCTCCGCTACAATATCTGACATTACAGCTCTCAAGCAGGGGAGCAGGGTTAGGACGACGTCAGCTCTGCCAGCCATGGGTGATATGGGTGTGCAGGACCTTTCCCAGGCTGCTGTCAGGGTGTGGGTCGCAGGTCTTTGCCCATGTGTTGCGTGGAAGTGCTTTTGCCAGGGGTGCCTTGGGTGACCCTCAACTCCGACCCACACAACTCCGTTACCCACCTCTTAGGAGGCCAGTCAACCATGGCATTTTTCCATCTTTCTTAGCCTTCTTGCAACTTGCAAGTAAACCCACTTTTTCTTACTAACTCTTTTGACTAACCTTGCTCTTTTTTTCTGCTGCGGTTACCTTATGGGAAAGAGTGTGGTTGCAGGGGGAGCCAGTCCCAGTGACTAAACCAGCTGCCACAGCCCAGCAGGAGAGCTTGTTTCTGACCTTTGCACAGTCCCTCTGCGAGCACATCCCCTCAACACTAAGATCATAGGCAACTACTTTTTATGTAAGAGTGAACTGCATTTTCTCCAGTGGTTCTTCCAGCACTTTCCAAAGAAGCTGAACTGCTATGAGAGACCTTCAGGGAGATATGCAACCAGCAGATGTTTGCAGTGGGACAGTGTAACATTTTCAAAACAAACAAGCATCTATTAGCCAATGTTAATATATTTCTAGCAAGCATGTACCAGTCATGTTATTTCTCTCTCCTCAACAATATAAAAAAAGTTTATTTCTATCAATTTAATAAGCACACAGTTTTCATTCTCCGGTCCTGACGCTTCTGTCTGACTTTGTGTTCCAGTTACCTTATTTTAACTGTTTCTGAACCCTTGGCTGGTAAACATGCTGTGTTGTCATAGGTTTTCCACTGTAAACAGGTCAAAGGCCTCTGTTCATTAACAGCTTGACTTAGGCATGGGATCTCCACTAGATCAACCTGGCCATCCATCCAAGCCCGCATGGTGGACCTGCCATAGTGTCACCACAGGGGCACACAGCGTGGCAGCATGGACGTAGGCAAGGGCTGTGCACAGCCTGCCAGCTTGCGCACCCAGGCCCTGGGCCTCCAGCACCTCCTCCGGGAAGGTTTCACAGCTCCATCATCCTTTATAGATTCAGAGAGGAACCTGCCATTCAGTTATGTCATTTTTAACAGGGGTTGAACAGCAAGATCAGGGACATGCTTTTACACCAGCCAGGCACACAAACAAAAATACATTCATGTACAGGAATGGCAAGGGTGGCAGGGGATTGCTGGCCTGCACTGTGGGCAGAGGGCTTCCTTTTTTCCAGCTCTTTGCCAGATTTGTAAAAGTTTGAAGAATCAGCTTTTTGGAGAAAGCACAAAAATATCTTGTACTCTTGTCCCTCCTGGGTGCATTGTCCTCTCCACATCCATGAGGAGCCATGATCACATCTCTCAGAATCAGTAACCGTTGTGACTACGTCGTTGAATTCAGGAGCTTCTGGTAACTGGAAGGAGGTAGCCCTGGCTGAATATCTGGGTGCATCCACCTGACTGACCTCAACACTGGGGGCTGAAGGTGCATCCTCACTCACGTTCAGCCACTCAGAAGACAGATCCACTTCAGGCAGAGCAAAGGACACCTGAAAACTGTGTGGTTCAGAAGCCCCATTTCCCTAGGAATCAAGAGACTTTTCATGCATTTTCAGAGTTTGTTTCCATTGGTATTTGAATGACAGTCAAAACCATAGGCCCTGAGTCAAAGGCCATTGGGTATGTATCACTAAGGTCCCTGTTAGGATGTATGTTCATTATGGCTCTAAATCCATTCTATGCCTGCAGCCCCTCTCTGATCCCACATGTCTGTCTTTCTCCTTTCCTCACTTGGAAAAGAGAAGCCCTCCTCTGAGGTTTGTCAGGCAGTAGAAGTGGTTAGAGGAGCAGTTACTAACTAAATTTACATGTGCAAGAAAAGACTTAGATCCAAGGCACCGACGTTAGCTCATTTCAAAATGCTTTCAGTTACGTGTTCAAAGCTATCTCTGCAGGATCTCCTCTGAGTTTCACTGTATGGCTGAGAAGATTTTCTTCTGTTGCTGCTAATTAAAATGATAATCAACAGAAAATTGTGTACAGTCCTGCAATTAAGCCTTCTATATCTGTCTCATCTAGAGATTTCCTAGGGCATGTTTTAGTTTAGATATCTCTCTGGTAGAGAGGTGACACTTCTTCCCACGCAACCCCCTCACACATATCTCCTTTAATAAACCTCTTAGATCCTTTTCACTTTTCCGTTTCTTGCCTTCATCGCTCGGAATCCCCTTTATGTGCCCTCCTTAGGGAGGAATGCTTCCTGAAGCCACTTTTCTTGTCAGATACTGGCTTCGAAAGGAGCAATGTTCTTCACCTCATCAAGGTTTAGCATAGCCCTCTTGCATTTCAGCTCCCGCTGTAGTGAGTGCTGAAGCCCCAGTGCCTCAACCCCGGTTGTAAGTGATGTATGTGGCGTGCTGAGTAATGAAAGCCTCATTTCCCCAGCTCTCACTCCCTCTTCATTTCCCCGACCCTCACCCAGCGCAGCTTGGAGTTATATGCCTACACAGGCTTGCTCTAGACCCTGAACCCAGAGGGAGAGCTTCCAAAGGGCGCCGCTGGCAAAACCAGTCTGTGCTCAGAACTGATGTGTGCACATCCACTCCACTGAGATGCCTCAGCACCAGCATCTTTCACTTACTGTCAAAAAAATGACATATTCTATGAGATTTGCAGTGACTAATATGAAGCAGTATCAGCTTCTAAAAGAATATTAAATCAATCTCAATACAGTGTTGAACATGAACGGAATTAATAGATCCAAGTTGTATCCAGCAGATGCGAATAGCAGAACTCAACTTTGCTCTGCCTGATGCTCAAGATGGCTTTGCTTGACAATTTAGTCTGTAAGCTAAGCACTGTCATTTGGCACATTTAGAGATATTTTAGTCACAGAAAAGAGAACAGCAAGGAATGCTGTGAGACCAAGGTACACAAACATAGAAAGCAATACAAACGTTATATTCCTCTTTGGCCGGCTGTATTTCTGAGTCCTTACCAGACAGCCCGACTAGATGCCATTTGTCCTCTGCAAACATATGAATTATAAAGTTCTACAAGCACAAAGTGTGCAATTATGGCTGGATTTTGCATACAGAGCTCAAGGGAGGGTGATGTGGTTTCTTACAGCTTCTCTTGTGCATTTCTTCTGGAATCAAGCCCCTCCAATTGGGAAACTACTGAGCGCAGCAGGAAGACAGTCTATTTTGGTCAAGGAGAAGGTTCTGCCACCATTTTGCAGGAAGGGGCAGGGGACTGTAGCCAGGCAGATCTCTAAGCAGGTCTGTCGTGCGTGGTGGAGCAGCGGGAGGACTCTCTCAGGGCTCCTTGCCAGCTGGCAGTGCTTCAAATCTAATAATCCCATACAGCACTTTCCTACAGTGACCTGCAGGGTGTTGTAAGGCTTCATTAGCTAAGGCTTGTAAAGAATTGTGAGTGCTTAAATAAAAGTGACCGGTTTAATGTTAAATATTATTCTCTGATTCTGTGATTATGAGGATGTTTTTTCACCATGCAAAGCTTACAGTTCCAGCCCAGAGAAGTCAGCTCACACCCTGCCCTCAGCTCTGGTAAGGAGCGGCATCTGCCACCAGCAATAGTATCATCATCACTGTTTATGAATGGGATTGCCCGGGGTGGCCTGAAAGCAACAGTGGTACACTGGTTTCTTTCACAGCTAAAGGAACATTCCATTGATTTCTTAACAGAAATCTTAATTTTCTCCATTGGCAACACTATAGCAGTTAAAACTATTTGCAGGCCAGTCATGTTTTTACCAGGACATTTTATTCAATTACATTTAAAAGCTTTATAAAGAGTCATAAAAAAAAGTAACAAAAAGGAGTTAAGAAGGCTATATTTTAGCACAAGTGAAAACTGTTGCCGTTACTACTAACAGAACAATTCACACTGAACAGCAGTAAGCTTTTACTGGTGCATTAAATAAATAAGTGACAGTTTAAATTAAAACATTTAATCAACTGCTAGCCTTTGCAAACCTTCCTGCACTTCATCATCAAGGCTACATACCCACAGACAACAAGAACCTTTTTGTTCAGAAACTCTGTTCTGAAGGGCAGAGGAAGCAGCCCACTGACTGTGACCCTGACACACAGTTGTTTTGCATTGTACCCTCCAAAAATAATGAAGCCAGATTATTTACAGGAGGTAGATCTGGAAAATTAAAAGAATCATTCTTGCACCGAAGAAGAACGTTCATTTTACTACCATTTAAATGTGTTGGAGATTACTACTATAAATTGCAAGGACCAGTTTTCTTCTTCATTTTAGCAACTTGTGCCCATCCATTTCCCAATAGTCACCAAAGTACATTACATTTTGCTTTCCATAATATAAAAAGCTGTAATCTTAGAAAGCCAGACTTGTTACAGGGGTGGAGACAAGATCTTTCTTGGGAAGGAGGGATGACATGAGCATGGCTGGACACCTGGCTTGGGCCAGCAAGCTGCAGGAGCAGGGCTGCTCCATACTGAGGGGGACAAGCAAGGCACCACATTGCGTGCAGAGTGATATTTTGGGGAGCAGAGGTGTGGCCAGGTTCCTCTTCCCATGGCCCCCTCCCCTTCTTTGCCGTTCCTCACTCCTCCTGAGTAAATTGGCTTAGTGATGTCTGCCATTAGTTGCAAGAGCCTGTTTTCCTCTTCCCCTTTTAATGTCCAGCAGCCCCTAAAGAGATCCAAAAATGCTGACTCCTGATGAAGTTTACTGTAGCTGGCATTTTTGCTACCTCTGATATTCTTAATGACTTGTTGGTCAAAGAGGGGAGAAACACCAGTTAGTTCATATTTCTGCCCCACAGAGGCATCCACACAGCATCTACCCTTCAGCAGCCAGGATGGCTTCCCAAAAGCACGCTCTGGGATGGGTTAAGTCCAGACAAAATGTAAGGCCAGCCTTGTAACACAGGTTTTGGGAACATTCATGTGGCAGCTGAACACACTGCCCACATTGTCTCCCTCTGTCTGCCAGGTTGCCTCCTTCTTCCTTACAAACACTCAAACTTTTCACTTCATTTCACCCCAAACACTTTTATCATGGTTTTATGCAGCACAAGCATGTCAAACAGAGCAGTCATTACTTAATTACTCGATATCTAAATCGGAGAGTTTAGTCAAACATCTCAAGTTTTCTTAATTATAACCAACTTTATATAAACATCTGCTAGCAAACACCAGGCTTGCAGGCTTGCAGGAAGTACACCACAAATGATGGGAAGGCTTAGGAGAATAACCTGGGGTAACAAAATAAATACAGTGGTTCATCTCAACTTGCTAATCTTCTGAATATTTTCATTCTCGAGTGATTTTGATAAGCATTTTTGAAATTGAACCAGAAGTCTGTGTTTCATTGGAGTGTTTTGCTTTGCTACTACAACAGACAGTATTTTTATCTTACATCTGGTTTCTCAAGGAATTCTGTCATCAACATTATACCAATTCATTCTTCCATAAAGCATGGCAAGCAAAACCTAAGCCTGGCAGAAAAATGTATACTGTTATTTTCCTATCTATAAATTTTAGTTTGGCCTCCTTTTCACTCTTAGCCCTTAACAGGGCTGATTTTGTGTCAGATTGGCCTATCAAAACTTTTTTTATTATACAATGCTCCTGACCATGTGTATCCACCTCCAGCCACTTCCTCTGGACAAAACTGGGCTTTTTCAAATGGAAGAGGAACCTTGTTCTCTACCCTCTCTCATTTAGATGATGAAGATCTCTACCAAGACTAGACCCAGCTCTTCCTTGCTGACTTTTCCACCCAAGAAGAGACCTTAGATCTCCAGCATAAGTAGGCATAGGTGGTAAAGCTGTTCCTGACATATGCAGCTTCTGGAAAAGCTGTAATTCAAATGAGAAAGAGCTAAAGCTTGGTCCCTTTCACATGCTTTGGTCACCACAGGACACATACAAGGTAAATGACCCACACGGCTGAAGTCCATGATCCTGCAGAAACTGGGTGCCAGAGCAGCAGTGAGGGACTGTGGGCAGAGCTCTCATGGGACTCATCAAATCTTCAGTAGAAGGGACCATCAGAAAAGTAGATATTAATCTATTTTGTGATTTTTCTACCCGAGTTGTCCTTGAGGGCAGCTGTATCGCTCTGAGGAGTGCTGCCAGAACACAAAGCATATTCCCAGCCTAACTTTTGCATTATGATGTGCTTTCTAGCAGTACTAGTAAAGAAATTATTTGAACAATCTCTTTCATCAACCTAAAGATTTTCTCAGGGTGTCCTCAAGTCTTTTTTTTGCTTTTTCAGTAAGAGGGTGTTGTACAGCCTTAATCCATCTTTTAGTTTTGAATCTCTGAAGGTTAGTGCCATTTCAGCTCCTTGTAGCTGGTTCCCCTGCAGTCATCTGTGCTTCTTTTGAATGCGCTGGCTAATATTTTTGCCTTGTAGCACATGCATCTTGTGGAAACCCCTCATTCCTCATTTATGGCTCAATCCTACCACTCCTCAGGGGAATTCTTTCTTGTCTTTCCAGTGGGAATAAGAGACAAATATTCCTATGCGTGCCAAATTTAGCATCGAATCGTCCTCTTATCATCTTTAGCAGAGATGGCTATGAACATGAAGTTCAGTGTTCCCACCTGGTGGAGGTGCCCAGGTTTCTCAGAGAGCGGAATGGCCACTGTGTGTTTTGCCCAGACAGTGGGCCACGACATACTCACAAGACCATCTCTCTGCCTAAGCAGGGGGAGAAGGAGACACAATGTCCCTCGTTGCTTGATATCCGGACCTATTCCTATTTCATTTTATAAGTCTATATGAAATTATTTCACTTTTTGCAACCTACATTGTTGTTTACTCTTGATGAAGATCTGTTGGTGTTACAGCAAAATGTGTAAGATCACACTTACTAAGCACACAAATAGCACGACACAGAAACAAATAGTATTTAATTGTGACATATCCCAGCTGCTTCTAACAGTATTGCATGAAGTCCCACGGGAGAGTCATAGCTACGCATGTAATTCTCACTCTGGTATAACCTGGCTCTGGTCACCATGGCAGGTAACCTGTCCGAGTATTTTGCCTGATGGAATTAAGGTATTAACTGTCTAGAAAACTATTAAAAACAAAAATAACGTGAAAGCAGTCTTGACAGAGTAAAACTTATGTCTTTTTCCAGTGCTTCTGGAATCTCTTAAATCACCCACAGGGAGGAACTCTTTCTTATTTGGCATGGCTTAATAATGGCCACAGAAAAGAACTAATTAACCTAATGCCAGGAAACCTAATGTGCAATATTGAGCATGGCATTATTAGCTGTGCAAGTGCCAAAGAAGTGCCCAATTATTATGCAATTTTTGTTACTGTTGATCAAGTTATGCCAAAAGACATTTCACCTAACTACATGATCTTATAAAATTTACATTTATATAGCTTCTTCTATGCTTGATCATCACCAAATACTTTAATAATAAAGACTTATTTACAGAGATGGAGAGAGCCATCTTTATACTCACATGGAAGACAATAAATCTGTAAAAACGAATAGATAAAAATCAAGCAAAATGTTAAATTCATTAGGTCTGACATGTCCATAGTGCTTCAAAGTGGAACAGAAATCAATTCAGTCTCCTAAACCTGCACAGACTCCATCTACTGTGGGTGGAGAGAGAAATTTTAGTATGTAAAGTAAACAAACATGTAAGAAAAAGAGTTGAGTACCTCTACTAAGACAAAATTTCGCCCCTGCACTCTCCTTTAATTGACTGAAGAGGCTTTGTCGTACTGCTCCCTGCTATTATCTGTCAGTAAGTTTAAACTGCTTCTTAGAACATTGTCCTGAATAAATGAACCTCTAGATTAAATCATTGTGATGGACACATAAACACATATGCGGAGGAAGAGGAAGAATTACAAATACCCTCATAAAATTTATGTCTCCCATCTTGGGAATTCCTTAATGTTTCAAGGTTTTATCCCGTTAGCACTGCATCAGAAACATGAACCTAAGTGGCTTTCTCTGCCCCATAGTGAAAAAAAAAACATGATTTGTACAAAGTCTGGTAGCCAATTATTTTTTCTGTGAAACTTGCAAAACATTACTGCCAACATGAGTTACCACTCATGAAGGTAATGGTGGTAATCTCCTTTAAAACATTTATCAGCTTACTGTAAATTAGGTAACCTCCATCTACAAAAAGTGCCAAATTCATATTCAAGAGCTGATGTATGTGATACTTATAGAAATGTATAAGGTAGGTAAAGGCATGAATCCAAAATGTGCTTAAGGAATTAGCGATTGCAAAGCACATAAAATCCTTAAAGAATTTGTCTGCCCTCCATATTGTGAAGGACAGAAAAGCTAAATAGCTCTAAGCACTCTCCCTACTAAGAGAGGAAGACCTTTTCAACCTAGGACTTCTTTTTTTTAATACTTTAGCATATTGATCAAGTGTTAAGCTATCAGCCACTGATCAATAATTCATTATGTTGGCTAATGCACTTAACTGCTAAACTAGCTGTGGCAGACTCCTTATCCTGACCATTACAGCTCTGAAATTAAAAGGGAGAAGGTCTGCTGAACTCTGGTTGTATCAGAACCCAGAAGACTCCAAGTTCCTTCCTGATGAAAAGTGTATAAAGCTATTAAAGTATAATCCTACTATTTTATATTTAATTTAAAAAATCTTGCAAGTGAGGTGCCCATCTAATTGCAAAATGTTGAGGCTCAACCTACTTGGTGAAAAAAATTCTTGCAACAAAGCGGGGGGGGGGGGAACCAATAAAAAAAGAGAAATCTCACTTCTCCCAAAACCCAACTTCAGGCACAAACATGTTCAGCTTTGCTCAGCCTACGAGCAGACATAATCAGAGCTGCCATCAGAGCAAGTGCTTTTGCTGGGGTGAGCCCCTGCATGGTGAGGATGTCAGAGCATCAGCCACCACAAAACGAGCGTTAACATGTGGCTGTTCAAAAGCAAAGTGCGCTCTACCACAGTCATATTACAGCTTGGTTGTAAAAGAAAACATTTTAACTTTCATGTGACAGATCTTAGGAGAAAAAAAAAAAGACACCGTTCTGAAATGCAAAGCTAAACTGCCTGGATTTGTCTTTTTTTTTTTTTCTTTCTAGTTTAGGCAAAGACCACCTTCCTCCCCCAAATCACTTAGATTCACACTTCCCCAGGAAATAATTTGTGACAGTGAAAAGATAGCAGATTGCTGTGATTCTGGGTCTCCTGATACGTCAGGGACCTTCAAGGCAAGTTGCCGGTTAGATTTTCAGACTTACATTTTATACAACTTTTTTGTGAGCTTATTCAGGGAACCTGGGGAGAAGAGCATGCTGGATGTGGCTGGAGTGTCCTTTTGCTGACCTCCTCCAGAGCTGTATCTCCTTGGGAAGCCTAGTTAGTGTTAAGGGTGTGCTTGAGTGACTACAGTTTTGATTAAAAGATATTTTTCAGAAATAGTTTATTCTCATTAGTTTTCCTATTACCACTAAGGTAAAGTTGCCTCCTGGTTTCTGATGCTCTTCAGGCATCAAGTTCAGTTAGATATGTACTTCTGAAAAATGAGGAAACGAAGAGAGCAAATCTATGCTATAGCTGCAGAAGTCTTAACCATCCGTCTTTTAACAACGGCCTGTCTCTAGCAATGGAGATTCCAATTACACAAAGTATTTTCAAATCATCTGGACAAAATTCCTTACCCAGAGTGGAAGGTCTCTTCGTATCAGTAAGGCTGATTATTAAATAAATATTTAGTGGAATATATTCAAGTGTAATTTCTTTGCTTCAAAACAGAGAAATAGTTTTCCACCCTGATATTAGTTTGCCAGAGATTTTTCAAGATTTTATCAAAAAAGAGCTAAGAGTCTAAAATGAATACAATGAATAGCAGTCATATGGTTTCATGTTCCGTAAACGCTTGTTCTTTTATTTTTTAAAAAAATGTATTTTAACTTGTCTGTGTTGATGCAAATAATTTTCTTACTATTACACAACATTTTGAACAAAAAAGCTTGCATTGTCTGGAATTTCTACAGATTTCAAAGTGTCTCACTGATAATTCTCCAAACTGTGACGTTAATGAAAAGATATCAAGAAGCAGGCCTATGAGAAAAGAGGTATTCCCAAGAAAATTTCTTTGGTCCAATGCTAGTTGACATTATCAGTGATCCAGGTGACCAGAACGGCAGGATAAAATTCTCGACAAGTAAACATGCAGGCATCAGAAAGACTGGTGCGATGGCAAATAACAAGAACAGGTTGGTCTTCTGGGCCGACCTGAATCACCCCACTAAATGGTCTCCATACCATGTAAGGATAGCATTGCACTGCACCGCAGCAAGAAAAATTATGAAAGAGATGGTCTGATAATTATGTGCCTGAAGAGTTGCTTCCAGGAAGAACAGAGAAAAGGCAAAGGAGAGGGGTTTACCTAGGCTTAAAATTCACAGATGAGAGCTGAAGATAGACAAATGTGGCCTTGCAATAAGATAGTGCTTCACAGCAGTGAATATAATTAAAAGGTAGAGGGGATTACTGGAAGACTCGGTAGACTTCCACTTAGTCTTTAAAATGAGATGCCCTGATTTTCTAGAGGACTTGCATCCTTTAACCCTCTTCCTGGAGAAATTAAATGGCCTCTATGCAAAGCGGGTCATGAGTAGATGACCATAGGTGTTCCCTGGGGCCTCAAAGCCTGCAAATAATTTATTGACAAGTCAGATGTTAAGTTTACAACACGGCAGAGAGAAAAAAAGCCACCTTGGCTTTGGGTAGCATCTGCAAAATGAGCAGTCTGGCTTTAGACACCTCTGAACACCAGCTCAGGCCGCCACCTCCCCAAACAGAGTCTCACTAAAATAAGAGTCCAGAGAGGAATAACACAAACAGTCCAGACAAGGAGTGATTTTTGAGCAGAAATTCTGGTGTGTGACCAGATCAGACACAGTGCCACTATAATATCTTAGAGAGGTCAGTACTAGGGTAATGCAGAAGTGTTTCAAAAGTGCTTTAACTACAAGAAAAACGCTGTAATTAAGAAAAGCAAAGTGTTAGGGACTTGTAGGTTTTGCTGTGGACTTGTAAAACTGCATTGAAATACAACAGGAAAAGGTGTCCTGCATTTCAAGGACATGAACCCAATGGTTTAACAAGACATCATCTTTAACTTGCTTAATAAATGCACTATTTACAGCATTGCTGAAGGCCCTGGATTTCACCAGTGTGTCACGCTCCCCACATCACACTGGCAAGGGATCTGAGCATGGAGCATCCTCCCGTACCATGATATGCACCACAGCCCCTGAATCCTCCTCCTCACGGATATTGGAAACATAAAGTGAGCTCATTGGCTCTGCACAGCCCCTAACAACACAAATCTCTGAGGATAAATGACAGCCAAGGCAGAACATGGCCCTTTGAATGAGAGATACCACTCAAATTTGAAGAAGTGTAAAAAAGAAAAATAGAGGATTGTGTGCCACTGAAAGGGAGGCAGAGAAACACAATGTATCAGCCTTGAATAAAAATGAAAAACTAATCACTCTATACTAAGGCTGTGGATAGAACATTTCATCCCCTTTTTTGTATTCTGATCAGTCAGGCAGGCATAAAAATGACCTTTCTTGCATGCATGTTTTCAGAAACCTGTTTCAAGCAGATGTTTATTTTACCTGACTGGATCTCAGCTGACTGGATCAGTCAGCATGGATGATACCAGATGTTTTCTGTTTAAGGACTGTTCTCTGAAAAGTTAAGCCTGGGCAGTACAGCAGGTGCCTGTGTGAGCACTTCAGCTTCTGCATCCTCAGGATCAGTCAGTGCTTCGTGACTTCAGCGAAGGCTGCCAGTGAGCAGGAAAGCTGCCTGTTCCTTGGCCACTGTTTCACATATGTTGCCTGAGAGGTCTAGGTAGGCTTTGAAGGCTCCTGTGCTGGTCCCAGGCCCCTGACAAGCAGCATCAGAGGTGCTCTCTGAGAGCTTGTTGATGGTGACAGCTTCCAGTGGTGCCATCACACGAGGCTTTGAGCCATCCCTTTCTCCTACTAGAGCAAGGTTTTCTCAACAATGAACAGGAGTCAAAACCAAGAGTGTTCCTTTCCTTTCAGCCCCACTGCAACAGACTCTAGACACCTTTCCCACCATGTTTTGTCTGGAGTTCAAACCCACAGAAAGCTGCCTGCTGAAACTAAAAGGATAAAAGACCACCTCTTGCTGTTTAGCTTACATAGTATGATGTATGAGACCACCTGAAATAGGCCACAGCAAAAGGTCTGTCTGGCTCGGCATCTTCTCTCTAACAGCGGCTAAAAGTAGGTGTCTGTGGAAGGGTGGCAGATAAGGATGCACCAATAGGATACTTTACCCAACTAATGTCCCAACATCTGGTGTCATGTGGCTGAGCGCGACAGTGAGTTGGGCACAGTTCCTGTATGTTGGGTAACCCCCAGTGCATTTATCAGTCATTAACACATTCAGTCTCCACACTTGAACTTGGGCATCTACAGTACCCTGTGGCAGAGAGTCCTGTGTCAGACAGTTGAGCTACACACTACTTGAGCAAATTAACAGTGAGCAGGTAATGTTCAGATTGTGGGAATCACCTCCTGTCTGTTTTACACCCAACACCTGTTAACAAGAGTATAAAAGAAAAAGAGATTAAGTACACCAAAAGGTGGAATGCCTTAACAAAGAAAGGAGAAAATGAAACATTGACTTCAATACATGGCTGGTCTCTTGCTTGCCTTTGGTCCTAACTGAGAGGTATTGTAAAGATAGAAAGGTAACAATTGCATTTTCTTTGAGTTTTATTGTTATCATTATTATTATTAATATTACTACTACTACTAAAAATATCTGCTTAGTCTGGATCAAAACCCTAGAACTTAACCATACTATGCATCCCAGACACTACAACTTAATTTATTGGCTGGCATCTTGCACATTTTCTTGAAGAAGAGGTACTAATTTTGTTAGGAAAGTTTAAGTTTAGGATTGCAACGTACAAGGAGGAAACAGGAAGACAGTCAAGGGAAGCAAAGTGTTCGAAAAATGAGAATAATGGGCTAATCAAAGAACAGAATATAAATTCCTAAAACCATAAGGATATTGATGAAACCTGAAAGAGGTGAGAGTTATCACAGTGAAGCTGCTTCTTCTTTTGTACTTCCAAAGACAAAGTCTTACTGTAACTGCCTGCCTGTAGACATGCAGCAGTCTCAGAGACAAAATGCCAGCAAGTGGAAAGGTGGAATGAAAGAGGGGCTTTACTGACTTCTAATAAGTGAGTAGAAGAGTGGTAGAGAGACATCTGCCAGTCCTAATCCACTTATCAGCCAGGATTTCGACTTTGAGGAGATTTCTTAGTCTGGACAGACAGAGGAAGGAAAGTGAAGAAGAATTAAAAGATGTCTGTTTGCTCAATCGCTTTGTTATGAATCTAAACGATTTGACTGGAGGAACACATTTGGACTTAGATTTTTCCACTGTACGTATCTTTGTTTGTTTGTGGAAAATTGTAGATCACAGTTCACAGAGCAGTCAAATTTCCTTGCACATGTCATTGGGGATTGTAAGGTTGTTTTCAAGACATTTGTAGCCCTCTGGAGCTTTCCAACCATGACCTACATCTTCATATAATGAGTCATTACTGCTGCCATATCTGAGAGCCCGTAGGCAAAACCGAGCACAGACTAATACGTCCAGAGCCAGTTTGCATGCTTGCAAAGGAGGAGCATATATACATACAGACAGATGCATAATCAAGGGACAAAAATAACTCTGAAAAGACATCACCACTGTCCCTAAGAGGCATTTGGCTCTTAAACAAGATCTTTTCACCAGTATATTCCAGGATTTAATTTCATTACTATGGATGACAGGAAGTCATCCTCTTTCATCCATGTGGGGATATAGAGATTACTGAAGGATAGCTAAAGAGCCGAGTGTATTGTAGCATTAAAACTGTTTTAATGACCCATTAATGAACCTAGTTTTAAGAGACTAAAAAGAAACACCTTTGATTATATAGAGAAAAAAAATTGCATCAATATTGAAAGATACTCAGCACTAAGGGAAACTCACACATCCCTGTTGGCTCATAATTGAAAAAAAAAAAAACACAAACCAACAAGAAACTGGGGAAACTGTGTGATACAGTCTCAATAAATACTGTGAAAATAGCCCAAATGCTTTTTCACATGATTTCTGTAAAACTTCTTTGGCTTGCAACATAACACTGCATTTACCAGTTCTAGAAAAAAAACATATACTTTCACATCAACTACTAGATGTCAAAATAAATGGGGCAGTTGCATAACAGTTGCTGCAGCACAGACGAAAAAAAAGATTTTTTTTTTTTTTTGTACACACAATATAGAGCAGAAGGGCTACTTGTGTTTAATTTCTGTAATATTGTGAAAGGGTTTCAGTGTTTCAATGTTTCAGAGTACTTTTTCACAGTTTGTTAAGGACAGTTTTCTGCTTCCTGTACTTTGTCCTGTATTTTGCTGACAGCTAAATTCTTAGGCAGATGGACCTCGATACAACACCAGGGGCAAATTTCTTCTGGTCAGCACTAAGTCATAAGCCAGATGCAACACACGCTTGGTGAGGAGCTGTGTCCCACATTCAGCAGGTGAGACTGGGAGTTGGATGGACCCTTTGGCCTGACCCAAAGGTGGTGATTAACGCAGCCCTCATGGCTCACCTAGCTCAGGTCAGCTTCAGCTGAAAATATTTTTTACTCTTAGCTTGCAAAGAGTAGCTCTAACCCCCAAAACACCCTTAAAAACAAGGCCAATGCCACCATCTTGCTTCACAAAGAGCTATCACATCCTAGTAATTTTACCCACCAATATTGCTATCCATGTTCAGCTGCTTATAACCCAGAGGTAAGAAGTATCTTACTTCAGCTTCCTGTAGTAACATCCCATTCCCTAGAAATGTTACTTGCTGTATGGATTACTTGCTGAATAACACCACTGTGCTGACCTGCTGCACGTACATGACTGTTTCAACTCACCCTCTTCTGCACATAACACGCAGCAAAAGTCCAGAGTTTAAATTCCATTAAGAAGTTTACTCCAGAAGTGTGATCATTTAATAGGATCATGAAATTGCTTAAAATACACAATGAACTTCAGCATAAGAGAGCAGGGATTTTTTATATAGAAATATTTTTGTTATGTTTCTTAATTTATTAAAAGTTTTAAAGAGGCATTATAAATCTATCTCTACACTATCTAACAAGGCAATTTTAATCTTTATTTTAAAAAAACAGATTTACAAAAGATAACAATGCTTGCTGGAAGTATCAGAGCACAGAATTACTTACATGTCTAGCTGCTGTGCCTTGAAAATAGGGCAGTAATCCCTGGTAATCCCTAGGTATTTAAAATTACCATGGAATAACAGTAGAAATAGCTTAGCAAACGATTTAAGAATGCCTCAGACTGTTATTATGTGCAGATAAAGGTCACCGGGTAAAATATTCTTGGTGTCGTTTGGAGTTCATAAAACAATGAGGGACTTATTCTAAGGTACTTTTAATTCCATTCTGCATAATTGAGGTGGGAAAGTAGCAGCATGACAGTATCTGACTCAATTTCTAGGTAATTGGTAGGCCTCTAATAGGATTTTTCTACTGAACAATAGGATAGGCAGGCAGTATGTGAAGCAAGGGTCAATAAAAGAGAAAAAAAGAAAGTGAGAGTTCAGAAGGCTCAGAGGGAGAAGCACATCTTGAACTATTTGCTCCTCTTCGACAAATGAAGAAGGCAGAAACTTTTGCCAAACCATAAAGAAACTTCTTTGTGGCTCATCCTTCCTACACATTTTCTCCTCCTACCTTGAGCCCTTCCCTCCTGCGGCACGTACCCACTGAAGAAGCTCCCTCTGGAAAACAAGTTTGAAACAGCTGCTCCATCCCTTTGCGAAACTGAGGCTACTCTCATTATTTAGGCACTGGCTGGGGTCACTGGGATTTTGTTTCTTTGGTGACACTGGCTTCGTGCAAAGGCAAGTCTGTGTGCAGACCCTGCATCCCCAGCTCAGAGACGGAGACAAGGCTTCTGCCTTTGCCTGCCACATGTCTGCAGAGCATCACCAGTTTGGAGGGATGTGCTCAGCCGGCCCAGTCTCAGCGTGTTAGTGCACCCCTCACAGCACGTCTGTTGGAGAGGAACAGCACAGGCTGGGTAACGCATGGCAGCGTGCCCAGCTCTCCTTGCCTGTATGGACTAGCGGTCACTGTGGGCTGTACACCCATCCCGCAGACTGGTGGGTGCTCCCAGAGCTGAGCACCCTAGCGCATCTCCCGTTACTGTCTATTCAAGCATGTGTGGAGAAAAATCTGCACTTTTAAAATAACACAGATCCCACAGTAGCATGCAAAGATGGGATCTCTCACGCTAACACAAACCTTTGCTACCCATTAGTGAGCAAACTTTAGGGCTTCAGAAGGGTCCTGTTCAGGTCAGCCACCCCTCCAAGCACCCGGCACCCCAGCAGCGAGGCTAACTGACCACAAAAACACCCTGCAAGGGCTGCAGAAGGAAGATGAGAGATGCGCAGGCAGACTGCACTCTGAACATCCCCTGCTGATATTAGCCTCTTCCTCCCTCTGCCCTCAATAACCACAGCATAAGAACCAGACAGAGGGAAGCTTGCTTGCAAACAATTTATGGACCCAAAAAAAAGGTAAAAATATCCATCAATGAACATGGTTTTCACAAATCAGCTGAACAAGCTTCAATTATTAGAACACACCTACTGTCACTGTGACCACAGTTTGGAACGAAACTATAACTACAGCATTAGCTTTCATTCCCAAAAGACTAAGGAACCAAGGAACGACATTTAGAGTGATATTTAATTATTTTAAGAAATGTAAAAACAATGGCATACCAAATTTGCCTTTTTTTTTGTCCCAGGAGTTTCACTAACATCCAGCGTTCCTCTGGAAAAGAAATAGATTAATCTGGATTACTACAAGAAAAAGAATTTATTAGAGTAAAAATAATATTTGGAGAAATTACATGTAAATTGTGTTTTGCCAGGAAGCCAAAACTGACAATCAAATAAAAATGCCCTGAATAGCCATTATGGTAGCACAGATGTTCTCCTGCCGCATTTCACTTCAACTCTTTCTATTCAAGCTGCTCTAAAATAGATAATTGAATAAGAGACTGTAACAGCAGGCTATAGACCTTTCTGTCCAACTCAGGCTCACAGATCTTTCATTTCCAGCTTTATTCACAAACCTGTTATTGCTGGGCCATATTTCCTGGATATTGAACGTGGTGAATGCTATTCTAAAAGAAATATGTTTTGCAGAAATACAAGCCGTGCAGCTGTTGTAGTGTCTTTTTTTTAAGCCCTCTGCACTGCATACCATTAGCATTTCATAGAATTTGACTGAGAAGTTCAAAACGAGGGCAAATGTGCAGTTCTCAGAAGATCAACTAATTCAACAGCTTGGAGAGAGTAAGCGCTCCAAGAAATCACATTAAAAACTGTTGAAAGTGCTGAGTCAACAGCAAACTTTGCATACAGAGTCTGTTAACTAGTTTCATGGAAAATTTATGCCTGTGCCTACAAAATCTTGCTTTTTGTTCATGAGAGCTATTAAGGATTTTCGTTTCAAAAGAAGATCAAACCTTGACGGCCCATCTGAAAGTCCCTGAGAGTCTAGTGCCATGATTTGTTTAGGAGTCATGATTAATTGATTTTGTCAGTTTGCTGTGTTAACTCAAAAAACCCCACCAAACCAAATTCAAAAACAAGCCAAACAACCCTGAAACATCAGCTTCCTCAACAAAGCAAGAAAAAGCAAGAACTGGGAAAATATCATGTGCAATCAACAGAAGCATTTCCAATGGCCCAAGTTGGAAGCTGCATTTTTTTCAAATTAAACGCAAGCAAAGATCACAGCCAAGGGCTGCTTGCATCACTGCCATTAATATTTCATCCTTTTTCACACAAACCCTTCCATTCAAAACTATTTAACAATTCTGCAATTACTTTCAAACTTGCACAAATTGACACCAAATTACTTTATTTTGCCAGCAAACCATGCAGCTGGCAAATTTCAACAATCTTAATTGGGGCCCTTTGTGAACGGCCACACCAAGTTCTGCCTCCATGTAGATGTTGCCCTCAAATACAGCTTCAGGGTAAAGCACATTTATTTCACTTGAACTCTCAAAAACTTCTGTGACCGGCAGAGCAGACCTTTACCCTTCCACGCTAGCAGAGCTTCAAGTGTGTAACCTCTCTAAGAAGTGAACCTCTGTCCTGAAAACAACCCGTGGCATGGTTCTCTGCCCCATCCCCTTGCACACAACCCAAAAATAGGGTGCACCTCACCATGGCCAGAGGGGTGCATGCAGCTCCCCCGAGGTGTTACCAACCAGTCTTGCTCTCCACAGCCCACTCAGGATTGAGCTCGTCCATTTCTACCACAGACAGATAAATTGATAGTGACGCCCTCGTTCACATGAGATGACAGTGCTCTGTGGCTCGTGCTCGATAAAGACCAACAAACGGAAAAGGCTGAATTTTGCATATACTGAAGCCACCCCACGCGAGCCAGACCTCGTATCAGGAAGTTAATACGTTTGTGAGCAACCATCCTCAGTAGTCCACAGAAGTCACCTCCATAGCCCCAGAAATGCCAGACTGATATGTGATCCTACAGGGAGCTTTGCAATGAAACCAGTTTGAGGGGTACTGGCTGGGGACTGTTATTTTTCAGACGTATGTACCATGCATCTGCAACAATTTGTTCTCTATCTGCCAGACCTCTCAAGCAGAAAGAACACCTCTCCTTGCCTCTGTCACCAGTCATTTTGTGTAGTCTCTTACAAAAATGCTCTCAGATTCATTATTTCTGCTCTTTCTTCCTTTAATTAGAGTAGCTCCTTGTGGCTGAAAGCAAGCATTTGAGGTCAGCTGATTAAACAGGGTAGCATTTTACTTTCAGGCACTTCAGTCTGGATAAAAAGAAAGCAACAACAATAAAAGTTTGAAAGGCTGAATTATGCCATGGGTTGTTCTTAGGACAGAGGTTTACTACTGAGCAGTTCCTGGTACTGTATTTTTCAAAATTTCACTTACAGCTGTTTAGTTAAACTAGTTTTTTACTTTCTTTCAGAGACATCTAAGTCCCAACATTGCCCTTTGTACTCAAGCGAGAACCCCTGAGACATCTTACCTGAGGAAATCTCAGGCTAAGTCCTAAAAACCTCCTTTGGACGATCCTTGCCTGCAAAGGAGAGCATCTGAGGAGTTTGCCAGGAGACAAAGGAGGAGTTTGAGCCATAAGAAACAATTCTTTTGGAAACAAGATGCATCCACTAAAAATAGTTGAGTGACATGTCATGCCGGAGCCTGATGGTACAGACCCAGCTTGCTTATCCTACACATCAAAAATATAATTTCCCTCAACTCTGTATTTGTAGTTTTCTGCTTTTCATAAAAGGATTCAAGAAGGGCTTCCCAAGGTCTGAGGCTGTGTTAGATTTCCAATCTGCAGGACTTCTAGGGATCGCTGGAGAATATTTCCTGCTATGTCTGAGAAATGTGTGTGCCGCACAAATGGCTGATGGGAGGAGAGCAGTTTCTTACACTTCCTCCTGTGATTTATGTCTCTAGATTTCCACAGTGTGGCTGAGGGACTCATTGCTAGCAGCTACTTTTGCGTGCAGAGGACTTTGTGTACAGCACTCCTCACTGCCTTTTGTCTGTGAGTTGCTGTGCCTTTTTTAATATTTGCCAAAGTGAGAATTTCAGAGGTTCTCCACAGCAGCGAGGCTGTCACATTCTGGTCCAAAGGTCTCTGATCTGCGAGGCAGATAAGTGACCACTGCGCTGTTTTTCCTCTCACGTTTCATTACCAAACTACCTCCGGATACCACAGTTCTCAGCACATTTCCTGCCAGAAATAACTGCAGCCCAGGCTTTCTAGAGAACATAGGCATGTGCTTTTCTGCCACTCATTTCAGCCTGTGCATTGTTCAGGAGAGCTACCAGGGAAGGACATGTCCGAAAGGCTGTTTGCTACCTCAGTCCCTCTTTCCCCCTTATTTTATATGCTGGAGCTCCCATGATAAACTTTGAAATTTGCATCCTTGTTGTAACTGGGAACCCTGTTTCCCAATTTGGAGCATAACCACTGCAAAACAGCCAGATTTTGGTTATTTTTCCCCCCAGAGCTCTCCTGCCAGAGCACTGCAGGACATCAGGCTCTGGACATCGTTGCTAAAAGGGGTAAGTTGCAGGATCTAGCAGGCACATGGGCATTAAATAAAGCCACCCTTCACCTTCCTGACCTGATTGTGAGGAGCAGCACTGTCCCATGCCAGGGACCAGCAGGGCTCAGGGATCTCAGAGGAAGGCAAGGCAGAGAGCAGCACATCCCCAGCGCACAGCCTCCACTGCCAGCAGCTGCTGGTGTCAGCGCTTCCCGAGTCAGAGCTTACGCCTGGGCTCCCACATTTGCCTATCTGCCATGGGCTTGACTAACCCTTTTTGTGACCCCATTCATACCTTTGGCCTCCCAAACATCCTGTGACGACGAGTTCCCCAATTTAAGCATGCATTGTGCAGGGAAGGACTTCCTCCTCTTTGTTTTAAACCCACTGCCTGGTATTTCCACTGGGTGCCCCAGACTGTGAGATCCCAGGGAATAGTCATTCCCTGGTTATCTTCCCTATACCATTCATGTCTTTTTATAAACTTTCACCATCTTTCTCAGGCTCCAGATTTCCCTCCCATGCTGAACACAGCTTACGTGGACCAGAGAAAAGCACTCCAAAGCCTCTGTTCAATTAAACAAAAGCCCCTCTCATTCTTTTATTTCTGCTTTGTTTACACAGATTTCCAAGTTTTACACACACACACACAGACCAGCACCCACTCAGCGCTCCCCTTCAGGACCAGACGTCCCAAAGGTCTGCTGCAGCTCAGACACCAGAAACCAGCAGCCACGCCCCCTCACCCCATGGCAGAGAAAAGACCCCACTCTGGAAAACTGAGCATGGAACAGCACAACCAGAGTTTCTGCACCCGAGCGTTTCGCCATCCAGACCTTATCCTAGGGACTACCAACACGGCCTGAAACTCTTGGTCCTATCTATGCCTGCGCAAAAACAGACCCCATGACTTTAAAAAATCTGTCTCAAAGGAATTGTCCACCAACAGTGAATTACAGCAGTATCACCACAGGGGTAAGCAGCAACTGAATAGTGATAACAGAAACACCTCACCACAACTACAGGGCAGAAGAGTTGCAGGAGCAACAGGGGAGTTCACACAGATGTAGCATAGTTAGGAGACATTCCTGTTTTTATGAGAACTATCATAGGCTTTTTACTGCTAGACATGTATTTGAAACTGAGCTTTGCACCTAGTTTCTCAGTTTCCTTTCTTCTGTTTGAACCTGTAGAAAAGTCGTAAATATTATGACCTCAATCTCATTTTATGGGAATAAGTGCCATTAGAAACTCAGCATAGCTTTATCGCAAGAGGAAGACCGTGTGTGTAGTGTATGTTTGTAGGTATGCATCAAGGTTAAGAGAGAAAAATCCATTTAAAACAATTTAAGAACCTTACAAATATCGAATAGTAAGAGGAAAATATTGTGTCCACTGAACAGGATTTAATCTCTAAGCAAAAAGTAGCAAACTATTTTCAAACTGTAACTGTGCCATTTTGAACCCAACAAATCAAGGTGACACCAAAAGCGCGGTTAAGCTAAGACCGACTATTTAAATGTAGATGAGTAGTACATCTTGTGTTAATTGTTAACATGCAGCTCATTCAGCCATTACAAGATTTCCATCCAGGAATCCCCAGCTGGTTTATTTCCCCTTTTTTGTACATTTGCCAGATCATTGCTGTACTCAGTGCCACGCTCCCTCCTCTCAAAGGCAAATCCTCGCTGAAAATAAGCAGAAGCAATCCCCTGAACAGAGCTATTGCAGTTGTTGAATTGCACACGTGAGGCTAGTGGCAGTGCCCCCAGGAGAAGGCCCTGGTTCGTCTCCTGCCCGCGGTTCTGGCACCGCTGCAGGGGTATTGCCTGGGCCAGGACAGGAGGTGTTGGTGCTGGTAGGTGCCAGCGCTGCTGAGAGCACCTCCGGCAAATGTGCTTCCCACCACGCTTGCCTCACTGGTGTGCAGAGCAGCCCCTCCAACACCTTGTCACTCCTCACGGCGAGCTGCCACACAGGGGAGGGAAGGAGATTAACAGGAGATTAACAGGAGACTGTTAAATCAGCTTGCTGGAGAAAGGAAGTGTCTCTGTATTCCAGGAGACCCAGCATTATATTGAAATTGTATGTCGACATCAGGATTGGCAGAAAAGAGGGAGGGTTTGGAAGAGCCCAGGCGCAGCCACGCAGTGCTCACAGCTGGCCAGGATGCCCTTGCTGATACATTGCCCGGAGCAGGGTCTTGCCGTGGAGCCCTGCCTGCCTCCTCAGCTCGGCAAGCCTGGTCCCCCGGGCAGGTCACGAAGAGGTTATGAAACACCCATGGCAGTGGCAGATTCCTGTGGATCAGATTGATTGCAGCTACTTTAGGATCATATTTTGACACTGGCATAGGCATTTATTTTGAAAGTGATTATCCTATGTTTCACCTCTATTACTTAATAACGACCTAACTGAAGTTATGATGAATTTGGCAAACAAGGGAAGATCTCTATGCAGATCAGATACCCATCATTAACTTAGAGAGCAATAATGAATAAGGTTAATAGCGCTGCTGAGCTGAGAGAGTTCAATGTGCTGAATGTAGATGAGATCTGCAGCCAAACTTCCTGAAGATTTCACTGGGGGATGCGCCTTTCCTTCACACATGGGGGATAGGAACCTGCATTGCAGCTCCGGACTGGATCCACTTGAGTCGATCACTAGGACTAGCGTTCTTCAGTTCAGACCCTTCTTCTCTGCCCATGAAGACTCTTAACTCTGCAATCTCCGGGCACTTTCCTCTCCGCAACAGTTTTATAACACAGACACGCTGTGGAAGCTCTTTAAACATTTCCTGCTGCTTCAGCGCATAGCAGAATAGATTAGTCTCCCAAAGATAGAACTCATAATGAAGCTAGCAGACCAAGGTAATGCAAATGCCAGCACGATCTGGAGTAGGGGAAGATGAATATCACAGTCTACTGATTTATGATTACACTGGTTGACCTTGCTAATATTTTCCAGAAATATATGTTAGTTTAGGCAAATCTCAACCTGTCTTCTGGTCAAAATATTCCTTACAGGACAGCAGGTCTAAACAGGCATTATTTACTACTGTTTAGTTCCCAGTGAATCATTCAGTGTAATTTCCAAATGCTCACTAATAAAGTGTTGGACCAAAGTAATAACTCCCTGTGGATACCAAGGAAATAAAGTGCTTTACAGTTCTATCCTACCTTCCACCCCCAGAGCACCCAGCACTTTATGCATTCATGAATTTACCCTCACTGCCTGTGAGGCCTGAGGAAAAAAAAAATGTTGGAAAGATTCACCTCTAACACAGAACTTTAACTTCCTTGTAAAAATATAATATGAACATATTTTAAATCACATTTTTTTTCCACGGGGATTTTCCATTACAGTTTCACTCATCGCTAATTTTAATTGCAAAATATATTCCAGGTTGACAAGATAAGTTTTAGTAGTGAAGAGGCTTAATAAAACCAATCCTAACAGACCCTCGAGTCACCTTGATCTTTCTCCAACGACAGGGCATACTGCATCTAGAGTAATATTCCTACTTCCACAATGTGTTTCTAGTTACTCACTGCAAAGCCATTAAAATAGTTGTATATGGCATCATGTGACATGAAACAGTAATTCTCCAGCAGCTTAAATGTAGACAGCCTGTCCTTCCAAGGAGAAACCATAGTTCAGCCGCCTTGGGGTCAGTGAATGTCCCCAACATCTTAATATCCAAATTATGAGCATTATGGTTAAAAAAAAAACCCAAAAAACTCAGATAAAAACCTGTTTGCCTTCCAGTAGGTGCCTGAGGGAGATTTAAATCATTCCTACCGAAGTGATCAGTATTCCACATGACACTTCACAAAGGAATTAAAGAAAATCAATTTCCTTCAGACCTTCCTATTTCTGAGCTTTTTTATGAGTCAATGACAGCTGAAGTGTTTGCATCATTAATGAGGCCTTTCAGCACATAATACCTCAAATGCTGCGCAAGGGCTCTCTCGGGATGGATAAAGCAAACTCACTAGTTCTGATGTCCGGACTTCAGAGCAAGAACCAGGAAGCACAGATGTATTACACCTCTCATACGTGCATACACATATATTCTTTTTAAACTAGCTTGTATTATGCAGGATAACATTTTTTGCTAGCTCTCTGAGCCCAGCTGCATTCATATAAAATACCCCAGACTTCATAGGAATCAAGAAAAGCAAAGGAATGACTACGTGCTACACATTTTAAATCTTAGAAGCAGAGCCTGAAGGAATAAAGGTAATTCTTAAATGTTTTCCAGAAACACTGTGTGAAATGCAAGGTATGTTATGGCTGCTCTTTTCCTCTCTAGTAGCTACATTTACCCCCAGATTGAAGGCTTGTGGCTTGGGAGGTCTCCAGCCTAAAAGTACAATTTAACACAGCAATCATTAGCAAATTTCACAGCAGAGATGTGCAGAAAAAAAAAAAAAAAGATTTATGGAGAGACCATTACTCATGCTCGGTGCCTCTTAGAATAACTAACCAACAACCTCACTAAGAGATTTGCCTTGCTGTGGTACCCTGCCTCTCAGAAAACAAGGCCTGGTGGGACCAGTGCCAGCAGGGCAGTCCTGCCTGCTCAGCAGCATCTCCAAGGGGCTGCAGGAGCTTCCTACTGACTGAGGGGCACAAGAGTCATGGAGTGTCTTTAAATGCCCTGTTTCTTACTGGGAGGAAACTACAGTTGTACTCACACCCCTCTGCAGCCTCCAGCTCTCCGCACATCAGAGTCCAGGATCCTCCTCCTGCTTCTGGTGTCCTGCACAGCACTCCTCTTCTGAGAGCTGCTTTTCCACCTCAGTTTTGGGAGACAGCTTGCTGCGTCCTGGATTAGTTTGCCAATCAAAAGTTCACTGTCACACTCTTAGAAAACATGTTTTTTGGGCTTTCCCTCCTTTCAAACGTCTTTGTCTTTAAGAAGCCCTCTACCAACTCCGGTGCTTTGTGCAGTACTGAGGAAATTTCTAATATTTAAGCCTCAAGGCTCTGACAAAAATTCCTCTGATGACTTTACCTGTACTGCAGCAAACAGCTGCTTGGTTTGCTCGGTTGGTAATTTTTCATCCCACTTGCCAGCTACCGGGTGGTGCTGTGCCCCATACCCTGCTCCTTGGCACAGGGTGTCCACGTCAGCAACACAGCAAACGCAGCGGGAAGCACTTCAATGCGCAGAAAGAACAAACAACGTTCATCCCACGTACCCAAAACATTGTCTGGCACAGGGAACTACCCCAGCAAGCACAGCCCTGCTCTGGTCTGCATCGGTTCACTCCACCAAGCTCAGCCATGGGGCAGTTCCCAGGACAGTGGTCACCTGCAGGGTTGAACCAGGAATTCCCCTTCCAGGCACAAGGCAAGTCCTACTCTCATGGCATTTGGTACCCATGAGTGAAGGTTTCAGTTGAGTTTATCTTGCCCCATCTGAACACACCTGCTGGGCCCAATTCACCGTACTTTTGTACCGACATTACGGCAGAAAAATGCCACATAAATATGCAAAATTGATGAAGAAAAAAGGCCCTACAGACCCAACAGTAATCAAATCAGGGTGGGGGGTATCACCTCTGCCCCAACGTTCAGTGTTTCATTGCTGTTTATGCAAAGTGTGGGGTTTGGAGGGTTTTTTTTTTAATATTTGTATACATCCCATTTTACTGAAGGAAAGGCTGTCACCATGACTACAGCAACAGTTGGCACCCAACCATTCAGCAGGAGCTCCACAAAACAAATACTTTTTAGATAAAGACTTGTGTTTAGGAAAAAGCCCTTGCTTGCTGATGCTTGAGCTAATGCACTTCATTACAAGAGCCTGACCATCCCGTTAATTGCCTAGATGATGCAGTCATTAAATTAAATGAGCTACACTTTTGCAGGGGTAGCAATTCAGGAATCCATACTAACCTATTATCTTACAGTGAATAACAGTCTGTAAATAACACAGACATGTAATTAAGCCCACTAAATGTTAAAAGAAAAAAAGATTAATTATAAGGATTCTATCATCTTTCCCCTTCTGACAAAAGTCACTTCCTATCAGATATCCCACAGGTTCCCCAACAAGCCCTCCAGAATGACTTGCATGAAACGACTCTCTCAAACATCAAAATTAGTTAGATTAAAGGTTTTAATGCTTTTTCTTCTTGAAGTGGCTAAATAAAAGACACATCTAAGGGAACACAGATATTCCTGCACAAGAACTGCTGCCATCTTTACAGTTTGATTATCATCTGGCTGCTGTAAAAAGGAGGTGAGGCAGCTGGATGCTTACAAGACAGACTGTAATTTAAGCGATGCCAGACACTTATAACGTGTAGTGGAACATGCAAACCTAACGTAGATCTATAGTAAATTCAAAATGTAAAAATTAAGCTAGGATCAAGTCTCAGTCTTGCATGGAGAGCTGGCCACAACACGCACTAAAACAAAGCATAACGTGTACTCTGTGTAGTGAACTTCTGCAGGCTGGTCCAGCTGCAGACACACAGCTTACCCCCTCCTCCACCCTGCAAAAAAGGATGTTTGGGTCTTTCTGTACAGGTCCAATATCATCACTGTGGCAGAGCAAAGGCTAAAGGTGAGGAAATACTCTGTTCTTCCAGGAAAAGTATTTGCCAACCAGTTCCACTGCTGCTGGCATCAGCTAGGACCAACACAGGCCCAAATTACCTGCTTCAGCCTCAAAGCCCCTACCATCCAAGCCGAAGGACTAAAGTGATTATTACTAGTTATGACTGTCTGTGAAAGAGGTATATATTTGGGCTAGAGCTGGTTTTGAAACATTTTTTCATTAAAATTTCACACAGTGAAGGAAACTTGATTGTAACCTAGTATAAACAACTCAGTTCAGGGACTATGACTCCAAGAAGAACGTTGTCTAAATCCAGGATTACCTGTGACTTTAAAATTTCTTTCTTTTTTTAATTTTTTTTCATAAATTTTTTATAGATTTTTTTTTTTAGAATTTTTTTTAGATTTTTTAAAATATCTTTTAAAAGCCTGTGACTTTAAAATATCTTGCTGCTGCTGTTTCTTAGTTGAATCTACTACTAGCACTTCAGGATCTACCTTTTTTATTTTTGTCTTTTTCTTTGTCTATCAATCAGGCTCACTAGTTGAAATTCAGAGTGATTTGTGTGAATGAGGAAAAGGGAGTTAGGGCCTCCTGTACGGAAGAGGATTTAAGAGATTCTTTTTCACTACCTCTTCAGAACCTGGCTCTGACCTCCTAATCCCAAATAAGCCTTTTCCTTCTTTTTAACCAGACAAAGCACAGATCCAGGAGATGTATGCTGTTTGGGTAGACCTGAAATATGTGTGCTTTTTGGCTAATAAAAAATTCTCTGGATGAAGTACTTGAAGCAACATGTGTGTGTCTAGGAAATGATGGGCAGGCATATAAGTATGCATAAGTGTATATTTGGACTTAATTTCTCATATCCTGTGGCTGAGCATTACCAGCCATGGGGCGGTTGGAGGAGGGGAAGGAGACATAATAAAAACAAAAACCCCCATGGGTCTGAGGACCCTTTTTGCTGCCCTGCTACTCAGTATCTCTTCTGCCCTGAAGGAGGGACATCCAGTCTTAGTTCTAGGAAACGCCCAATCAAAAGCCAGGAATAATGTGTATATTTGAGAGCAATAACCCACCCTGAAATGTTCTTGCATCTCTTAATAAATGGCAATTATCCATACGCTATCCGTTGTAAATGAAAAAATAAAGCTACATAATGAGGCATGTAAGATTCTCAATGGTTTGCTGAAAAAAAAGAAGTCTTCTGGGAAGTATCAGAAATACACATCATATCTCTGGATTCTGGGAAAATACATAAGCCTGATTTAGCTGAAATTTGTCTAACAATATATGGAGGCAAATACATTACAATTGAAAGCACACTTGAAAGATCACAGGGACTTATTTATTCCAGCAGAGGTCAGGAACAAATTATGTTCCAAAATATGTGTTGCCTACCTGCTTGTTTCATAGCTTATGGCTAGCTGATATGCAGAGCTAAAACCTCTCACTTCCAGTCAAAAGGAACCTCATTTAGAGAGCAAACCTCATTTTTAGGTCTTTAAGCACAAGCAAGTTGGACAAGCATGTTTCTGCCAATTTATTTTCTGGAAAGGCAACAATGTCCTGGAGGCTATACAAGATTTTATGCAGCAATTGCTGATCAAGCCCTTAGACACATAGAGTGTGCCATTTTGATAGTGTTTGCTGAAAGATCCTAATGGCTGCCAGGAGGGGAATTTCAGAACCAAAGACAACAACGGTCCTCATTAAAACACTGGATTTGCTATGCTCATTTTAGATTCAGTTGAAGGAGCAATGAAACCACTTTCTATATAATAACATTCTAGGGCTGCCTCACAAGGCATTAAATTGCAAAAGAGGTCAGGGCTAAACCATTTCGCCTGAGAGTTTCCACTCATTGCGAAAGAAGAGGCTGGAATTATTAGTTTTGCAGGATTTGGAGTCTGGAGACACAAAGTCAGGTGAAAGGGTTTGGAGAGGAAATTGGAGAGAGATGAGGCTTTCTGAATTCATAACTCCTTGGAGTTAGAGTCTTTGGATATACTAAGAGCTGTACCCAGTCTGTACTTTTTCTATTTTGTTAAAGAAAAAGTACATTTTTCATTAAGTGAGAGCGTAATACCAACAAGCTCAATACCAATAATCTCAGTCTCCATATGCATGATTCATAACCCTGTAAATTCTCTCCTTTACAGGTAGTATTTTCCCAGTGTTTCCAAAATTTCTGAACAAGTTGACTGGACTTTCCAACTCTGCACAAAACAAAAGCCCAGCACATCTACGAATTTACAGAAAAACATGACAATTACACTACAAAGAAACTCTGGCAATAAATCTGGAGGACTCCTGAGACACTTGTTTCTGACTTTCTTCCGGTTCTAAAAATGGGCACTGGCCAGAGTAAAGGCTGAAGAGAAAATGCAGAAGAGTCTACCAGTAACTTATGGATTAAAAACCCTTAAGGATGAGAAGGCATGGTAAAGTGTCAGTGAGATGGAGGAAAAGTCTATTTACACATAAAAATAGATATAAATATGTACATTCTTGTTCTGGTAGGGCATGCAAGTAATACTAAGGAAAAGTAAATCCATCTTTTAAATCAGGTCTCTGCTGACTTAGCAAAGCATCACACTCCGCTTTTGTGGCACTTGGGAATTGCCGAAAAGGATGGGAACAGATGAATAAACATCACCTTTCAATTGTCTTCCACTGGAGCAGTATTGGACCATTACTGTAATATGTAGTTCTTAAAAATAATAATAAAAAAGGAAAATTAGCAAGATTTAAAAGGTTCATCCTTTTGATCTGAAGAAACTGCTCATCTTTGCTGCTTCTCTGTCCATCTCAGAAGGCTCAGAAGACAAAACATCATGGCTTATTCTTTCTCTTTGAATGGATTTTTTCAAGAATTTATGTCAATTATGTATGAAGTGAGGTCTTCTGGTTATTTTCATTTGCACTCGTGTTTCCCCCTGAAATCCCTGGCAATTCATTTGCTCTCTGCTTTTCTATTTATAAATTCTCCTGCTGAAGTTCTGGAATCTTCATTTGCATTTTGCATTTCAGGGCTTGGAGGATGAAGTGGGGGTTATTTTGCTGTGGTTTTTCTGTTTGTTTCCAAGACCACAGGACAACTTGCAGATAAGTTATTTGTTGTTTTTCCACTGAATCCTTCAATGCTTTTTAGCTGAGCGTTATTTTACCTGTCTGAAGGGTTGCCCTTGTCCTGGAACATGCTATCATATTCCCTTCAAGAGCTTGTAAGAACATCTCAGGGTTAAGTTACATGCTAGTCCAGGCAAGGACTGCTATCCATGCTATTCATTTGCTATGGTTACAGCTGGTAAGTAGTTATCAAGGATTCTTTCTTCTTTTTGTTTCAGGAAATATGTATTTCTGCTTTCAATATAGCCTAATCATGTAAAGGTGCGACTTAAACAGATCTGCTCTGGATATTTGCCCATTGACTTCTGAACATCACCAAATAGTAGTCTGTGCATTTACTTGTAAAAACTTGGGTTTAAAATCCATTCCATATGTGCAATAATAATAATGAAGTGGGCAATGTTTTATATCAGACTGAATACATTTGTGGAGCGATTGACAGAGGTTATCTCATTAAATGACATGCATTCCCCAAATAATAAACCCAATCAACAGCTGAAGGTGTAGGTGCCCATAAGCCTCAGAAGCCCTCTAGCTGACTGCTTCTTCCATGTGGGAGTTTAACTCCTTGAGCATTTTGTATGTGTCAATTACCCAATTACACAAAACTTAAAATGGAAACATCCATGAGCTCTCATACACAAATATGGTAAGATTCAGGCCTATGCAGTGTCAGTAATCAGTCTGTCATAAATTCCTCCTGCTGTGCCAGAACATCATCTTCCCAAGAGGAATCATCCATCACCTCAGGAAAAACGTAACAAAGAAAAAAGTTCTGAGTCAGCTCTTTGCTGCATGCAATGGCTGTGTGTTGTTCTTATTCTGAAATTCTACCCTTGCCATGAAAAGGCCAACGTAAAATGAAAAACATCCATATGGTTAGGAAACAGATCTGTGCTCATTAGTAATATTTGGGCATGTATTGAAGTGTCTTATTTTTCTCTGATATTCAAATTGTGCCTCTTATTAGTCTCCATGGGGCTATGGAATATGAGAATTAGAAAGACTAGGCACAGCAGTTGCATGGGAGAAGCAATCCACACCGGGTGCACAAGCATGCTCTCCCTGTACCTGTGGCTTCTCCTGCTGACTTTTCCCCTGCCTGGTCTTTGCAATCTCGGTGGCATTGCTACAGACAGCCCCACAGCTGGTGTGATCCAGGGGCCCCACACAGCTGCCTGCAAAGAGTGGGAGAGACAGAAAGCACATAGTCTAAAATAACCACGTTCAGTCTGACTTGCATGGGCTGAAGAAATGATACCACTGCTCATGAGTGCCTCAGCCACCACAGCTGAACTGCAAAAACCTGCACTGATCATGAAAGTAAAATAGATTTTAGCATAAATTATTATTCATAATAATAACACATAATAACAGTAAAAAAATAATACAAAGAATATGGATTCATTATCATAGGTTTGTACTAAAATCCTCTGATTGGCAATACTTACTACATTTTAAGTGGTCCCTGCCACATATTAAGGAAGCAAACTTTATACCACAGACCCCAGCTGATCATGGTGCCAATGACCAAGATGAATCGCATGCACACAGTCCACCCTCTGAAAAAGTAGTTAACTGCACTACTCACTGAGTCCCAGCAAACAAAGTCTGGCCAGTACCTCCATGAAACAGTCAGAAGCTGATAAAGGCAAAAAGCACAGAGGAGGTTAGAGCAGCCTTTGCTTTCCGCTAATGTTAATGTCTTCTCACCTCCTGCCAGTCCAAAACCTTCTTATAGCTACTAAAAGACAAAGAATCAAGGGTCCCAGATCTGCTGTCCTGCATCTTTACCCTTGCCAACTTCTCGAGCTCCCAGAGCACCTGGGAAGTCAGTCCTTGTAAGACTGGGGAGCAAAATGAAGTCTGCTGTAGGGGTTATTCAACATCATACACAATACATGAAAGTGCTGCATTTGCAAACGGGCTTCACTTCAGATGATACAAATGTATCTGTATTCTGCCATTTTTACACTATCTCCACCTTCAGTCTCAGCACACATACAGAGCAGCGGGGTATAGAAGTCTTCAGAGAAGTCAGCTGGCAGACCAACGTAGAGATCAAACTTACACCCCAAAGTGACTGAAGAGAAAGGATTGTTGTAGTTTCACTGGGAATATCAGAAAGGCCTGGGGCAGCTCAAAATGTGAGATCAGAGCCACCAGGGAGCAATAATATAAGCCTAAGCAACTGGAGAAGGAAGACAGAAGTGGCTTAAGGTGTACTTCAGGCAGTAGATCAAAGAAGTAACTTGTGAATGAAACAAGTCAGATCCAAAACTAATTGAGTGAAGGGAAGCGCAGACAGACACAAAGACTGAAGCAAGTCTGGTTTCCTTTACTATCTTCTTTTCGATCTGAACTGTGCTTACAGTAGTTACCATGATTGTCTCGGGGATATTACAAGTAGGACACTGGAAGAGATATTGGCATTAACACGCAGAATGATGGTATCAGAGGTACCGTTTGTTAGACTAAGCTGCATCCTCTGCAATTGAAATGGCACTGTCATTACTCGCCTGTTCTCTTCCCCCCTTGAAATAATACTTAGGCAAGGATTACAAGAGGAGGAGCCCAGGAGCTTTGAACCTGGATGCTTTGCTTTGTCCTGTAGGCACAGAGTCAGAGGTCACTCACTGGGGGCCCTTGAAGGAAGGTGTTCCACGGGACGCTGAGCTGGAAAGGGGCCAAGGAGACTTCCAGACGCTTCACAACATAAAATTGTCTCTAAGATTTAAACCACGAGGAGTGGGTCTCTGTAAAAGCAAAGCTGTTTCATCCAGATCTTTTCAGTTTTGATACACCGTTACATAAATCATGTCAAGAGACGAAGCAGCAGCCAATATCAGGGCCTCTTTTTTCCTCTATCTGTTATACTCGAGGAAGAAAGGGGGTAGAGGTGAACTAAGACCATTATTTTAGTTCCTAAAACCTCTTTTCTTCAATAACCTGCTCATGCCTTTCCCCGGTCATCCTTAATTGTGGCATAGAAATCTTTTGTCTTAACTACCAGAAGAAAAGTCAACTTAAGAAGCAAACCACTTAGCAAACGTATCAATAAAGCAGTGATAATAGGAATAAAATCTCAACAGCTTTCGATTTATGCTAGGCTAAATGAGTTTTATAACAAGATCTTCTGCATACATTCACAGCAGCAGAAGTTGAGTCTCCCTTTACAGAAACCACTTTAAGGAAGAAAGGACCTCCACCAACATCAAAAGCCTGCAAGAGACAGACCACCCCTGTAAGGTTAGCTGCCAGACCAGGATGTCTGTGATCTTGCAAGTCCCTCCACACGTGCTTAGTGTGAAGCACATCGGTTAAATTCCTCATGTGCCTGAAATCAGGAACACGCTCACACACCTGGCTAAATGGAGCTGCTGTCGAGAATTACAGCTCTTGGGGCTGTTGCCCCGACAATTATAAGTTACTTCAGGGCCAGGTGTCACCCAGGGAGATTCATTGCAAACACTGTAGTGGCGGGTGAACGTTGCCACACTGATTGCTCCAAACTGAAGAAGACAATCTCACCAACTAGATTAGGAAACACCTTTTTTTCTGTCTCACCATGTCTCCCTGTCTCACTCCCCCGGCTCCGCAATATGCAGTACCGCACAGACATCCCGCGTTTGACATTTCCATCCATGCAAGTCCTATGAGTTGACTGACAAGCTTCTCATATACCACATACCCTGCCCCAGCTCATCACAGCAGGAAGACAGAAATAGGTATGTCAGTATGGCTGCAGCTCAGTCCCATCAATCAACTCAGCAGCGATGATGCGGCCAAATGAAGTCTTTCCACTCATTAGATTCCTGTGGTCTACGATGTGCCAAGAGTTTGACCACAAGTCCCTGGCGTATATAGATGGCTTCCGTGATTCCCAGGTGGTCTCTCATCAAAATATATCCCAGGCCTGGGTCTGGTTAGCTTCCCAGAACAGATGAGACCAACACAGCCATGGGCTCCAAAGATAATTGTTTCTTGAAGAATACAGTTTTTGGTGTAGGAACAAGGGTTGGCAAACAACCACCATTTGTGGAGACAGAGATAAGAAGTCATAGCAAACCTGAAGAGATGGGGTAATATCTACCCTGTTTTGTTTGGGAACAGCAGAAAAGGGAGGCTTCTATTGTCTTTTTTCTTAGCCAAAACAGCAAAAGTAAGACCTTAAAAGGCAATAATTTTCTTTATTTGCAAATAAGAGATACTATCACATTCTCATATAATCTAATCCCCAACAGCTACGCTCTCTCCCTTCCCTCTTCTGGCCAGCTGTGCTCTGACACTACTCAGGCCCAGGTGACTGCAGAATTAAGACATAATTCTTGTTGTGACAGTAAGATAAATCTCTGGTTTTTACAAAAACCCCTTTTCAGTGGAATTTGATACCATTTTATGATTTGATTCTGCAAGAAGAGCACTCAGCTGAGCCCCGAATCAATACAGAATTCATTAAAGGACCTGGGCACTGGCTTGATCTCTAGGCAGAAGAACTAGGTCTCTCTCTTTCCCTCCCCCTTTTACAACACCGCCAGCACAAAAAGGTATGAAACATGCAGGCAAGATTTAATAAATCAGTAGAAGGACTTGCAGCTTTTTCTCTTTTTTTTTATATGGAAGGATGAAATATAGGAAAAGGAGCACAAGAAGCAGGGAGGGAGAACTAGGGAAAGGCAGCAGATGTTGTAAAAGATCTACTTTCATGTTCCCTCTGCACCAGAAATGTGCAGACGTATGTTGGCAGAGCTACAGTCAGAGTCCATAGCGAGGCTACATCTTACGCATCTGGAAGCTATTTGGCAGGGTGTAGAGTTCAAATGTTTTCTGCTTCAGCTGGTTTCAGACATACCTTTCAGTGCCGGGCTGAGTTTGGGACAGCTCAGCCTACAGGCTCATTAAAGAAGGCGTTCACCACAGCTTCATCGCACTTGCTTCAGCTGTTGTCAGAAGCAGGCATGGGGCTGGGCTTTACTCTCCCCCCTTTGGCTACAGGGTGCCAGTAACACTCAGCAATGAGAATGATAATAGAGAAACAGGGAGGAGAGCAGGGAGAAGAAAACGGCACCACAGCTCAGCAAAGCCTGGCCTTATATCAAGAAACAAAATGTACTTGGACAAAATCCAGGGTGTGAGTTAACTTGAGTGCAGAGCAAGCCATTCAGGAAATAAGAAGGTCCGTGCTGCACAGAACACGGAAGGGTCACATTAGAGCCCATGTGCTTTTTTGCAGAAATCCCTCTGTTTTAAAAAATAAATAAATACAAAAAGAAAGGAAAGGTTTGCTCTCTCTGCCCTAGAAGAGAGGCCATCTTAAGCCAGCAGGAAAGAGGAGATACATCACTGGGTCTGGGGCTGCTGACATTGCACTGGCCCAGCATGGGAGCTCCCAGCAGTCACCAGAGGTTAACTCTGCTTTGGTCAGAAATGTCTCGCAGCAGAGATGCACTTCTGGGACCATCCCATATTCCAGCTAGCATGATCCAGTGCACACAAGCTACCTGCCGTGCCCGGTAGTGGTGCGTGAATTACCTTGCCAGGATGAGGCCCCCAGGTGCAGCACAATTTGCAGTGACCAGCCTGCCTGGCAGGTCACTGTGACCAGCTACTCGCCCCACTGCCCAAAGCCCTGCTGATGGTGCACACCCAGCAGGTACGTGAGAGACCAAGGCAGAGCGGGGTTTCCCCGCCTCACAGCACAGGTCCCGGCTGTGCTGCCACAGGAGCCAAGCCAGGGACTTTCGCTGGTGAAGAAAGATGTCCTGTGCAAAGAGCAGCCAAGGGCCAAGCTTCACCGCTGTGAAGTGACCTTGGACACCCAGCCACCGTTTCCCCCATTTTCTCCCCTCTGAATCTCAACTGTGCTCAGGAACTTAAAGCGATACATTGATCCTTTCAATGCTCAACACACTTCAGCCTTTCATATCTGCTTAATTTAGACATAGAGGATTGGACACACCTCCAATTCTGCCTTCATTTTCTCTGTCCAGAGACTTCCTGGAATTAAAACAGGGAAAGAGAGGAGGAATGGGATGAAACAGCATCTAAAAGTAGCATGCAAGACATTATCACTGAATAATACCATTGGTGGCTGTAACATTTTGCAGCACAGCACAGCTCTTGCAACACCTCCACCTCCAGCTCCCCCGCCCTCACCTCACTATTTTTAATTGCACTCTGCGCTCTCTGACAGTGCGCATGCCCAGATGCAGGTGATGTCACGCTTCTGTTTTCTTCATTTTGCTCCAAAACCTGGAAAGCAGTAATATTTATCCACTCATTTTGTAGCTAAGGGCATGGACACTGGTAAGGGTGATGCGGAGTGCGCAGCAGAGAGACGAAGGCGTGGGAAGTCCCTGTGCTGTGACATCTCCACATGACCACTGAGCTTACCTCCACCCCCAGTCCAGGTACCCAGCCACTTAGCCCCAGCTTGGAGATGTCCAGCAGCAGGGTCTGTCAGCTGGGCTCGTGCTCGGAGGGCGCTACTCGTCTGCCAGCCCAGCCATCAGGTCCTGCACTGACATTTTCCCTGGGTCAGCATTTCCAAATGTTTTCTCAGCCTGACCCTACTGCCTTTCTCCCCTGGCCTTCTCCTCCTTCCCTGGCCTCCCCCATGTCATCCCCCCACGCACCCTGACAGCTCCTCCAAAACAAGCATTCACCCCCTCCCCGTCCCTTGGGTACCCGTGCCGTGGCCCCATGCGCCTATGGCCCTCCTGCCCCGGCGCTGACTTGGAGGACCCACGCTATTTCTTTAGCTGACATAACGAGGAGGTCAGTCAGGGATGAAAAAAAACCCAAGAGAAACACTAAGAAGTTTTATATCAACTTCAAATGAACAGCAAGACAGGACTTTCAAACTGCTGGTCCCACACATCAAAAATACAGACAAGTCAGAGGAAGAACCCATACTCGTGGCACAAAAAGCATTGAACCCTGGGACGAAGAATATATCTGATTATGGTGGCTGGAAAATCCCAGCAGACTGTTACCCATATAATTAGTCTTTTTCCTACAAATAGCTTTACTAGAAAATACACTTGAACCATAAATATAGAATGCTTTTTTTCAACCTGGTGTGCCTATCTTAGAAATACCAACATGACATGCTGTCGTGGAGCTGGATGGCCTGCAGCGGAGAAGGGATTTAACCACGACGTCCAACCGCCCTGCCTCCACACAGTAGCTCACCGGCACTATATCCAGCCTTATGGAATGAAGGGAAATGGTTTTGAAATGGGAGACCACTCACTGGAAGCAGCTGCAGTACCTGTGTTTGACTTACCCCCACCTCTCTATAACCTGCTCTCAGGCAGTTGTAGAGAGCGAAAAGGTATCCCCTCAGCCTCCTTTTCTCCAGGCTAAACAGCCCCAGCTCCCTCAGCCACTCCTCATAACACTCATGCTCTAGACCCCTCACCAGCTTTGTTGCTCTTCTCTGGATGCACTTCAGCACCGCAATGCCCTTTCTGTAGTGAGGGGCCCAAAACTGGACACAGCACCCAAGGTGGGGCCTCACCAGCGCTGAGTACAGGGGGACGATCACTCCCCTAGTCCTGCTGGCCACACTATTCCTGATACAGGCCAGGATGCTGTTGGCCTTCTTGGCCACCTGGGCACACTGCTGGCTCACATTCAGCCAGCTGCCGACCAACACCCCCAGGTCCTTTTCTGCCAGGCAGCTTTCCAGCCACTTTTCCCCAAGCCTGCAGCGCTACATGGGGTTGTTGTGACCCAAGTGCAGGACCTGGCACTTGGTCTTGTTGAACTTCATACCATTGGCCTTGTCCCATCAATCCAGCCTGTCCAGATCTCTCTGTAGAGCCTTCCTACCCTCAAATGGATCAACGCTCCTGCCTAACTTGGTGTCATCAAAAAAATGTTTCTGGGAATGGCAGTGGTGGCAGATTATCCACACATATTTGAAATATGAAGTAGCAGGGTGACTGTTGACTAGCACAGCGTTTGGTCAGGAAAAGGGGGCACCCAGCTGCCTGCCGGGGGCTGTCCAAAAGCCATCTGGAAGCAGCCATGCTGCCATGGGCAGGGCAGACCCTCCCGCAGCAGACCAGGCTGAGGCTGGGGCTGGGAACCCGTGTCCCTGGGACACCGACCAAGCCAGCAGCTGAGGAGCAAGTGCTGCCCAGGTTCCCAGCCTCTGAGGGATTTCCCAACAACAAGTCCATGACAGCACGTAGCTTTGCTCACAGCCCTGGTGGAAGTTATGTTTATCAGCAAAGCTGCCTGGCTTGGTGAGGCTGCAAAAGCCAGCACCTTGCTTGTGTTAAGGCTGAGCTGGGAGACTGTCAGGAGTCACTGTCACAAAGTGCACAGCGATGGGGCCCTTTGTGGGTTTTAGAATTCTGCAAAAAGAGGTTTACAAGAGATAAAGTTGTTTTTTCCAGCTGATGACAAAACTTGCCACATCTCTGCAGAGCAACCTCTTTGAAAGAGTGTGAAAGCCCTATAGCCTGTCTCAAGTACAGTGAGAGAAATACATGTTTTCTTCCCGCTGAGATAAAGGTCCATTGGCACATGAAGAAAAGCATGTGCACCCTTGGAGACATGACGAAACCCAGTGCATTAGTATTGTTCTGGCTGTGCGGAGGCTGCCCTGCCTCCTCGTTCTTCATTCTCTTTCTTGCAGCCTATACAAAAAGAAAAATGATGAAAACGTAGCCCAGACCTGCTCCCACAGTCTGAAGGCAAACAGGAGTATAGAAAAAGAGTTTGTGCATGATTTTGAACCCCTGTTTGCTGAGAAAGAGATCTGCATGTGACAAAGTTTGAAAATACTTGGTCTGGTAGAAATGTGTAAGTATGTATCCTTCAGATCAGTGGATGAAACTAATGAGAGAAGGAAGGGCGGAGGCAGCAAGTGGCAGGGTTGAACACATGGAAATTGAAATTTTTGCCATTGGCATTGAGCAGCTCCGGATCCAGTACTGAATGCTGCTTTCTATCCTTCTTCAGTAGGAAGAAGCATCTCAAAATTAGAAAATCATGATACAGACAGAAGTAATATCTGAAGTTCCAAGGAAATGCAGGAATATGGATTTTTTTACTTATCAGAGGTCCCTGGAAAAGGAGGGAAAAAGCTATATTTAGTGAAAGCTGGACTGTTGAGTTGCATGGCATAATCTTTACTCATCATCTCTCCGCAATACTTTTTCTGTTGTAATGAAATCCCAGGACCTGGTGAAAAGGGAAGGCTGGCTTCCAAAACAGGTGAGGTAATGTCATTGCAGAGTGGCCTGAAGTTCCTGGTGCTCGGTTGCACTTGCAAAGCTTAATATCTCAAGCAGGAGTTACAGCTGACGGTTGGTTTTCTTTCACATAGGAACCTTGAAAATCGTCTTTCTCTGTTCAGATCACGAGAATCCAGTTTGCCATTTTTAAAAGGGACGTAACTGGTGTTAACCAAGTCAAAAATAGAACCACCAGTGCCTTTAAGTCATGGGGCCTTCTTGGAAAACTAGAAGACATGAAATGATCTCCCTGTCTATCTTTTATCCTTCATCTTTCCTAGGATGTTATCAGCTGCAATGCTCAGTGGCACATCCTCCTCAAGAGGAAAGAACTGCCTCAGACCCAGCTCAGGAAGAAGAGTACGTGTCTGAAGTGCTACCAGAGATGCAACCATCCTCCTGCTTCATGAAGTTCAAGGGTAGATTGGAGTGCAGGTTTTGCTGCAGCCTTGCCTTGTGCAGTCAGTGCTCTGACCAGATGAGGCTCGACTTCAGGATTTTGTACGCAAAGAGTGCTTTTCTGATAATGGAGCACTGACACCATGGCATTGATACCTGGTAATTCACCATTGCTTCACTAAGCGATTGCCCTAGAGAGACATTAAGACATAGAACACGTTGCTTTTGCTGATTGCCAAAATCCACATGGGAGAGAGATGTGGCTTTCTGCAGGGCTCGAAGATGGAAAAGAGATGCTTCTCCCATCATGACAAGAAGTTTTCCCATCCAGCCGAGATGATGGAGCTGAGAGGTGTACTGGGGAGGAAAGGCAGCTGCACCAAGCTTCAGTTGCCCTCCAGCTCTGGTTTTAGCCGTTCTGCCCTCTTAGGTTCAATGAAATTTATGGCAAGTACCTTGTGGACTCAACCCATGGCCACAACCTGACTTGAGTGACTGCCACAGAGGAGACACCTTATATATGACTTCTAGTTTCAGTGCTTGCTTCACATCCGGTGCACTTCTGTGTTTTGCCACACAATTTTACCTTCTTGCTTCAGACGTGCTCAACCTTGTCCATTCCTGTTTGGAAAGAAACAGCCTGAGCTTGGATTTGAAGTGGAAGCATTGTTGCAAAGCGGGGTTTCCTTCACCATTAGACACCAATACCTACAATGTGCACCAACACTAGGAAGATAACTAGAGAAAATACAAACCTTTGAAAGCAAGTTTTCTTGTTACCCACCATACCGCCAATTGCTATTCTCATCTAGTAACCTAATCCGGTGGTACAAACCAGCTGCAGAAGAGCACAGCATATGTAGTCCTGGCGAAGCCTGCCCTGCCCCGCGCTGGGTGCCAGGTGCTGCGTCGCAGGAGGGGTAGGATGTGACATCAAACCCATGGAGAAGCCAGTGTCCCCTGTGCGTTTCTAATTGGTGCCAGACATCGGCTGATAGTTTAAAGTTTATATATACTACGGCTGCCAGACCCTTTTCCTTGCAGTGTCATGGGGACTGTTTCCATCTAAAGCATGGCTCGTTTTGCTATTGTTTAACCCAGTCCTCTGTACTATTACATTTTTCCACATTAAATTATATTGGACCATCTTTACTGAACCATAGAGGGAATCCTGCTGGTTTACCCCAGTTGCTGACTATCATCTTATACACAGAGGATTTTCTCTCCAAAAACATCCAGAGCAGCCAGAAAGTTTGCTGTAGACGTACCTGAGGCATTGCCAAGGAGCGAGGACCACATATCCTCCCTGGGACGGTGAAGCAGGATGACAGCAACACCAAGGCCTCATCTGGCTCAAAGAAAAATCTATATCTCTTTGTAACATTTCTACAGTAGAACCTCATCGGCATTGTAAATAATTGCAACCACTCTTGCCGCAGGCAGTCCCATTGCTTTTTTGTTTCTGGACTTTTTTGTTTCAGAGACCACAGAAACAGAGCTAATGGGTGTGAGGGTTGGTTACGAATAGAGCTGCAAGAAAATATGCCGTTTCAGAGATGACCAAAATTGAACTGTTCATAATTCAAGTCAAATAGTTTTAACCAAACAAAGGTGGGAGAGAATTTTTAAACAAACTGTTCCAGTGTTTTCAGAGTGTAAAAAATAGAATATTTCATTTGAGACAAAACTAACACATTTGGTAGCTCCAAGGTAAAATTTTCCTTTCTATCACATTTCACTGGAAAAAAAAAAAAGGGACATCCAAATCCGTTATTTTTTTCTTTTCTTTTTTTCCCTACTTGGCAGCTGAAACATAGTTCAGTCCAAGCTTTCATTACTCAGGCCTTTCGTATTCCTTTCACACTATTTCTATTGTCCGCATTAGTACTTTCACAACAGCTATCATTTCTAACCAAGACATACGTTTCTTGTCAGTGAACTTCAACAAATATATAAGACAACAAGGGACCATATCAAATTTGTGCTTTATCAATCAGCTTTATCAAACAGTGGGAAAAAGTGAAGAGAAATCAAGAAAGGGAGCACTGATGAAGTTTTACTTATAGATTATGTGAATCATGACTTGATCATTTGATAAGGTTTACTATGTAAGCCAATATCAGCTATGATGCCATTTGTCTTTGTCATATCTGATATCTCCATCCTCACTGATGTCTCGGAAGAGACAGTCTTCAACTGCAAGACACATGGGCGCCTTCCAAAAGGGCACTGCGTGCTTTCATCTTCCCACCTTCTGGGTTTGCCAAACAGAGGCTCAGGTCTTTAGGAGCTGCAGACAAGGGAAAATATGAAACCAAGCAGAATGAGAAAAAAAAAAAAAAAAGACCCTATTTTAGGAAGCAGAAGCTACAGTGAATTACCCTGGCTCATTAGCTATCAACACCTTTCCCTGACCACATCATCTCTACTTGGAAAGGAGAGATGACAGGACAGTAACAAGCATGGAGGAGGATTTCTCTTTAGCTGAAATGTTAATTACTGGAATGGAGCTCTCTGAGGCCCTGGCAGCTCTGTCTCACCACAAAGCTGATCTACAAAGCCACGCCATGAACCACCTCCTTTGGGCAGCCAGGTAGAAGTCCTATTCCATTAAAACATCAAACATTTTCATCCCATATCAGAATGAAAACTAGACCTACAACATTTCTAAGAGAAAAAGGCAGAATAGTGCAGCCTGAACCTTTGCTGAAAATAGTTTCCAGAAAGGCAACAGGCTGAGGTTTAAGTCTTATTTCTGCCTCATTCAGAAAAGGGTTTGAAATCCAGATCTCCCACACCTTGAGTAAGCCCAGTGAGACACAAGCATGCTAAGCTTCACGCTTTGCAAAGAAACCCTGATGTTCAGACAGGAAACCCTGGTGCAACTGCTGTTGTTGAGTGATACAGGTTTCAGGATGCCTTGCAGCAAGTATGGTGCCAAGATTATCAGGCATGCTGCAGGACAGATACAGCTATCATCCTGCTTAGCCTCTATGAAGCTGAAGAGCTTCAAACATAGCCTTTGGGGGAGAGAGAGAGAGAGAGAGAGACTTTCCCCACTTTTATTTTTCTTTCAAGAAAAAGATTTCACTAAAACAGACAATAAACTGTCGACGGGCCCTGCATGCCACACAGAGCAGCCCAGCCTCTTGCCTGCAGTGGTAAGTCAGCCAGAGGGTTGTGGTCCACACCACAGGGTGTGTAGGTCTGAGTTCCCGTGTTTGAACACCTGGGACATGAGGGTGGAAGTGCTGCCGCAAAAGGAACCTACAGCTCTAGCTGGCAGTCAGCCAGCTCTTCCCCTTGCATTCCTATAGAAGCTGCAAGGCTGCAGTCTTCAGACCTAATCTACAGCCTCCTTGTTCCATCCCTTGGAGAATAACCTGACCTTACGATGCCTAGCCCTGCTCAGGGAGCCTGGAAGCACCTCAGGAGATGCACAATGACTTCCAAATCTGCCAGCCTTCCCTGAAGCAAGGTGCTACGGTTAACCTGGGAGGTCGCAAGCAGCTGAAGACCTCTGGAGATTTCTGCTTTATCTGAAGTGGAACAAATGGGAAGATATTAACAGCATTGAACTTTCATCCAGTAACACAGATACAGGCAACAGACAGCACAAGCTTATGAAGAAATAATTGGTCAGACCTCTGCAGTTGCTTGATCAGCAGGACAGCAAGATTAGTAGAACGTAGCAGACATAACATGTGGGTACATTCTAAGTTCGGCCTCAGTGCTTGGAGGGGATCTGCTTTGTCTTGTTTAATGTCTTCAGCAATCATTTGACAGCAAATGGAAGCTGCAGTCCCCAGTTAAAGAAGGAAGGCAGGGCAGAAGAATTAGATCATTGTCTTTTAGGATTTAGATGCACTCAGTTCAAATGCATGATATGATGAAATGGTAATTGCATCAGCTCCACACAGCCCCTCTCTGATGGGAATCTATGGGCTGGAACCGATTCTGTGTAATCGGTGGAACAACTGAACGGTGCTTTCTTTTACCAGCTTTGCTGTAAATTCTTCTTAGGGAGGAGCTTGTGGTTGCAAATGAACAGTTCAGTTAGTAAAGATGAGGAAGAAGTGGAAATGACATGCCACAACTGTCAACTAATCCTGTTCTGTTATGGGACTGTTTTTTTCAGGTTTGGCAGCCCGCACTAATCCATCACTTCTCTGGGGAAGTACTCTTTGAGCAGAGCATGGCAACATGCTGAGCAAGATCCACAGCAGAAACTGTGCAAAGCTCTTCTGCACTAAGCTCTGCATACAGCAGAGAAAAGGCATTGTGCAGACTCTACTACATCAGGAACAGACAGGACAATGGAGGTCCATGCTGTGTCCAATGAAGTATTTTTGGGATCTATGTTGCAGTCCTCCAGTGACCGCTTTTGATGAGCAGTTGCAGGCATTGGGGATGTCCCAGGGCAATGCCAGAGGAACAGCAGGAAGCTGGAGGTGGAACCTCGTTCTTTGGACGGAGCTAGGCTTTGGGAAGCTTCTTACCATTAGGCTTGGTTTCCTAACTATGTGGTTCAAAATCTGGCTTGCTAGGACAACTTTGGTTCTTCCCTTTGATCTTCTTGATGGGGAAAAGCCATGAAGTGAAGAAGCTTAAAAGTAGAGCTTTGCAAGACCTGTCTCTCCCCAGTCAGGCTGGAGCACACCCCTCAAGTTACCACTTCTTAAACAAGGCAGGTTTTGCAGCAACATTTGGTTTACAGTCATCTGAACATTCTGGAATCAACAAAAGCAAAGCAGCCCACTATTATTCTGGTTTATATTTATTTTACTGCAATATTCAGTCTTCAGTTTGGGGGAGGGTGGGGAACTTCTTGGAACGTTTAAAAATAATTCAAGTATCTCACCAGAAAAAATGTTACACTCTTCTACCATTCTCCCTTCTTTGTGAAATTTCAGGAAAATCTACCTGATTTCATAGCTGCATTCTTCAATTTTAATGGAAATGGTTGAAATTTCTTCTTGCAGCTGGATGTTTCCATGTCCCACAAAAAAAAAGTCTGAAACTCTTTGGCATGAAACTCCAGAGGAATGGCTGGAAGAATCATATTTCAGATGCTTATTTACACATTTGACTTAGCCATAGATAACTGCGTAAAATTTAATTATAGTACGTACATAAGAGAAGCAGCTCAAAAAAAAAAATCTGAGAAGGTAATTCCTGCTTCAGCAAGAGTACAAAGTTGTCTTTGGTGGTTAAGAGCTAGCAAATCCAGTCTACCTTTCCACATGCCCAAACCACTAGATCCCACCCAGAATTTTCAAAAGTCATTATCTCTCTCCCCTATACCCACCCGTCTTTTCTTTCCTTTTACAGGCTACATCTTGCTCATCTGTCTCTTTACTAAGAAAAACCACCAAAGCCACATTCCTACTAATACTATTCTTAGCTTTTTGTTTCCCCTGTAGGAGTCACAGTTCATATGTTACCACAAAACAGACTTACAGAAATTTAATTGCCAAACCAAGCTGTAGCTTGAACCAAGTTCCCAACAAGCTGCATTTGATAGTTACTTTTGCTTAGCCAGGTTACATATTATGAAGTCTAGTATCATGTTGGCCAACAGACACACAAAAATGGGGGCTGACGGGGAGCTGTGACTTTCAGAGCTCATGATAAAGCCACATTAGAAGTGGTGAGATTCCAAACATTCAGCCCATGTTAGACTACAGCCACAATTAATTGCAGAAGAAACTCCTCCCCAGAATGCAAACTTCTTATTTTTTCTTTCATTTTGCACCACCATTCCTGAGAATGAGCAAAGACACCTTTTGTTGTGAAGTGCAAAGCCATACCACCTGACGCTCATCAGACTAAGCAAGAGAAGTCTGAAGCCAGGTTACCTTCTCTTTCAGTTTGCTTGGTACAAAATGCTTTGAAATTTTTGTGTTGTAGAAGCATAGAAGTACATAACTCAAAAGGATTTGAAAAGCTAAGAACTTCTTACCACTGTCCCAAGGCAGAATCAGCTGTGGCAGTGTCATTACTGGGAGGTGTTTCTCCCAATTTTCTTGAGAACTGGCATCCTATTCCTACAGTTCACCATCATTACCATCAGAAACAGTTTCCCACTTTCAAACCAGAAACTTCTTCACTGCTATTTGCAAACTGACATTCCCTTACTTCGCAGCAGTGCTGCAGCAATGAGACATTTCTCTCTTCTCTCCTCAGTCTCCCATTTTGGGGCTGAAAAGCCCTCAGTCTTTCACCATCAGTTGTTATTTACTGTGTCCCTGAGAACTCTTACTGCTCTTTTGTGGACTTTTTCCTGTTGGTACCCAGCTTCTCTGCTGTTGACGCAGCTCTTGAGCTGCTTGTCCAGTGACAGGCTCAGCGCATCCTCCTACAGCTCTTCCTGCTCCCCCTAATGGGAACAGCAATGTTTTCTCCCCTCCCTGCAACTGGGGGCTTACATGTTCACCTTGTAACTAACTACACCCCCCAGATCCCTTTCCGCCAAACTCCTGCCTGTTTAGCCCTTCCCTACCCATGCCCATTCATCCCATTGCTTCTGAGAAAGCAAAGCTCTGAACTTGTCTTTATTGAGTTATGCCATCCTTTTCAGCATGACCCTTTAATTCATTTAGAATTCAAATGCCTCCTGAGATGTGCTCACAGCACTCCCACTTCGGTGTCACCTGCAGATTTAACAGTCTGTCGCTACTTTCTGAAAATGTTGAGTAGTAGTGGACAAAAACTCAGCCAAACTTCTCACAACAGTCTTCACTTTTGATTCACCAGTTTTTCAGCCTCCCTGTTGACTAGGGCGGGTTTATTGCTAATAACTTCACCTACACCTCCTCTCTGATTCTAAAACCCCAGTCCAGCCTTTCCTATCTACTTATGGTCAGAGAGTTAGAAATAAATATATTGCTAATGAGGGAAGAGTTTTTCTCAAACATAAGCTATCATGCGTAATTGGAGAGGGCTGCAAAGACCTGTGCCTAAGGAATTGCTTCTACAACACAAAAATTTCAAAGCATTTTGTACCAAGCAAACTGAAAGAGAAGGTAACCTGGCTTCAGACTTCTCTTGCTTAAGGAATTGCCTATGTTTTTCTCAAACATAAGCTATCATGCGTAATTGGAGAGGGCTGCAAAGACCTGTGCCTAAGGAATTGCCAACCCAAATGAAGAAGCCTCACATTAAAATAGATCAGTAGCCACTGCTCCAACTTTCTTTCTGGGGTTTAGCACATTTTATCTTTAATACTTTTAAGAAATCAAGCACTAAGGTACTCATGCAGTTCTTTCTTACAGCAAAGGACGGAGACAAAAATCAAGCAAGGGGAAAGTAAAAGGTCAAGAAAAGGTAAGGTATCCCCTGACCACTGTAACGAAGTCTAGAGATCAGTCTTTGGGGAAAATAGAGCTACTGGCACTCTGTTGTTTGATATTTGCTTTGTAAGCAGCATTTCTGGTTCGGCTTGGGCTTTTGCATTGTGCCAGGTGTTTAAGATCTGGCTCTCTCACAACTGTTCCTCCCTAATTTAGCATTACAACAGCTTCTTCACACAGTTTATTCCCTGAAGCATTTAACACAATTAAAAGCATTAAAAAGATCAATGTACATTTCTAGGGTAATCTTCTGATATTTCCCCATTGGCTGTCTTATCTCTGGCGTTTCCTCATACTGTTTTTTTGTCTGTGTAAAATCTGACAATAACTTTGTATTTGAGAGTGTCTTGAAGATCAGTGTCTCCACAGAAAATAATTGAAACTCTTCGTGAACATCCCCTTGGAGTGAAAACAATACAAAAGCTAAAGCTACGGACACCTGATGTTTCTATGATTTTTTTTTTAATTCTTTTTTTTTGTAATAGCAGATTCTTTCATGTCCCTTGGTGAGGCTTCTGGTCAGTAACAGGTCACAGCGCTGGCCAGGCTGGCTCCTGGCTGCTGAAGAGGGGCCCCAAGAGGCTACTACCTTGGCCACCACCAAGCGATCCAGATAAGCAGCTCAGGCAAACTTGGTACCTGCCCATGGTGTGGCCACAGGTAAATTTCCCCACTCCAAGGGTGGATTTACCCATCCTTACCATCGGCAGTGCAGCATTCACCCATTTCCCACAGTCAAGACTGGGCCAGCAGATGAAGGAGTCAGTCTGTCCTTCTCATTTACCGCCGCACCACTGGTCTTTGCCCCAAAGGCTTTACAGTCTACTTTGAAGCAAGGCATGAAAGAGCATAAACAAATGGGGGAAGGATAGATGGAGATCAAAGGCGACCAGGGCAATGAAGATAAGATCAAGTAATGATGCATATCTGCCCTTGCCCAATTTAATGGTTACAAATCGTCTTAAAAATCAGCTGACCTTCCAACAGGTTCAGGGTTAATTACATTGTGTGTGGTTTGGTTTTCCTATTTTTTAATCAGATTTTTCTCTTTCCTCAGAGGTGTCCCAGCAGAAGTAATTCTGAGTGGAAACTACCTGTAAAAGGCCAAAGCTTTTGACCTAGTTCAGGAAGGGAAATCTGAAAACGGCACGGGGGAATTCAAAGGAGGAGAGGAGAAATGAGTCATTTAGGGTGCCACCCCAAGGAAACAGGGTAACAAAGTCACAGAGAAGATCAGATTAGGAGCTGGTGGTCTAAGATACTTGGAGATCTGGGGATACAAATCCAATCCCATTTTGCTGAGCATACAAAACGGGTGTGCCAGGGCTTCTCAGCTGCAAAATGAGGTCAGAGTTATCTCTTTTTTTCTACCAGAGGTGTATACAGGGAAACCAGAGAGATTAAAGGGAGTGATGTCTTTGAATATGGCAGTTGAGAGCACAGTACAAGAGTAAGGGCAGGAGCCTGGGGAAGAGGCATAGCACCATGAATTTGCGAGCCCAGTGCTGCACGGAGTCCACAGAGCAGTGCAGAGCTCTAATAAATAACAAGCTGGAGACAAGGAAAGCTAGGAATTTAGAAAAGCCATAAGGTGACCCTGTCTGCTGTGACTCAACATTTAATAAAATTAAGATTTAACCTCTTCTGTAGTTTCATGTGGATAAGTCACAACCGTCTAATATAGATTCAGCTCAGCAGATCTCTACTATCGTTTCTTGCTGTGAAATCATATTATTCCAAACGCTTGACTTCATTACTATGGCAGAAAGATCACTGCTGTTACAGTACCTTTTTATGTATGATACGCACACCATTGCTTCTCTGCTCTGTTTACTATCCTTTTTCATTGTCTCCATCAGGCACAGGGTAACAAGAAACCCTACCGGTGTAATTTACTCTGCTCAGTATGCTATTTTGCTAAAATATTTTTCTTTCATATGACATCCCAAAAAATAAACAAATATGAGAATATTACTATGGTTGAAAAATCAAGCTAGTTAGGTAATGTCAAATTGGCAGACATTCAGCATCCTTCAATTACCCCCCTTGTACATATGCATTCTGGCATAGCCTTTAATTAACTTGATCATACCATTTTTTTTCCAGTGAAAACATGTCATTAAGTACCCAGGGTGAGTGAGGACCCAGTACGGAGCATTCTGCTTTCTCCTTAATGTTTAACTGGCTTATTTTCTATAATCCTCAAAACCCTGCTCTGAAGACAGACTAATTAATTTCTGCCTGGTTTTCTCCCATGACACTATAGTACGCGAGTGCTTCAGAAACAACATGTTAATTTTCACAGCAGCCTGGGGAGATGGGCAAGGAGGTGGGGGAGGTAACAATTTTTCTTTTTACAAGAAGTACGCCAAAACCGTCATCTTCACTGGGGACCAGACTCAAAGACAGTCCCCCTGTTCCCACCACACCCCAGACTGGAGAGGCATAAACCACCCATCCCCAAGCTGGAGCACAGTGCTGGACTCTGTGGGGATGGTGCATGCTTCAGTCGGTGGCAGAGGCATCGGGACAGGCTGGTGCAAGTCACAGGGCATGTGGCCCCACTGAGCCACCCTGAGGGACGCAACCAGCTTGGGGAGCCCCAGGGGATGGTGTGCACCAGGATTTGTGCTTAAAAATGGCCAAAGTCTTTTGACTGAGGTTTTCCAGCAAAATCAGGTTGACCTAGAGATCTGGTGGGGAAGTGCTCAACACAGGGGCTCAACAGTTTATCGAAAGCTATAAAGTGACTGAAAACCAGATTTAACTGTCGGAAGCACCAGATAACTGTAATGATAAGCTCTAATCCTTATAATGAGAAAAAAAAAGTAGCATATCTGGCCATATCCAAAATTGAGATTGATTTTGACAGTCTGACAGCATAGTTTTAATTGCTGTTTATAGCTCAGCACTTTTGTGTACCCACGTAATCAATTAGCAGAGCTGCCAGCGGCTAAACACAGCCACGTTTGCACAGCAGCCTGGGGAGATGGACCAGGGCGGTTTTGACTCCTGTGGGCTGCAGACGGGCCAGCACTGCTCTGGCTGTCACCACCTCTGCCCAGGGCCACCTCCTCCTCTCGACAAAGTCAGGGGCACCACCACCAGAGTCACATTAACATACATATCCATGTGCACTGGAAAACCTTGTTACAAGGGCACAGCTCAGGGCCACATCCAGCGGCAGGGGCTTTCTGATGAAGAAATCAATGTGTAGGAGTTTGAAGGACTCACTTTAACCTTGATAGGTGAGTGGAGCAATGTGAGTCCGCCTTGTCCAGCTGGTGGCAAAGTGCAGCTATGAGGATGAAGGACCCTGGGCAGGATGCTCTTCCAGCCATCATGTGTTTAAGCATTGCAGCCTGCCACAGTGAGAGCCCCTTGGCATGGTGTGGTTACTAAACAGCAGTAACAGTCAGAGGCACCAGAGCACAAATTATTTTCTGAAGCACTGACATGAGATTTTTACCCAGCTACTGTGGATAGACCAGACATAACTAGGTCTGAAACACAACTGCTTAAAAAAATACATATGTGAAAAGCTGACAGATCAGGCACACAGTTAAGTGATTGCCAGAGTCAACTATACATGGCAGATCTGTGCCGTAGACCATGTGCTGCGTGTGAAGCCCTCCCTGCTGAACCAGAGGCCTTACACTGAACCACATTAAAAATCCTGCATCTAATGCCACTTTTTACTCCTATAGCCAAAGACTGGAAAGCCTCTACAACAAACCTTCATATGCCCATCTCTCAGAAACCTCCATGATCGCTTTCTTTAACCTAGTGGCAGAGTCACCCCTCTTCTGCAGCCCCTCACCAGGCAAGGAAGGTGCCTTGAAGACATACTATATATACTCTCAAAGCGAGAGGGATCAGCATAGGCTTCAAACAGCACCTTCTCCTTTCTTCCTGAAGTCACACTGAATCAGGGAAGTCAATGGAAAACCGGACGGTCCCCAAAGTCATAGATGTGAGGGACTGAAAAATATGCTTAGATGCTTTCCTGAGTCAGAGCCAGAAACAATTCCCCCAATTCACCCCTTTTGCTTGAGACTCATCACAGCGGCAGATATACGGTAGCTTTCCTTAAATCCTTGGTATCAACATGAAATTCGACACATCCTTAATTACAACAGGTATCCCCACAATATTTTCAAGGAGAATACAAAATCTTAATCTCTGCAGGACCGTACCAGCCCACAGCAAACAGCCCTGGGAATAGCACCCAGCACCCTGTGAGACTCAGGTAAGACAAACTGTTCCACATTACAGAAAACACCAGCACATTTTAATCTTGCTTTAAAACCAGCTGAATGAGAGACATTCATTTGAAGGAATTAATGTCACTAATTAGATTCAAACACCAAGGCAATCTGTCTGCAATTCTTACCCCAATTTGCTAGCTAACAGGTGACTGCTTGTGCTCTAAGCAAGCATAGACTCTTACTGAGAAAAAATACACTATTTTCTGAATATTCTCATGGTAAGCAATGATTTTAAGTCAAAAGACAATGTAGAGAGTTTCTTTAGAAAGATCTATCTGCCAAAGTCTCTGAACACACGTGCTTTTTAAGCAGGCTCGGACAAAATATTTTATGTGTATTGATCAAGTGACACCAACAGGCCCAGTAAAATCTTCTACCTCTGTTTTTATGAGCTGAGAATAAAGAAAGTTACATTTTGGAGGAGAGTAGCAAACCATGGCTACCAATATTCAAATGACAAAAACGTCTGAGTGAATTCCAGATGTCAGCCATGTGTTATGGTTTTATAGTTCAGCTCTGAGTCACAAGCCCTAAAACTTGTTACGAAACACATGCCTGCTCGCGTGTGTGCGTGCACACGCCAGTGTGAACTACTTAAAAAAGAAGAGTCATATTTTTTTGTGGCATTAGTAGCACTGGAGAAAAGTGCTTAATCTGAGCTGAGGTGGGAGAAAATTAGCAGTGTTTGTCCTATACCACAGACCAAAGGTGTGATAATTTTTAGTTTTAACATTTACAAAGAATGAGTTAAAACTGAAGAGAAATTAAACACCCACTTCACAAGCAAGTGTAATCCTTTCAAATCCTAAAAGTCCAATCACACCCTGTGTCTTGAGTAATCACCAGCCTAAATCACCCATACCCCTGCCATGTGAAACTCATGGAAGTCCAAGTAATTCCTAGCCCAGGTCTTTCAAACAGAAATGTTTACATTGTGGTTTATTAGGTTCTTTTACTATTTTTTTCTTCTCACATAAAAGGAATAAATATCTGTGGCACTGATGTTTAGCAAGAGCTATCACATGCCTCTTCTTTCTGGCGAAGAAACATAGAGGAGAACCATTTATTGTTATGTGTACCGTTTGTGGCCATGAGCAGGCAGCCCTCGCCAGGTGTTTTCAGCTCTGCCTGGCTCTGGTTGGTGGGCTTGCAGGGGAGCTGGCAAGCGAGATGCTCCCTCTCTGCTGTGCTCCAGCTTGGCTGCCTGCCCAAAGCCGGGACCTGCATGCAAGGGGAATAATCTACTTTGGCTCATCAATTTTTCACTCATTCCTTCCTCCTGGAACCAGCATTGCTTGTGCCGCACTCCCACACGCTGCAATCAGCCTGATCTCTCCCTCCCTCCCTCCATCCCTCTATCTGGGGAGCCCTCCCAGAGGCAGAGTAAGGCAGGGGCTTTGCGACCTGGACCAATTGGTCTTGGGGAATTTGCACAGCAGTGAAATTCATAAGGAGCTATGGACACTTTGCCACACCCAAGAATTACACCTTTCAACACACATGGGCAATCGCATACTGCATGTTTTCTGGGCAGATTTGCCCATTTGTATTTGGACATGCGCATGGCAAGTCTACACACCCACACAGCCACTCGCCTGTGCAAACCTGAGCCAGATAGGCCAGCGCGTCAAGTGCACGCACACGAGGTGCCCGATCTCTACATGCTCGGCATGCACAAATAGACTCACGTTTTTATGAAAATCAGGCCTTTAAAGCTGCGTTTAAATAAGCCACATTTGAGGATTGTAACGACTCCATGAAAGGAGAAGTGGGATAGTGGCAATGAAGTGGCCCAAGCAGAATGACTTCAAAGAAGGTCACGCTGGTAGGCTGGAGAGGGGAAGAAAGATGAGCAAACTTCAGCCAGGGGAACCACAGCAAGGTGCTCCTCAGCAGTGGAGCCGGCTGATATCTGCCTGCTCCCTGGGGCCTCCCAGCTGCACTCCTCAGTGGCTGGAAGATGGTCATCAGATTAAAGAAATTGAAATTATGTTAATGCTGTCTCTGTCCTGGTCTTTAAAAGCAAGAGACAGGTGGTGCTTGCTAAGTACCTGTGTGCCAACACTGCATCAGATGTTTCAGTCTGACCCAGGGGTGGCTGCAAAGAGGACAGCCCTCTGCCTGGGGGCTCACAGGGGGTTTTTGTATTTCCTCCTTAGCTCCCTCCACTGTAAAGCGCAGGCTTGGGGGCAGGGAAGGAGGGATGTTAAACCACACTGGGGGAAAAAAAAAAAAATACAACCACCAAACACATTCATGCTCCGGTCTTTGCAAATTAAGATTTCACACGGGAATCTGGACAGGTGCAGTGTTACCAGATCTGGTAATGGCAGCCCCCTGCCCTATATAGCTGCCCCTTATTTATCTTGCTGTGGTTTCCACTTAGCCGAGTCCCACGGCAGCGAGGATTTCAGGCTCTGTGTGGCTGAGAAGTGGCAGCTGGCTCTCTGCGGTGGCCGGCCTGGGGAGGAACCAGCCCCTGGCGCTGGGCACTAGCTCAGGAGGGAAACCTCTGCCCACCGGCGCTGTGCATGGCCACACACTCGGGGTCAGGCATGCGTTGCCAGTGACACCTCATCACAGAGATACCGCTTATCTCGTGTGTGCAAACAGAGAACACCAGCTTCTCGTGACAATGCCAGCACAGCTTTGAACAGCTTGCAACACGAACACTGAGCAAGAGGCTTTCAGGATACTCTTTTTTCAAACATTACTAATATCATGCTTAAACCCGGCCCTAATTTTGACAACTCCTGTAGAAACTCCCCAGATAAAAGCCTCTCACTCAGCTGCTGCTGTTTGTAGGGGCTGCAGTGGAAAGGCATGCCCGAATGACTGGGGCAGGAGGAGTTTGGCTCTGCAGGTACAACCCAATTGAAGGCCAGGTCATGCCATGAGGTTTGCAGACTTTCATCATAGAACAACGACATTTGCACAATTTTTTGTCTGTAGCATGACTCAATGGTAAACGGGGCTGATGGGGGCAAAGCAGAAAGGGAATGAGCAAGTGCTGCAGTGGGGAGAAGGCAGCGCATGGAAACAGACTGAACTAGATTAAAAAAATAGATTAAAAAAGACAGAAATACCACATGAGGGGGTCATCAGAACTCGGTGAAGGCTGTCAGCTTGCCCTAGATGGCTGAGTCCAGTCTGGGGCTGCGGGCAAAGGCTGGTGGGTGTCAAAGGGCCACCTCTCCCCCAGTACATGCAAGGTCAGCCCCAGGGACACAAGGCATTAGAGTTTTCCTTAGCCATGGCAAAATAAGCCCTCTGGTGAGGCAAGGCTGGATGCACACCCCACCAGCTGCCCCCGCACATTTGCAAAGCCGCCCTGCACACACCTGCGTCCCCGGGGAGCAACGTTTGCAAGGAGCTGTTTGACGATGCAGCCTGGCAAATGCGCATCGAGGCTCAGTGATTTCTGTTGGGGTTTTATTTGGATGATGATTTTTCGTAAAAGCCTACCCAATTCAGAAATATGGTCATGGAAATGAAATAAAATATGCGGTAGCATTCTGTTCTCCAGGGGCTGCCGCCAAAGCCATGTTAGAATAGCTCCATCTCGTGGAAATCGGCAGCAGAAGTGGGGGCAAACAATGACGAACCGGGAGAAAAACTGCAGGAAAATGTTGGCAACAGGCTCCTCGGCTGCGTGTGCTGGCAGTGGCTTTGGCTCCCATCCACAGTGGTTTCGCTGGTCCCATCCCTCCTAGAGTTTCACTCAGATCTGCAGGTTTGAAAAAAAAAATAGAAAAATATCTTTGTGCAAAGCCAATGGAAATAGTATATTTTATCTGACTTTTGACATATAACTGTAATATTTACACGGTTACTGGATGATCATGCTCAGAGCTCCCAGGAAGGTTTGGGGCTGTGTGGTGGCTTCAAGCTCTGCCACGCAGAGCTCCACTTAGGACCATCTCCCAGAAAGAGTCCTTTCTCCCTCCACCTCTCCCTGCCCCCATTGGTTAATTTACAGCTGCATCTGTACCGTGCTCAGCATTTCTTTCTCATCTCTATCATCTATATAATCTTCCTCTTCTCCTTTTTCAGCTTGTTCCAGGAGTGTCTGTACCGCTCTGCGTGTGCTCGTAAATCAGAGGGAACATCTGCACTGCAGAGCTCAAACACGTTCCTGTCTTTGAAAGAGTTTCCAGTTTAGATAAGCAACCCTTTCAATCATGAATATGAAGTAAGCACACAGCATTAAAACTATGAGGTTACTTTTTAAAATAATAATTACTCCCTTCCCTAATATACTGCTGGATTTATTCTCCTTTTTATACAGATTCCAAGTTTTACCCCATGACAACAGAGGTTTTCTTGCAAGTCTATTTAATCCATGTCCTGGGGGACAGGGGAGACAAAAAGTCAGTTTCGGCATCGAGGAGATGTCCTTTTAGTTTTTGCCACCACTTAGAAGCCCCTAAGAAAATACAAAATCTTTCAGGCTTAAGAGTTCCAACAAACATCCCATGAACTGTGCAAGACATCAACAAGCCACCAGCGTAGGTCATTGAACACAGATGCAACAATCTCCTCAGGTGAAACTACATTCACCTGCAAGGTGCACAAACAGAGAAATAATGCTGAGAAGATGCAGTACCCCTTGGACTTCAGGGGAGCTCTGCATCACCCCTGCCATGCTCAGGCTATCCTGGAGTGCCTTATCAAACAGAGCACAGGGGCACGAGAGGTGGAACTCGCTCCCAGGAGATACCAGCAGAAAGGCACAGCGCTGCAGAGATCCCATACCTCTGGCCACAGTCAGGTCCAGGCTGATGGCAGTCTAGAAATGGGACCTAGAAAAGAAAGGCCATGGAAAACACCGTTAGCTGAAACTCTAGACACAGGCATGGTTAAAGGAAGGCTCCCTGGAGTATCTGGCCAGATTTTCCTCTGGCAGTGGGTAACCCACTAAATGTTACAAGCTCCAGCTCTTTCTCCTTCCTTCTGTCCTCTTCTCTCTGGGCAAGAACCTCCCCAAGCCCCTGCTCACTCCGCAATACCAAGCATGGCTCCTCCACACCAGGTAACGCAGGATTTGGTCCATCAGCAAGCCACACACTGCTGTTCGTGCTGCTTAGGCAGCTGAAGACCAGAAGAGACAAGTGGTAAAACGAAATAAAAGGGTAATATGGGAGGCAAATTTTGGAAGTTTCACCTGGATCACAGGAATTTCACTTCCTGCTGTTGTTCACCCCACCATTCTCCTCCAAAGAGTTAGTTCCACTCATGTTTAAAAAAGACCACTTCTATGCTACAATTGCCCCTCCCAGTCTATGTTGTTTAATCAGGCCAGGCAAACCCTGGCCAGGGCAGGCTTACAGCTCACAAACAGCAGCATGCTGAAAGACACTGCTATCTCTGTCACACCAGCACAACTTTAGGAACTGCCAGCATGTTTATTAAAACAGAGGGCCACTGCCCAGCCCCTTGTGTTTCTTTAAGACCCACTTCTCTGTGGTCTAGGGAAAATCCATGTCCCACGGTGTGCTGCAGACTGGGAGAGATGTGTGCCTCTGCCCCCAGCCAGCACAGCTCAGATCACCACGGCAGCGGCACAAACTACAACTCACACACCTGCTGGGAAGACTTCTTCAAACATGGTTTTGTCTCCACAAGCTGGAGAACAACAGCCCCAACCAGCAGCCCTGACCAACAGCTGCCAGAGATGAACAGGCAGCAAAGCAACAGGACCTGTGGCACCAACAGCCTGCGGATGCCGCAGAGGATGTCACGGGGAGGAAAGGGTCAACTGTTCTGAACAGCCAACAGCCAAATAAGCAACGAGTTAAATCAGAGCAAGGAAAGTACAGCTACACCAAGAGGAAAAAGCCTATAAGGCAAGCGTGATTAGGCAACGGGTCCCGGTGCCAGAGGAAGCGCTCACTGTCAGCCAACACCATCCTGGCGAGACTCTGTCGTCATCGCCCGCGGGAGGATGGAGCCCGGCCGCAGGAACGAGCTGCGCAACCCACTGCTGCTCCCTTCCTTTTGTCCCAGGGAGATCAGCCATGGCAGGCCTTCCCTCAAACAATGGGGTGGTTGTTCAGCTGCTCCCAGCTGCCCCAGGAGAGCGTAGACTGCCCGGGTACAGTCTCTTGAGCATTTCACTGCTTCTTTTTAAAGATTTTGCTAAAAGGAAGAGAAGGCTTGCTTATGGCTTTAATATGAAAGCAATTGATATGGTGGAAGGATGGCAATATGCAAAGAATTAACACCAAGCCAAGCCACCATGCAAAGCTCTGATGTGCTTTCTCTGATGGCTACGAAACCTCGCTGAAGACTGAGTTGCCGAGTGAAACACTTTCAAAAGGCTGATCTGCAGACAGTTACCCTTGGCAATACTGTAGGACATTTGTCCAGCGATCTTTCAGGAGTAAACCAGCCTATCTCTGACCCATATCTGACAAACCCATGAAGTCTAAACATTTGGCAAAACTTTGCAAACAGGGACTAGGTATTCAGTATATATATAAAAAAAACCCAATGTGAAAGCAGATGTTAGAGCAGGCAGGAGTGAGTATCTGATGGAAGAAGTGACCTGTAGCTCCAGGTCATTGGCATCTGCTGAGGCAAGCAGGCAGAGGAGGCCCGGCTCCAGCGAGGACTGCCAAGGGATGGCCCTGCACACGCAGGACTGCTCGCTTCATTTCCATGTCGTTAGTCCGGCTGGGTGGTAAGAGCTTCCCTTTTCAAACCCATCCAATGGAAACAGCTCATTAGCAGCGCCCGACCGCAGCCTCCGCTCCTAGCAGCCACACAAAGAACGAAACCCTGAATTTTAGCAGTGAGGGTGGTTTGTTCTGCCTTCAGCAAACCAGATCGGTCAGGGATTCACGCTCAGCCAGAAAGGCAAGATCACTGTGAGGATAGGGACTTCAGAGGCACGTCTTTGAAGCATGGTGATGACAAAGGAACTAACTTTACTCTGCGACAAAATGTATTTCAGGCATGGACATATTCCCGACTGGAGCAACATGCATTTTGCCTTGTTGCCTCACATGCCGTCATACCCAGCATAGGCTGTTACCCAGCAGCTGCATGGATGCTCATCAGGCAAAGACCATCAGGGCAAAATGAGCAGATAAGAATTCATTGATATGAATGGGGGAGAAAGAGGAAAGAAACTCGAGAAATGAGTTGAAGCAGTTAAAACAGTGCAGAGACATCATTTCAGGTTCCCACGCCATCTGGCTGAGCATGATGTACGTTTTTTTCCCCTTGTCACAGAAGTTTTGGGTTTCTCTCATCGTTCTCACCCACCCTGGCCAGAGGTGCAGCCTGCTGAACCGTTTCAGCACCCTCAAAACCCCCAGGCGGAGGAGGAGAGCGGGGTCTCACCTGCCCACACAGTCTCACCACTGGCCACCCCACACCAAAGGGTCATGGAAACCCTCTCTCAGCTGGGATGTGGACCCGCTTTGGACCACTTTGGACCCATCTGTGGCGCTTGGGCCATGAGTGCTCCTTACCAGCATTTCTTACTTGAAGGTGGGTGGAGAGGTTGCTCTCCTCTCTTCCTGGAGCTCTCTACATGGCAATTAGTGTCACTTAGCAACAGGACTTCCTTTTAAGATGCTCTTTTGTCATTTCAAAGCCTCCGTGCCAGAAGTTCCTTAAATAGCCTGAACTCACACCGGCTCCCTCAGTTTGGCTCTTTTTCTTTATCTCTGCCTGGTTTCCTTCCATTGCAAGGTTAATATTCGCAGCCAGCCAAAGCAAACCAAAACCAACAAAACTGCAGCTCCCAGACATCACTCCAGCCTCTCTGTGCAAGGGCTGGGAAGCTCTGTTTCCCCAAAGCTGTGCCAAGCTACACTCGATAGAGACCAGCTGAGGAAAGGGGAAGCTCAGGCAGGTTTTAATTCTAATTTTTTGCTCGCTGGTCAAGTCGGACTCACAGATACAACCAGATTTCTCTCTCGTCAGTCTAAAATCTAGCGTGCAAGACCTGCACAGCCCAGTTTCTCAGATTCTGTGATGTTTGGACAGAGGAAGAGCGGCTTGTTACTAATCATTGAAATCTGCATTTTATCTTGGCTTTATAGTACTGATGCAATGTATGGGGTGCGAGAACACTGGGTATTTTGCTTGCTTAGCAGGGAACAGAGGCTGCATTTTTGAGATAAGAAAAAGTCTTACAGCAGTTTCACAGAGTAACAGGGGGCTCCATCACGGAGGTCCACTAAACATCTTTCGAATTTTTGAAAAATCACAAGCTACCCAGGGAGGGTAACACAACAACAGCAGTTATACAGAAACAGTGTCTGCAGGGAGAGTAGAGGAGACATCCCCCTTTGCAGGCGAAACATGGATGTACAAGATGTCAGTAATTAATCGGTTGCTAATTCCTGTCAGCTACTTACTTCCTTCATAGTGCCTTTGTCCTGACTATTTTCGGTTTGTGTTTGGTAGGACTTGTCATGGCTTCGCCTGCCCCCGCCGTGGCCAGCCCAGCTTCCTGGCCAGCAGGCAGGGCACAGGATGCAGATGTCAGGGCCAGGAAGCCCGGCGTCCCCCCGGCCTCCAGCGAGCTGTGGTTGTCAGCTGAAAGTTTGTTCATCTTCCCTACCAAAAAAATAGCACCGATGCCTCCCCAAAGCCCAAGGGTTCCAGGACCTGGCCCAGCAGCAGCCCCCTGGCTGAGTGCTTTCACCATCAACCCTTTTGAAAACTGCCTCAAATAAAATCCACATGAGAACAAGCCATCCATGGAGAGGTGGCCAGAGGAATGCTCACTTTGTTTGTTTGGGATGTTTCTATACCCAGTGCTCAGATCATGTCACACTCTCTGTCTTTTTCAAGGGGCGTCGATGTCACTGCCTGTGCAGGTGGTTTGCTTAAGTCATGGAAATTTAGGATTGAAGCTGTGGTGTGCTTTCAGCGTTGACCCTAACCCTCAATGCCAGAGGACAGGAGTTGGCGGTTTGGTCCTCCACCAAAGAGCCACGTCAAAGCAGAGGAAAAGGACTGCCTGGGGTGGGGGGGTGCTGCAGCCTGGCCCCCGGATGCTCGAAATGTACACCAGATGGGCTGGTGCCCATCTGGGGAGGGCATCGCGGGCACAGTGCTGTCCCTCTTGTGTCTCCACCACCCCTGAGGGCAGGCAAAGGGACATTGCTCACATGCACAGAGAGCATGGGCTGGAAAGCACATCTGGCTGCTGCCTCCTGCCCTTGTTTAGGGTTTCAGAAAGATCAATTGCTGCAGCAGGAAGCAGAGGGCTTTCACATAAAGTCTGGTAAAGTCTGACGTTTTTTATGGCAGCTTTTTCCTCCCTGCAGGTGATTTACGCTCTTAGTGCATCACCTTTTTTTAGGCTTTTCCTCAGAGCACAGGCTGAGATCACAGCACCTTCTACACCAGCAGCAGAGTCCGTGCAGTTTTTCCTGCTGGAAAATGTTGGTTTGTGGCTGGACAGGGCAGGTGTTCCCAGTCCTCCCCAGCTGCCATGTCTGCTCTTGGAGCACCAAGAAGCCACAGCGCTGGAATGGTCACAGCCCAAATCCCACCGCCTCAAGGCAAACCCCGGTCCGGGTTCTTAATATCCAGCATTTAAAGCAATCATTTGGATTCCTATTTCTCTTTTGTGGTACCAAAGAAAACAACAAACAAGGAAGATCTTGAAATCCTTACTTGAAGGAAATGACTGAAAATTATTTTAATCCTTTGATCTCATATAGACAAGTATTTTGGAAGCCCTGCTGTGTTGTGTTGCCAGTCCCTTCTTCTTCAGAGCTATGGGAAGACACAGAGATTGACATGATTCACCTCTTAGATGACAGAGAATTAATATCTTATAGGAAGTCTGAAGGTGCTAAAGTCTCGTTAATATATATTCAAAACTCATTGCATTTTTTTCTTTTTTTTTTTTTTTTAAATGGCTTAGATGATTGATCCCCACTTACCCCTACAGTCATTACACATTTTTTTCCAAGGCAACCCTGGAAGGGGAGCAATTTCCCAAGCTCCTCTCCCCAGCAGCAGCCCTTGGGGGCCAGGCCTTTTGGAGGTGCTGTGCTTGATGCCCTGACCAGGAGCCTTTCCCAACCCGAGGGCCAGGCCAGCCACAGGGCCAGCCAGATGGATTTGACACCAGACAGGATTTCTCCTCATCCCGACCAGCCATACTCTTGCCCAGGCCAAGAGGCTCCTGCAGGACCCAGGATCCCACCCAGAAAGCGGACACACCTTTCTGCAGTGGGGGTGGGAATTGGCATCCTGCGACTTCAGCATCACACCAACAGCCCGCAGGATGCCCACGTCCATGCCACTTGGCTGGGCTGAGGAACACGCCAGCGTTTCACCATCATGGTCCCTGCTAAGATTGGCACCGCATCAGTGGTGGGTTTTAAGTGGGGGAAGGGCCAACACCCATGGGCACATGCCATGGGTGACTCACCACGTTTTGGTGAGCCTCATGAGCCGTTCCTCCTACCTACCTCAGAAATCAGCTTAAAATGGAGAACTTCTGAGGTGGATGTGCAGGCCTCTCTGGGGGACTTTCTGACTGCAGGGCAGTGCAATGCGTTTGTGGGGTGGCACCAGGCCAGAGCAGCAGTGCTGGGGGAGCAGTTTACTTGGCCCTCGGCAGTGTTCAGCATCCCATAAGTGCTCAGAGACAAGCACCGTTGCACTGAAGCCCGTTATTACCACTGCTGTTTACACGCTCTTACATTTCCCATCACCAGAGCAGGAAGAGTTTCAGACAGGCACATAGAAAGTAATATCATGAAGGAAAAAAATACTCTCGAGGCCATTCTCCCAGCGACCCCCGTGGTCTGATAGTTCCCCTGAACACCGTGAGGGAGAAAGGATCCACCCAGCACTTAGTAACACCAAACACCGCCATTGAAAGCGGAAAGCATGCAGAGAAGGAGCACTCCCCCTGATTCAATGTGGGAGGCGAATCAGCCTGCAAGGGCGCCGGGTGCCACCGTGGTGGTGGCAGAGGGGCTGCAGCTGGGCCAAGCCCCAGCCCACAGCAAAGCCCCTGCCAGCACATAAACCCCCTCCTGCTAACCACTGCCCTAAACTCTTACCCCTCCCCACTCACTCCTTTACAAGCACAATGAGCTAAATTAATCGGATAGGTACACGTAATGAATAATTCAGATACCTCTAATCATTAGTCATTATTACTAAGCTCAGCAATTGCTTGTGCACATGGAGGAGAAGAGGATCTTCAGTCACCCAATACCAGTTTCATAATGAATTCTTCATTGGCTGGAATTGGGGCAGGCCTTAGAATTCATTATTTGCATCATAAAGCTTCTTGTTTCCTCAGAAACACTACCCACCCACCCTACCCCAAAAAAATAAACCTCTGGTGTTATTTATACCCCTTTGTGTTACATGTGAATTCCATGGCACATAGTAATACACATGCAGTGCAGGAAGAGGCAGGATTAGCTTCAGCTGATATCCCCTCCGGGTTTAAAGGACTTTTCTTCCTAAACAACACGTTCATCCTAAATTCAAGGTTTCTGGTATGAGTGGTTTGAGGAAGCATCCATGCCCCCAGGGCTTGTAGCCTGCCAGGAACAAGCCACCAGCTGCAAGTGCCAGTCCAAGGTGCTGCCAGCCAGGAAAGCACAGAGGGGAGGGCAGGGACACCCCGAGCCCTAGCCTTTGAGCCTTAGCATGGAAAACAGCAAATAAACATGGAGCAAACATCCCAAACAACAAATTCCTCTGAAATTTTTCCTACCAGCTGCAGGGGGAGCAGGATTTCCAGTGAACGGGGAGCTGGCTGCTGCCAGCCACAACAACCCACCCCAGAGCCTTAGGCAAAGATGCAAAAAGGAGCTGGCTCTGCACTGGATTTTAAGCTTTGATCGTGCCACACTGACTGCTCCCCTCTCCCCAGCCACCTGCAGGGACAGCACAGCACAGGTGAAACCCGACAGACACATCAACTCCAGCTACCAGCGCAGCCATAGACTTCGGACACTGTTTCAGAAACGAAGCCCTTGATTTTGTGCATGTCGTTAGCACCAGAGAAGCCCAGATGTCCCCATCTTCCCGGGTGTCGAGCTTGATGCCCTCCAGATGGAATCTTGGTTGCCTGAGGCTTCACTGATTGAGTTATGGGGGCTGGATCAGCTCTGTTGGACCATCCCACCATCGTGCTGGGCATGTTTGCCAAGCCCAGTACATTTCCATCATGCCTTTCTCGACTAGGCGGTGAAGAAAGAGCGCCAATTAAGCCTGCTGAAAACGAAGTTATCAAGCTAATAACTTGGACATTTAAGAAAGGGGAAAAAGAGGCAGGTTGATCTGGCTGGCGAGAGCCGGCGCTTGGTCCTGTCCCAGGCAGAGGAACAGACACTCCCTGCCTGCAGCTGCCGCTCATGTGCCCATCTTAGAGGGGGTCAGAAATACCGTCCCCCTTCAGAAAACTAATCAGCACCTGTAGTCTAAATACAAGAGGAAGAGAGTCCATTTTCAGATTGAACTGTTGCTTTTCAGTGTTACTGTTTCTAGCGAGAGAAGCATGTTTCAGCATTGTGATCCTTTTTGCAGCTATATAGGCACAGGTCTTGTGCCTATTTTCAGTTGTTTTACAAGTTCTTGTGACTTTCACAAGCGATGTACCAAATTTTGACTCAAACTTTCCATTGCATTAAATTCCCCTTCAGTGAGAAGCTGCAGTCTCATTTGCCCTTTTCTTGCCCTACCTCCTATTTCACGCTGAACCAACTCTCCTGTACTTAGTGGGGACATTTCACTCTACACAAGCATCAAGACCAATTTCCCTCACTTTCAATTTTTAAAAAAAAATCTCTTCTGCCCCAGGAAAGTATCAGTGCAGAGTCATTTGACTATATTTAAAGCAGAGAAGTTCCTCTTTCACTCCAAAACTACTGTTTTGCTCACGCTGGAGCCGGGAGGTTCAGCAAGCATTTCTTCTCCTTACAACCTCCTCTCCAGCCGATGCGCCCAGCTTGTCTGACCTTCGCTGCTCTGTCTCCCTTTCATTAAGGGAAGACAGACACAACATCATCCATTTTCACAACCTGCCTCCCTCTGTAATGGCCTGTGATTTACACTTTTTGATTTTCACAATGCTCGCCTGCATTATTTGCGAAGCATCCCGCGTCGCAGAGGTGACGTGCACAGAGGTGAGTGACAGCCGCCGGGCCCCAGCGAGATACAGGAGACACCTGTGTAGGGGATCGGTCTCTGGTGAATACTTGCCTTCTGATGTCCGACTGTTTTCAGTTGCCGAGGGGTTTCTCTCAGGGGGATCTGATGGAGAAATAAGGCAAGGGTCTTGAGATGTGCTCAGGGACATCACTCACTGTCCCTCCTCCTCCTCACACCCCTGTCTCTGTGCGCCCTCATGCACTCTACTGTCTCTGCGAGGGACTTTGGGAGCCTGTCAAACCAGCACCGTGCTCCACCTTGCAGAGAGATGGAAGGATAACGAAGTTTCACAGGGGTGTTTAGCAGAAATCAGAGCTAGACAGAGGACAGATGTAAGGAATTTTGTCTCATGCTTGCACTCTCCATACAGGAATTTGTACACAGTGGTGGGATGATGGTGTGTATTTGTCACTTGGTCAATGTGCGATACCACATGACAATAGGAAGAAAGTACCAGTGTTTTTCCAGGGGCAAGGGAAAAGGCTGAGCCATAAGATTTTTATTTCATTTTTTTTTAAAGTGTGAAACAAGGGAAAAAAAAAGGTAAGGATTTTGACTCAGAGAAGAAGCACCATGGAAACCCAGCCCTATGCAGCACATATTTGAGGCCAACAGCAAATTCCTCACTGAATTAAATGCACAAATCCCTGAGCACTGAGTTGCACAGCAGGATGCCCCAGGGGATGGTCGCTTCTCGGCTCCCTGTGGGAGCTGCTCTGTGCCCTGAAGCATACAGAGAGAGCTTACTCGCTATGTTATTTTAATGATGAAGCATAGAGGCACTATTCTCATTTACAGCAACAGCTAAACATTACATTTTTTAATCTATTTAAAGCACACATCACACCAGTTCTTTTCTTATCAGTATTGAAAACATCAGCTTTTCTAAGTCTGTATTTTGCTATTTCTATAGTTACCAGTGCTGTATCATTTTGGTGCTTCTAGGCTGGAGCCAAGTCCCGGTGCTACAGCAGGTAGGGGGCTGGCTTGCTGCCCCTCAGGTCATGCCATGTGCCAAGCCATGGGCTTGTCCCACCCTGCCCAGGTGGGACCCAGTGCCACCCCCCCAGCGCTGAGCTCCAGCTGGGCACCAGCAGGCCGAGGGGGACAGGGACGGCGGAGGAGCCACACTCCCCACCTGCGTGGGGCATTTTGTTGTGACAGTCCCTTTCCATTCCCTGCCAGCCGCGCCATGCTGCTGCCAGCATCTCTCTGCCCCTGCAGCAGCACGGGGCCATGGCGCTCCCCAGCACCCTCTTGTTACAGGGCTTGTGTCTATAGGAGCAGAAGAAAGCATTTGCCATGTCCAGCTTGTGGCTTGCAATAAACACTGCTCTTCCCCCCTCCAGCAAAGTTACCAAGCACCTCCACACCCGCCTGCCTCTCCTACACCGCAGACAGGCAGAGACATTGTTTGGTCTCACAGTCCCACGTGGACGGAAAGACCCAAACATTGTGCACCATTCCCCAGGGTCTACACATCTCAACAAAACGCTATCGAGCCACGTGCTCCTGCCCCACAGGGTGCACACTCTGCTTGTCACAGACACCAGGCTCCAGCACGTCTCTCACCACCACCTGTGCTTGCACTCTTTGGGCCAATAGAATAGCTTTGAATCTCATTAAAATGGTCAGATTGTCCAACTGTGCAATACGTGCTTTTACTTCCCTGCAAACAGAATGTCTCGGAGCTTCCTGGCAGGATATTACCAAAGCTGCAGCTCCCACGAGGCCCCGGGGATCCCATCCTCCCAGGCTGGCCCTGTAACCACCCAGGACTTTCTGTGGGAGCAGGGCTGGGCGAGGAGGGGGATGGCACTGTACTGACTGCCCCCATGCTCCCCATTGCGGCTTGGCAGCTGGGACACGTGCGATGCTCTGAACATCTGGAGTACCGCATCCAGCTCTGGGCTCCCCCGTTCAAGAGGGACAGGGAACTGCTGGAGAGGGTGCAGCAAAGGGCTATGAAGATGATTAGGGGATTGGAACACCTCTCTTATGAGGAAAGGCTGAGGGATTTGGGTCTCTTCAATCTGGAAAAGAGACGACTGAGGGGGGATCTTATCAACGCTTATAAATACTTAAAGGGTGGGTGTCAGGGGGATGGGGTCAGGCTCTTTTCAGTGGTGCCCAGCGACAGGACAAGAGGTAACGGGCACAAACTTGAGCACAGGAAGTTCCACCTAAACATGAGGAGGAACTTCGTTACCCTGAGGGTGGCAGAGCACTGGAACAGGCTGCCCACAGCAGTGGTGGAGTCTCCATCTCTGGAGACATTCAAAACCTGCCTGGACGCATTCCTGTGCAACCTGCTGTAGGTGACCCTGCTCTGGCAGAGGGGTTGGACTAGATGATCTCCAGAGGTCCCTTCCAACCCTACCATTCTGTGATTCTGTGATCCACGCTGCCTTGAGTGGCTGTGCCTATTCCAGGGCAGCGATTCACGGCATGCCGTAGTCCCGGGCTCTGGTTGACTTTCATGCAATCGCCAGGCAAAGGCAGGTCAAGCACAGTTAATGAATTTCCCCAGTGTCCACAGAGTAGACTTCTCACATAATACATCGATTTATTTTCAGTTAAACTGAAAAGCCTTCACAGAAATTTCAAAGACTCAGCATATCAGCTATGATCTTTGTTTAGCCTGAGCTAAACCTTCCCACCATCCTCTCACTGCAGCGTGTAACTGCAGTTCAGATCCAATTAATTTGGACATGTTCCTTCCAGGAAAATTCACAGACCTGCTCTTTTTTACCTCCTCTCTGCAAGGTTTTTTTAAGACTTCTCTTAGAATAAATTTTGTTTCAAGACTCATGAAATTCAGAATTTAAAACTACATTGTGGGAATTCTTTCTTAGAGATTAATAATTCATCCAGAAGAGTAAACAATCCTCATATGTACTAACTTTGATAAGAAAGTACTACAGATGAGACACACTTCAAATTAGTACAAGAGAGATTCAAGGCATTCATTTTAAATATACACTCCAAAAAACCCCAGGGTTGCACATTGCAAGCCTGTACTAAGGCTTCCTAGGGTTCTGGCTGCTATGTTTTTAAATAATTCAAAATTCTGTTTGGCTTTTTGTGCAGTGACATGGTTTCCCATTTATATTCACAATACATAACTCTTGCAGTTTCACTATATACTTCCCACAGATTACAGCAAATAAAAGCTATAGCTGTGAAGGTTTAGGACTGAGGGAAATTCCTGAAAAACTACCTGTCACAACCGAAATCCTCGACTTCAGCTTCAACGTGCTCCCTTCCCTCCAGAGTTCAACCTTCTCAGAGCTGAAATCTCTTCTCTACTTGGACTTAACAAGGTACGGGAGAGCATCCTCACTTCTGCACATCAGGTTGGTCAAACCCCCTGCCCTAAACCAGCTTCTGGAGCACACCAGAGCAGCATCTCCCTGCCTTCACAGGGAAACCACCCAAACCACTTGCAGACAGCTGTGAAGTGTTTTGCTAAGCAGAGATTGACACACTTGGGCAACATCTAGGCTGCTCCTCTGGTGACAATCATTTGCAGGACAGTGGGTGAAATATGTGTTTTCCACATATTACTGCTGCTAGGACATTAGTGACAGCAAAGTCACTAAAACAGTTTTTTCACTCAATTTTTCCATAAAATCTAGAGAAAGACAGGTTTGGTCCTTGTAAACACCCAGCTTTTTCTATAGGAAAAGAGATTTGCATTTTATTAAGCTGGGCACTAAAACCCTCATATCTCCCTGACTTCTACAAATGCCTCCACACACTCATCATTTCAGGGCAGGTTTTTCTTCTCACCAGGACCCTGCACTTCAATGTCAGCTTACAAATACCAGGCAAGCGTCACTGGAAAAGACAGATACTTTTATCCTGGTGAAGGCGACTGACCATGAGTTCTTACAGATATGACGTGTGGTTTGGGTTATGACATAAACCAGGAGAGTTTCGCGAGATAGGCCGCTGACACTGGTTTCTGTTGCTTTCTCAAGGTGCCAGATCAACTGGGTGTACGATGGTGCTTTTCACAATAACAAGCAGCTGAAGACAATCGTGCTGACGGGAAACCTGCTCATGTTTCTGTCCAACACAGCGTTCGCTGGCCCACAGTCCCTGAAGCAGCTTGTCTTAACGCAGACGGGAATTACAAGTATGTCCTTTATTCCAATGGCAAACCTGGACAGCTTGGATACCCTCATCTTGGGCAGTAACCACATCTCTTCGCTGCAGCTTCCTCCCAACTTTCCCACTCAGAACCTCAAATACCTTGACTTTCAAATGAACAACATAAGAACAATCACAGCAGAAGATGTCCGTGTTCTGCAGAAGACCAGCAATATAACACTCAGCTTTAAAGCCAACGATATCGTATACATTGAACCTGGAGCTTTCCAGTCCCATTTCTACAGTTTGGACTTTGGGGGCTGTGCTGATATCCCTGCAGTCCTGGTGGGCATACAAAACTCCACAGCCCAGACCCTTTGGCTGGGAACATTTCATGGTGTGAAAAAGGAGCCCTACATAAGCCCAAATGTTTTACAAGGCCTCTGTAATATCTCTGTCAAGGACCTCTATCTGCAGCTACGGCACTTCAGAAACCTAAACGCCAACACATTTCAGTGCTTGACCAGGCTCCGAAAGCTGGATCTAACTCATACTCACATCAGCGCGTTGCCCTCTGGCATCAGCAGCATGAATTTGCTAGCAGAGTTAGTTCTCAATGCAAACTCCTTCGAGCACCTCTGCAACATCAGCTCTGCCGCCTTCCCCTCCCTCACTCACCTCCACATCAAGGGGAACATGCAACTCCTGCAGCTGGGCTCTGGCTGTTTGGAGAAACTGGTAAAGCTTCAACATCTTGATTTAAGTAAGAGTCTTATTGAAAGCTTTGGCTGCTGTAAAGAAGCACTGAGCGGTTTGAGCAGTCTTCGGTACCTGAATCTGAGTCACAACATAAAACTCCACCTCCAAGACATGCTCATTAAGGACAGTGCTAACCTGGAGCTGCTGGACCTAGCTTTCACCCCTCTTCATATCAACACTTCACAGGGTCCTTTCCAAAATTTGCATCTCTTGCAAGTGCTGAATCTTTCCTCCTCTCATGTCAATACTAGCATTCAGCATCTCTTTGAAGGCTTGGAAAACCTCATGCTCTTGGACCTTAGTCAAAATAACTTTGAGTCGGGGATTGTGCCAAAGGACAAACTGTTCCAACAGCTATCCAACTTAGAGGTGCTAATTTTATCATCCTGTGAACTGACAGCAATAGGTGGCCAAGCATTTCACACCCTCAAGAAGTTACGGCATGTCGATCTGAGACACAACAAACTTACTGCATTCAGCACAGATGCATTTTCAAACCTCAAGAGCATCTATCTCAATTTTGCCCACAACAGGATCCATATTGTACCAGGTGACAAGCTAGCGTCCCTAGCTGGCCACTGCGTAATCAATTTAAGTTACAACCCTCTGGACTGCACCTGCTCCAATATTGGTTTAATCACCTGGTACAAGCAGAATCTGGATAAAATTGAAGACCCTGAAGAAACGAGATGCTCTGAACCCAAATTGCTAGCTGGGGCTCAGCTGGCCACCATCTCACTCTCCTGTGGGATCAGCACAGCAGGAAGCATTGCAATTGTCCTGGCTATTTTATCCTGTGGTGCCATCTTCATTTGGGGTGCTTGCTATTTCAAGCAAAATTACCAGCAAATATAGGTTTATGACGGAGATATAGAAAAGATGTACAGCTACTTTATTAAGATGAAAGACAACTTCCTGTTTGTGTTTGTGACCTGTATTTCCTTAACTTTTGAAATATCCTTTTCATTTGTGTTATAACTTTTAGAAAAATAATACAAAAAATTTATTTGAGAACTGGAAAAATAAACTATGACCTAGGCCTTGAACATGAATAACTTCTTCTCTTACAGAGAAATCCCAGTTCAACCCGATGTTACCCTGGTGTCCCAGCTGCTATGGCTAATGCACCTGTAAAGGGAAGATTCAAGAGATAAAATGCAAACGTTATTCTCTTCAAAAAACAGAAAATCAAACCACCACCACCACCACTACTCCCAACAAAAAAAAAAAAAGGTAAACCAACCAAACCCTATCAAATGTCCTTGAAAAACAACGTTGTTTAAGAGACAGCAGTATCATACCCCACTCTGCTAAAAAGAAAAAAAATTTCTGTGAAAAACAGGTGCAACACTCCAGTCATACGAGACCCACTCCTGCAGGACTGACAGAAAACAGAAACAGCCTGTATCATCTCCCTTATTTCCTTAAAATATTTTTGATCCTTAGAAAGTTCCTGGCCATTGAAGCTCTGCCTATCACCTCTCACTCCGGGGCAGGCCCTGCTCCTGTACCATTTACTGGACTCCATAGTAAGTAGGGCACTTAACTTCAGCTTTAACCACAAAACATTTAGATTTGGTCAGGATCTGTGGGTGCTTGGCAGTACGCTTGCTTGTACAGGGCAAAAAACCAACGCCAACAGCTATGAGACTTCCCTGTGCCGGCCTGGAGTGGACTCCTTCCTCCAGCAGCAGCCCAGGAGAGAAAACTGGAGCCTGCAAAGGGGGCGGCGCAGTAGGGAGCCGCAACCTCCTTCCATGGGGGCTCCTGTGCCGACAGATACTTGACATTGCTCCTGGCCCGCGTCCCTGGAGTGAAGTCAGAGTCTCTTCGCTCAGGCAGGAAAAAAGACAGACAACTTATTATTTAGTTTTACTAAACAACCAAATCCCTTTTTCTGCCATCGCATGTCAATAAACCCAGTGGCAAGACAGAGTACGTACATCTGACCAAGGGTCTGATGGGAGCTTGCCATGCCTACGCATCTGCCCTGTGTTGCCACAGCGTGACTTATGGCTCTAGTGCTTTAACAGCAGGCTAACCTTGACATATAGATACAACCTTTTCAGAGGGTATGACCCTTCTGTCTCCCCAGCAGAGGATGCACCCCGTGGAGCCTCACCCTGGCCCACCAAGGCTCCCCGGTGTGTTAAGCCGGGAGCTGTGGTTGCTCACCGAGACGTGGAAGGCAAGCTCTCTCTCAGCACTTTCCACATTCGACTCTACATTCAGGTTCAGCTCCTGCCCCAAAGGCATTTCCTCAACATTTTCCTCTGTAACACGTGACTAGCTAAGACTTCAAAGATCCCTGCTGGACTAAAAAAAAAAAGTTTTTACTCATTTCTGAAGAAATTGCTGACAAGAATCCCTGATTGGTCTTCCGTGTTAGCAGAGGACAAAAGTGTGACTAACACAACATGGATTCTTGCAGCTTTCAGATGCCTTCACACCACGTACAGCACCTGCCTTACCCCACAGCTTGTCCTTCTCCTGCATGTTGGGCTGACGCTTTCTGAAATGCCTCTTCACTTAACACAGGATTTAACCACCACCAGTTTCTGAAACGCTACCCAGTGTCACGGTGTAGACTCACATGTAGCCTTCAGTCAGCTAAAACTCAAAAATGGCTGAAAAGGCAAACTAGTGAATGTTTCTGTGCATATACATTTACACATAGTATTAAGTACAGACTTTCCCTGTGACTCATCTCTTTCCCTCTACACAACTTTTTTTGATGACCGTTATCTTCACCTGTTGTCATTTTTATTTTCTTGTTGATTTACTTTACAGTGTCATCTCTGCTTTATTTGCCTGCCAAACACCATTCCTAGGACACTGTGTAAACAACAGTGCTGAACCGCATACGCTGTATGTTTCAGGATACGCACATCCTAAATACAAAGAGTGATCATTCTGAAGGAAAATTTATATATGGCTACAATACACTAAAATGCCCAGATTATACATCAAAACTTTTTGAAGTCCAAAGATTTAGCCTTCTGAGATTACTTGGCAAAGATATAAATGGAAAGAGACAGTAGATGTATTTTTCTTTATAGAATTTGTTTACCCAGTCAAGCTCTGATCTGATCCAGTCCTTTGTTTCCAGTCAGGCCTTTTATCTCTTATTTTTTCAAATACAGCTGGGGAGCCAGCTCACAGAGACAAGGGAATCGCCTGAGGTGAATGGTGCCTAACAGGATTGAACTCGGCACCACCCCGGCTCCTGGGCTACAGATGTCACTGAAGTCATGGTACAAAACTGCAAAACAGAACTTGTTATCACTATGTACACAGAGAAGCAGCTTGAGATACGTATCTCAAGCAGAGAGCTTGAGATACATATACATATAGATATATGTATCTATATGAGTCCCTTTCAATGGGACAAACCAAAACTCAGAACGAAGGTCTTCCTCCCATAACTGCGCTTAACCAAGATACTATCAGTAAGATGTAAGTCAATTTTCGAAAGTGGATTTTACTCTGGACAGGATGGTTGAAGAGATCAATTTCTCAATCTGTCAACCTAAAAAAAAAAAAAAGATATCCTGATGTCAGTGATACATCTTTTAAGATCTTTCATTCACTAGTTTTGTCTACACCTGGAAAAAGAGCAGGTGAAATCCCTTCCCAACCACTCACTCACACCATACCTCCTTGTCTGGCAAATAAAACGGAAATTCTCCCCCAGCAGCATATGACATCCTTCTCCAGCGTGTCTCTCAGGCATTCTCCTGCCCCTGTATCTAATTCACACCTGCATTTTGAAGGTCTTGCTGTGTGCTATAACTTACCTGTATTGCTACTGTTGTTTTACTCTGCAGCCTTCTCCACTCTTCCTGGTGCTCCCAACTCTTTGCAGCTTGGATCATAACCTCTAGCATTGCTTCCTACCCTCAGTTCATTCAAATCCCTCCTTGACAGATGTTTGGGAGATTGAGCTACTTGGTGCTAATCAAATACTATACTATAGTTAGTGGAAAGAACAACTGTTGCTAACCCAAGTCATGAACTGGGACATGTACCACATACGCTCTAGTATGTTCCTGTCCCCTAACTTATTCTTTCTGAGCAGCCATCTGAGCTACCATCCAAATCCAAGCCTGACATCCCTGCTAAGCCTTACCAACTACTTAAGAGAAAAATATGAGGTCTAAGGGAGCATAGCAAACCGGAAGCTCAGGGCTGAAGAAGGGAGCTCACCTTTCCTTTTCAGGCCATGAAGGCATTCCCATCCCAGGTGAAGTGCAGCCTCTTCTTCCAACAGAAGTACAACAGGCCACACCAGATACAATACCAGTAACCCTTCTCTCCTGATTTCAATGTGAACCACTTACATCACCCCTTTCCTTTGGCCCTGAACAGTATGGAGAGTCACTCTGGCCATGCAGGCTTCTATGCCTCCCCAGGCAGAAGTGACTGCTGCTGTCCACAGCCAGAGTCAGCACAGCAGGCAGAGCAGGTAAATCCAGAGTCAACCCTCAACTCCAGTAATTTCTTTTCCCTGAGCAGCTGGATCCTGCTCTCCCTTCCTTGACTCATCACAGCCCCTGCCAGTGCAATTTTGCAGACTATGTGCCTTGTGCTGGGTTGCAGCAAGTTGGAAAGGTTGGGGGTGACCTGCAGCTTCCCCTCACTTATTGGTTTCAAACAGAGAGCAAAGCAGTAAAAATGATGCTGTAACACTGCTGCACTTGGTTTTGTACAGAGGAAAAACATAGAGAAAACAATGCAATACTAAAATGTAAACAATAATACCCCTCCCACCAGGCAAACAGTTGCTGGCACATACCAACCAGTTGTGCATAGCTACTGGCAATGGAACAGTAAAGACACTTATTTTAATAGACACTGCTTCTCTGCAAGAACTGGAAAGAGGAAAATCAGGGGAGCAATAACCCTGCCCTGTTGCTCCTCCTGCCAAAAGGATTTTTCTTCATCAAAGAGGCTACTGGGTACTAAGGTGCTGTGCTGCATCTCACCTGTCTGCTTCACTGCCTCCACTTTATCTTCTATTACAAGAAAAAAAAACAATAAAGGGAGATTTGATTACATTCAAGGGGTAGAGATTTCAAAAATGAAAAAAATGTTGCACCTACACGTGCTCCAGGAATTTGGTAAAGCTTAAAATTTAGCATGAACAAAAAAAAACAATAAAGATCGGGTATTTTGAGAAGGTACTCAAAAACATACTGACCTATTGCAATGAATTATGATAGATGTTTTGGAGGAAAGGTTTAAATGTCACGTTACAGCCTACTGCCGTTGTTAGCTACCAGTCAGGATACATTGCCCATCATCACCACATGCCTACCTACCCCACAGCAGAGCAGTGGTTCCAGCCACTGCCTGAGACAAGATACTCAGCTATGCAGACCTCCTCCGTCTCCACATTAAACTGCATTTCCTCATGCAAAGTCCTCGGCCAGCATGTGCCTCAAGGGGTGCACTGAGTTGGCCCCAGAGAAAGCAAAAAAGACAATTGCCTGCCTCTGAGTAGAACAGAGACATGCTGTAAGTTACAGGAGAGAAAGCAGTTCAATGAAAAACACTAACACAACAGTGTTTCATGCTGATTTTTATTTCCATGTTATGCAACAGCATAAGTATAAATAATCGTGTTCAATATACAACAATTATGACATCCATAAGGAGTTTCTTGGAGAAAATAAGACTGCAAACACTTTATTGCACAGACCCTAACAATTTTTTCTTTTTTTTTTTTTTTTGTGTTTTCGTAAGCTGAGGAATCTACAGCAGGAAGTCTACAAAAGAACACATCAGATCTACAATCACATAAAGACTGACCGAGTAGAACACAGGCAGGAGGATCTCTAACAGCTCACTGATAAGGTAAACACCAACAAACAGGTACTACATAAACACAGGCTTAAGCACTTTTACACTTTGAAAATGCAAAGAACTTTGTCAGAAGTGATAATGAACTATACAAAATATACATAAAAGTATACTGTAAACAAATAGCTAGATGTGCTTTAAAGGAAACAAAAGGATAGTTGAAAAAAATGCCGGAGACTGTAAACTAGGAAATACCTCCCAGACAGAAATGTTATTTTGAAGTGCATTAGCATTCATTCGTAGTAACTGCCAAAGCACAGATGAACTGTAAATGTCGAGACCATTTTATCTTTAAAACTGCTCAAAAAATATCACCCATTGCTCACTAGCTCCTCTGTAAATGCATCAAAGGCAGTATGAATATTCTAGTGCCATGTGAAAAGTCAGGAGGACTTGTTTGTGATATTACCTTTCCATGACAGATTTGCTGTAACCCAGCTCAACTAATCAGTATAATAAAGTTTTCACCAGAGGGAAATGAATTCTGCACACTCAGTTGCCATACAAACCTACAAGTCAAGATCACACTGTGCTTTTACGAACAAGTTTTAAGCTTTTGAGACAGAAAGACAATCTGTAAGCCCCGATGAAACAGGTAGGGGCCTACACCTCTACTGTGGGTACACGTAACAGAAATAAGCAAAACCACTATTCTATTGATCCCCATCATTAAAAAACACCCATCTGCACGGGTATTTTGTAGTGCTTCTGTACATGTTCAAATTTTATTTTTCATCCTTCAAAACAAACTAAATACCTCCACGCTAAAATGATCAAAGTCTACATGTTCCACAGTATACAAAAGTTAAATAAGGCTTAGCAAAAGTAAAAAGACAGTCACATTCTAGCACCAAATAGCTCCAACAGGTTCCTTTGTTACAAAATGCTTCTTTTATAATTACAGTATTTACTTTTTTGCATACAAATAAAAAGACTATGTTACGAAATGTATGGAGCTACTCAATGCATTTAGAAATGAATATGAAACCCAGAATCACTTGCTAAAAACAGCAAGTTAAGTCTACAACATAAGGCCCCAGCTACGTATTAAAATGTATCGGATGTCCTGAACTTTTTTGAAGATAAGATACTGAAATTGCTTTTTTCCTTTTTACCTTATTTGTTGTAAAACAGAAAAAAGCTACAGTTGTATGAAGCTAATTATGCAGACCTATATGCAATGATAGTACGTATTCTCTAAATGTATTAAAAGACAGGGATGAACGTATAGTACTGCAAGTCATGTGCTTATACTTGTGCCTCACACTGTAAGGGCCTGAATTTACAAAAGCTCAAGGAACTCGAGAGGACTGCAGCAAAAACTAAGCACATGCCATGTGCTTCAGAGTCTCAGACTTGTTTGAGGTGAAGGTCACAGAACACACTCCCAACATACAAGACAAGAACCACCATTCCACCAAAGAACACGACTCTTGCTGGGACGCCCTAATAACCAAGTGGTCCTCCCGTAGCTTTAACGACACCTACTCTAAGAGACAGGCTTTGTGCGGTAGGGAGATGCAGTTAGGTCTTGTGTTAGATCTGGTGAAGCAGTCAGCCCAGTACAGTACTATCAAAATCGGATTATTAAAAATACATGTAAAAACTCACAATAAGTCATCACATTTATTCTGTACTAGTATTTTTTTAACTTCTAGCTAGGATTTTTAGTAAGTAAAAATGTGGCCTGGTTTTGTTTTCCAGTCAGACCAGTGCTTGTGCACATCCATGCCAGTTCTGAGTTTTAATAATTGTTTCATATTTGAGTATGGCAAATAAGTGGCAAAGCAACTATCTTAAAAAAGGGGAGAGTAAACAAAGCAATCAGCAGCGAAGTATGTATGCTACATTCAAACCCAAACACATTGCTAAGTATTTACAGAGGAAATCTTTTCTTCAACAACTCTCAGCTGTAAAGGTATTTTTGTACAAATACTATATGGTAACAGTTTTACCGGTTACAATTGGGAAGGCATTTTGAAAAAAAGTCTTCTCTTTACATATCCCCTTGTTGTCTTTCGTCAGTGACACGAAAGGTTTGCTGCACAAAGACACAACACAGTGCTGGTTTAAAGGCAGTCCAATATATTGACATTGTTTCAGCTAGTCTTGAATTCACACCTGCTGGGTCTTACAGTTAACAGGATTTTTTGTGAGGACTGCTCCTTGAAGCTTCCTTTCCTCGCCGCTGACGAGTTGACTCTTTGTCATTAGAAAGTGCATTAGGGCGGTCAGGTGTGGTTGCTGACCTGCATAAATCTTTACTTACATTCTGTTTTCTTGAAGCAGACTGCTGAGCCTGAGCGGCATCTCTTCCCTTCACATCCACAGTGTTAACAAAAGGCGACTTCTCTTGATTTCCAGGTTTCATGACAAGGTTTGAAGCAGGGTGGTGGGCTTCAACCATAACAGCAGCACTGTGCAAGGCCATCAGCGAAACACTTTTAGTCATTTCTGCCTTACTGCTCCCTGTGGAAGAGGTACTTTTCTTATTTAGTTCCTTGCAGGTTGCAGGAAGCTCAGGTGAACCTGCTTTAACCTTTGCTGAAGATGCATCACTTTTCACTGAAGACACAACAGATACTTCTTGTTTACATTCAGAGAAATTGGATGAACAGGTTAGCAGCTTTCCTGGTGTTGCAGACACATGACAAGAACTCTGCCCGCTGGCAGCTGACAAATGTTTTATTGCAACCTGCTTGTTTGCATCCTCTGGCTGTTTTTGATTAACTTGTCCTTTCCCTTTTGAATCTTGAGAACTTTTGCTACTTGCGGTCGCTTTTTCTGCTCCTTTCCCTCTGGCATTGCAGTTCGTGAGACAAAGGATAGGCTCTACTTTCCCACTGTCAAGCTGAACATAAAGTGCATCAGTGCTTATTTTTCCTTCGGGTCTTTTGTCTGCAGAGATCATCTGGTTACTAGGACTTCTGTCTGCCTGTTTGTTCAGCAAGAGACAGTCTTTCACAGTGGAAGACTTTGGAGACATGGTTTGTTTTTCACTGAGCTGATGTTGCTTTTGATCAGCAGATTCCCCCAAGCCTGCTGTCTCTTGGACCTGCATCTGCTTAGAACTCTCTGGGCCTGCTGGTACTGGGCAGACAGCACAGGATTTGGGTTTGGCATCAGGAGTGATGCTGCTCATTTGGAGGGTGGCTACTGAGTCATGCTCCAAACTCACTGGCCTTTCGGCCTGCGCATGTTCATTGCTCATTTTTCTCAAAGAGCCTGAAACAGAAGAAAGGGCTTCTAGCACATTTTTACTGGCATGTTTTCCATCTTTCCTGGAGCTGACAGATACCTGAATAATAGTTTCTTTTTCTTTTACGGTTGGAGTGCATGGTTTTTGTGACAATGTCTGTTTATCCAAGTACTTAGACTTAGAGGAACTCATATCAGAGACTGGCTTGTGTTTATTACTGCTGCTTTCCACACAGGTAGTAGCAGGCTTCACATGTTCTTGAACACCTACAGCACAGTTTCTGCTTACAGTGTCTCTTACAGACGGGGAGCCTGAAGCATTAGGTTGCTGCCGAGGAACTTGGCTGGACTGCTCTCTCCCAGTAGCTTGAAGCCTTGTATCAGTGAGCTGGTTTTGATCTTTCTTTCCTAAGTCTTTGGCATTGTCCTTCTGCACAGAGGAAACCGGTGCAGATTTCTCATTTTTAGGATCACAATCTGTTGAGGGTTGCACGGGCCGTTTGGATGGAAGAGCTTCACTCTTTGACTCTGTGGTAACTTTCTTAGCCTCACTGAGAACTTTCTGCTTGGTTATGTCCCTTTCCACAAAACTACTAGCAACACTGCTGTCATCTTTGCCTAGCTGTTTCAGTGACTCTCTGCCATCCTTAGGTTGTGCCTTGGGGCCAGCTGCCTGTATTTTTCCTTGCATCTGAGGTGGAATGGCAAAATCAGCACAATTTTTTTCATTACTTTTGGAGTAGCTTGTTATCAGGACATCCAAGACAGATACCTTCAGCGATGACTCCCTGATCACCTCCACCTTTGCAGGGATAGGTTCACAACTTCTCTGGGCTACTGGCTGTTTAGCAGGCAACTCCTTTTCTATTTGCTTCTCTTTTCCTACAGCTTTTTCAGGAGTGCTTTGGACAGCAGAAAGTTTTGAGTATGTTTGAATAGATTTAACACTTTGACTTTGAATAACACAAGACTTTGCCTCCACTGAATTATCCTTCTGTTTTGAAGGGGAAGTGTCAACAGCTTCAATAACAGAAATACTGCCTTCAGTAGCTGGACTAGAAACCTTTTTCTCTGTCACTACTTCTGCAGCCACAGGGATGACTGGTGGATTTGGAGAACTCTTGCTTGTTTGCAGAATCTGAGACTCTGATACTTTGACTTTGCCAGATTTTGAATAGCTTAACAACTGCTCCTTCTGACAGGCCAGTTCTGCCTTCCCACCACTCCCTTGTGGTGCTGGGGGTTTAGGAAATCCCCCATCACTGCTGGTGCTCGGTCCTTCTGGCAGCACACACAAAGGCAGTTCAGTCTTTGAAGACTGCGGCCCAGAAAGTAAGGCGATGTCTAGTGTGCCTTCTATTGGCTTCAAACAGGAAACTGACCTCCCATCAAGTTTATATTCTGATGGACTTTTTCTGACAGGAGCGTCAGTGGAAATAAGGGCTGATTTTTCCACACTCAGGTCTGCTCGGCCATTCAAGGTCTTGAGAGGAACAAAAGAAACCGAGTTAATCTGAGCAGCATGTGCACTGCTGATAAATGCTCTACCATCAGTAACTGCAATGGAGTCCTGCTGTATGTTTATGGGTCTGCCTGTATTAAGTTGAAGGCATTCATGAACACTTGATGTCAATTTGGGTTTTAGCACTGGACAGACACTGTCATCTTTTTCTTCAAAGGACATTTTCTTTCTAAGATAATCAATATTTGCAAGTTTACCATCTAATCTTTCAAATTTGACAAATTCTTTTGTTGGTACGTTTTTATCTGTGTTTTCTCCCTTTCCATTTAGGATCCTGTCAGAAGACTGAGGTAGCACATCTTGTAGTGTACACGGAGGGGAAATTCTTTTGAAGTCATAAGAAATATGACTGAGTTCATTAGGTGGAGGCCCATGACACAACACCTGTGCATCTAAAGCAACACCATCATTTGATCTCAAGTTCGCATTCTTTTGAAGGGTATCTTTGAGTATGCCACCAGCTGACTGGGTGTCCAAAGCACCAATTTTTGTTTCAAACTGATTTGATCTTTCTAACACCTTCTGGAATGCTTTTTTGTCTCTTTCTTCCGATCTTAAGGTATTGGGATTTTCTGGTTCACTGCTAGGTTCATGTACAGCAGCATTTGCTTTTTCAGCAAAATCTTGCTTTTTCATAACTATCTTGACCTTCAGCTTCTCTCTGTCTAGCTCATCGATGGATTCTTGCCTACCTAATTTTCGGGAGATGGGTCGTTTCAAGCAGCCCTGCTCCGCGGGCCTGACTCGTGTGAGTGATGGCACGTCACATACATTCTCCTCCAAGCTCTGAAGAGTTACTTCCCTTTGGGACAATTCTCTATTCACTTCTTCCTGGGTCACTTCCAGACTGTGTTTTCGTGAACATAAGTGTTTCTTATCGCTGCCATAAGAGGGTGCAAGTTTCTCTTCAGATTGGACTCTCTTTAACAGTGGAGATCTTGGTGGCTCTGCACTCTTTGGCCTAACGATATGCCTTACAATAGTTGGAGGGGAGTGCATTTTGCTAGGAAAAGATTGAGCTATTTTTGTATTTCCAATTGAATGCCCTAGCAATGGTGATGGAGATCGCTGAGGGGATGTCGGCTGGGGTGTTGGAGAAGGTGTCCGTGCAAGGGGAGAGAGAGGAATGCTGCCAGCTGATTTGCGTCTTCCTGATCTGTACCTTTGCCCACCAAGCTTTGGACCCAAGCCATGAAGAGTGCTGGGTCTTATGTGTCCTGAACCAGCTGGAGAATTGGGAGCACTTGAGCTAGGGGAACTACTCTGGGAAGAGTTAGTACCTACAAAAAGAACAAACGATCAAAACAAACATAAGATTAGCAAGATTTGTTGAATCTTGTCTAAATGCTCAGTGAGACACAGAACTTTGACTGGTGCAAAAGGCCTACGTGCCATCTGCTGCCACAGTGTTCCAAAGTTTGGAAGGTTTTGAGTGACTGGGCTGTAAATCCCCCATCATTCCAGTTACATTGCTATTTCTCCCTTTCCTCCTCTGTTCCTTCATCCCCTTTAGGCTATTGCTTTCTGCTATTTAAATAGAGTAGCTAATGCTTTCTGCCACTTCAAAGCAATGACCAATGCTTTCCAAATAATTTACTTTTGCCAAGGGATTATGCAACATCAGTCACTTTTAATACACACTAAAATCATAACAGAAGTAAAACGGGAAAAAAGAGGCAGGCTTTTAGGAGCCAGAATGATGCGTATTTCAGCACCCAGCTGATTTTTTCAGCAATAAATCTGCATTCATGAGTGCCCATGGTAGTTCCATCATTAAGCAACTTTTTCCTCAGTCTCATTCTTTTATCAATCAGCCTCTCCCTAGGCAAGATTCCACCTTTTACTCCCAATTCGGATGGTTTATTACTCAACTTATAGACATTGGACTTGGATTTAAACTCTGGGAACAAACCTAGCAGACAGTTCCTTTTATGTGCTTCTGTATCATGAAAACACCTTTAATTTTGCATCAGGAATCTTCTTCCCTTTTCCAGCTGTTCAATTCTTATGCTTGTCAGAGCTGACTACTCTTAGCAGAATGTAACAGATCTGGCGGGCTCACAAGACTTCCAGTCCCTTTCCTCTGCCCTACGTTCCTTCACACTCACCAGATGGAAAGTCGGGAGTAGAGCGGTAGCTTGGGGTAGGTGATCTAGGAGATAAGCTGTGGGTTGGAGACCCAGGCAAGCTCTCCCCTGATGAAAGTGATCGATTCAGGCAGGAGAAACTTCTGCTGGTGTGAAGAAGAGGAGAGGGTTGCTTGGCCAGCTTTTTAAAGAGAGATCTTCTCCTAGTGTGAGAAGAGCACAGCATTAATCAGAAGTTAAGATACAGAGAAGATACTATTATCACAGGCAAAACTCTTGCATGCTAACATTGCTTCTCTCTCCCATTACCCTCAGAAAAGGAAATATTAAATTTATGTTTACATGAAAGCAAACCACCCTACAAAATGTGAAGTTTAGAAAATATCCTGATTTGCTAATAGGTGGGATAGATATTGTAACTAAATCTATTTGTATTAAAATTTACTCGCTGTATTTCAGAAGAATGGTTAGCTCCTTATGAGCACAAGTCTTCATTTTCTTAATTTAAAAACCCGCCAAAACTGAAGTAGTATATATACAAGTACTAGCAATGTATTTACAAAATACGCATAAATTTAACATCAAACTAAAAATGCCCATAAACTTTGCACTAGCAAGTTTAATTAAACCAGTACAAAAAGATATACTTAAACCAAATTAAGATGCAACCTCAGTCATTCACTTTCTTCCCCACATTTATAGGTGTGCCATGCAAAATTTTTTAGGTGTTATTTTACCAGACCTAGTTTAGGCAAAACAGGATAGAAAGGAGATGTTACAACCACAGGATCTCGCAGAAGAAGGTGAAAAGATGTAGAAGACAAGAGAGAGAACTGTATTACGTTCGTATTTTAAATTGTTATGTATACACACTTCATTTGCCATGAAACAAAAGGATTTACTCACCTCTCTAAACTCTCTTTCTTCTTGGTCTTCTTACTGCGCCTGACCATTTGGCTCCTGTAGCTGTTTCGCCTGGCAGGTCCTGTCTTGATGGAAGTGTTTTCAAAAGGGGTTGTTGTTACCGAGACTTTGTTACCACTCTGCCAAAATGGAGGAGGAACCTTCAGGCATGAGTAATACAAGACAACTTCGCCTTAAATTGAAGCTACACCCCAAATGCAAATGCTACAAGGCAGAACTCCTGCATAAGAGCAAGAGCTGGCATTGTAGGGAGCCCTATGCAGACACTGTCAGGCTAATTTATGTAAGATAAACAATGACTCTAAGATTCTCAAAGAGTTCTCAAATTTCCTAAGCTTCCTCTATTCCAGCTTTGGGACAAGGAGAAATTCCAGTAATTGTAGCTAGACAAGAGGAGACCAAGGATTGACCAAGACTGAAGTTTTCAAGATACCTCCTACCAGCACTGCATACCACTACCCAAATAGTATATTCCAATAGCCCAAATTAATTTATTATACACCACATTCAGATAAACAACAATCTCTTGTTTTGAGTTTACTGTAGTGAGCATTGTGCATGGTTGTCATGTTTCTCTTTTTGTGTATCTGATAAAAAACAACCGCGCACCCAACTGCCTAAAATTATAGAATTTCCTCTTATACATTTCTTGCAAAATTGGAAAATTTGGAAGTTCCTCCTGGTTTCAGAGAAGGAAAATAAAGACTTAAGGAAGGTGTATTTTGCATCTTTCCTCAGGTCTTTATATTTCCCCATTACTTTATTGCTTTGCAATCTTCTTCTATAACTACTACTCCCTTTGACAGGCAAAGCTCTGCATGTAATATAAATTGCCAATAATATAGGAAGTAAATATACAGCTGTCTAAAATAATTCTGACCTACTTAAGTCTGTGCTGAAAAGATTACATAAAAACTGCAATATGATGAGCAGTATGAAAAGCTAAGACACTACCGTTCATTAAAAAAAGTTGTGTTTTTTGTTTGTTTGTCTCTAAGGAAAAACTATAATCTTCTAATAGGACAGACCTCAGAAAACTCCACAAGAGAAAAATGGGATAGATTATTCATAGAAGCCCAACTGCAGGATTAGAACTTCATCAACCAAAGAAGCTCTGTGGGACATGCCTGTCTATATATGAGACCAAAACCTTTTGGGCCTTAAGATTATGAATGGCAAGTTCCTGTACAGTAGGTAAGAAAATATTTAATGTTCTTTGTTTCCACTTCTCCTCATTGATTTCACTTTTATAGGAGAAAATGAGAAGTAGCAGCCTCATCGAAAGCCACAATTACCTGATGAAAATGGGGGAATTCAAGAAAGTAGTTGAAAACATCAAATTTTTTTGAGAGACAGAGACATCTCTTTGTGTCAAAGCCTTGAATGTACTTCAGCCATCTCAGATGCAGTGCCAGTTTATTGCAGAGAAACTAAAATCACAGCAGGAGATACAGTCATGGACCTTTCTCCAGATCTGTGCAACAGTAGCTCAGAATTTGTACTTGAACAACAACAAGATCTGATAACCCATCTCTGAAGGGAAACATAACCTCTCAATTCTTGGTGAAAACAGCAAGCACTTTTGTATCCCACTTGTCCAAGAGTTACCTTTAACAACAACTCAATGACTTCCGTATGAACAAGACCATGCACTGGCTCTCCATTGATATGAGTAATCAGGTCACCAGCTTTTAGACCTGCTTGGTAAGCTGCACCTCCTTCTTCCACATTCTGGAAATCAGAGACAGAGAATATACACAAAATGGACTCCTGTTTACCTTCATACTTTCAAAAGTAAGCTTTGTTCAATGAACTCGTTCTACAAAACCAGTTGGCAATGAAGAAAACTTACAGATATTAAGTTACATACAGGAAGGAAAGAACTGAAATCAGACCAGTCATTTCACCTCCAACTACTTAAACTTTGTACTTGCACAGGGCCTTGAACGGTTTCAAAGCTCACTGAACACTGCTTGTTGCCAGTGGTATCAAAGTAAGCTCTGTAGAGCAGGGTGGTTTTCATGTGTAATAAAGAAGGGGTGATCCATTCCCCATAGCAAAATTTCAGAATTGAATGAAGATTTTTAGCACTCGACACTGAGGAATACTGATTATGGTAATAGTCATGATAAAAATCATGATACCCAAATGATGATAAAAATTAACTCCACCATATAGTTAAGGATTGTTTTAATTTGGTTCAAATTCACCACATTACCCATTAAAGGGAAATGTGCAGCACAAAGGTGACAAAGGACCAAAAGAAACTGAATTGCAAATTATTTTGAAGGTGGCTTAAATAATTTATATTTTAAAATGAGCTTTTGAAGATTTTTAAGTCATGCAGCCACTACTGAAGCCTACAGTGCTTACAGAGCTAAAAATCCTCTACAAACCTATAGTATTTTGAAAAAAGCCAAGGCTTCACTTTCACTGCAATTACCATTTTTTCCCCTTACTTTCACTGATGTGATGCTACAACAGTGGCAAGAAATCAAATTTTTTTATTTATTCCATTAGCAATCAAATGTAACCCATTCTCCATATTCAATGTTCTTGATGGATTAATAGGTCTGAGAGGTAAACAACATGAATGAAGAATGAGTAATACACTACCACGCCAGCAGCACTGCTACTTCAAAACCTACAATACATATTTAGAAAAAAGCACCATACAAAATTTCAAAGCTTTTCAGAGATTTGTAATCAATTTTTCAAAATTATTTTAAGGCAAGTTAAATATTTTAGATTATACACTTACAATATTTATGTGTGTAGAATATATAAATAATATAAAATATGTAATTCGTTATCAATTTTAGAATTAAGGAGGTTGATAACCAATGAAATGCAGGAACTGCTGTCTTTTCCTTTAGCCTGTCTCCCACTGTGTTCAAATCAGTAGTGAACAGACGATGAAAAATACATTATTTATTCAAGACAGTTAATCTTTTTCCTGTGCCATAGAATCCTCAAAGGTATTCACAATTCCAAATGATTTGCACTTTCTACACAAAAGAAAGTCAGTACTTGAAATCAGTGTACTTGTGTCTAGTAAAATACTGTTGACTTTCATGAATCCCTTAATCGACGCAGTTTAATAAACTCCATGTATATTTCAACAATTTCTGTTTACAGTCTCCTAGTTTTGGAGATCTTGCCCTCAATCAAAGAGGGGCTGTACCAACCTCTTAGTTTTTTAAGCCACAGTACTCTGAACTTAAGACATGGCTGTTCACAACTGCCAAACTTGCCGGAAGCGACCCATGCAAAAGGTCAGCATCATATATAAGCACCACTTCTGACAAAGGTGGCTTCTGTTATCCCTACAGCCAACACTGGTCTTGTGTACAGGCATGAATTTTATTTTAAGAAAATTGTTTGGCACAACATTACAATTTACACAGTACCTATCAACAGATACCACAGGTACAAAAATCAAAAGGAAATCTATCATTACAGTTTTCTGTGACTGTATATAAACAAAAAACTGTGTTATCTTACCCAAACAATATGGTGCACAGTATAGATATCACTGTCACCCACGTAAACCCTGATTGCTCGGATGGTGAAGCCATACTTTTTTCCTGAACTGTGAATTACTATCGGTTGATGAGGACTTGCAGCAGCAATCGATGAATCACGGCTGGGAGAAGAATCTCGGGAGGATGAAGGATCAGATGACAAGGAATGAGGAGACATAGGACTTGCCAAAGGAGAAACACCAAACACATCTGGAAGAAAAAAAATCTGCCTATTGGAGTATATTGTGAACACACACACACACACAAATACAGACACAGAACAGGGAATCTGCCTAGTTTTATACACCTTTGTGTCAAAACATATCATTGTCTTTGCATAAGCACTCTCTCCTCCTCAGTCAGTGTGTATCTTAGCGAATGAGAAGTTTAACGAACAACCAGATCTTAGAACTAAATTTCTTTCCCTGTAGCATAAACTGCATTTCTTAAAGCAAGGGTTAATTTGCTAGATGTAGACTGCTTTTTCCTTTTAGACAGGAAACACACTCATTGCTAACTTTGAAAGAACAATCCCAGCCTCTTCCTAACAAGCACTCATGAAAAGAAAGTCACAGTTTAGTAGCAGATGTTATTGTGAGCACAACCAAAACCATCCCCCCCAATCATCCAGCACTAATAGTTTTTTTTGTTTTCAGCTATATATAGATAGACTACTGTAATTAAACCACAATATCTAGCTGGTACATAGGATGGTAACTCAATGCTTGCACTAAGCTTCCATTTCTACATTCTGCAACATCATGTAAGACCACAAGAATTTCTTACAACATATCAATTACAGCTTTGTTTTATTTCATTGTTTTGAAAGCACTATGTGCTCACGCTTGTGCAAATGTAAACATAATTGCAGCAGCATAAAACACACTTTGGTGACTGTAAGAGGCTGACAGCTCTGCAAAGGAATGAAGTCCAGAAAGATTGCAGGTCTGCTGTCCGTGCCAAGCCACGTCATGCAAGGGAAGATACACTGTGACAGCAGCAGCGCTACTCCCTGGATGCAAGTCACCAGAGGCTCGCAGAGATCGGTATCACTGGGTTAATGCTGAAATGTCACAGAACAGACAAGCCCCAAGGGGGCTGTCACTGTCAACCTCTGGCTCTGAAACATGTCCAGATTCCCTGACCCCTGCCTTCTGCTGCACGTGGGACATGTCCTGTGACTCTCAGCTACACGACTCAGGTCGGGAACACTGCCCATCTGTTGCTGTCACTTTATTTTATGGATAAAAATGAATATGGTAGTTTTTTGGACAGTACTAGGTACAGCTAACATGTAAGATTTTTGGTTGATATAGATATAATGACAACATTTTTAGGTGTAGGTAAAGCTAAGTTTGGATTTTATAGAATGAGGCTGAGATTAAACTGCAAGAAAACCGGCATTTAATGAGCACTCAGTAACTCAGTCTATACCATCTCTGAACATAGTCATTTTTACTTAACAGCTGTGAAAGAACTACTAGAATACCAACTGATGAATAACTCCTGAGTGTTACTTGGCTGTGTGTGTATCATGCTCCTGTGACAGCTAATCTCAATAATTACCATGCACTACAGGCCCTCCACAAGGAGAAAAAATAATCACAATGCTGTTACAGAAGTATACCAAAAACCCACAACATTTGGGAGAGAAATATTATTTGGAAGAAATAGCCCACACAAGGAACAAGCCCGGAGCATGTGCAAGCCACTTGCAGTTTTCAGTGTCAACATGGCCCTGAACAGGCTGAGCACAGGGTCACTATCTTTCTCATTGTAAAAATTAAGTCATCTTCATCTCTCATGCATTTTGTGAGAACTATGATTCACATTCAGATAGCATCACAGAATGGCTAAATATTCTTTTCATTGTCACCTAGTTGTCCTCATTCAAGCAGGGGCAAACTACTCCTCTAACTTAGACTCAATGTTTCCCTCTTGATTTATCTCATTAAAAAAATCTTCATGGCTAAGTGTGTTGGAATTACAGGTACTGCACAGGAAGCCTATGCTGTTCTTTAAACTGTATGGTGGAGAAGGGTAAAAAACACGAAGTGAATCAGAAATTCCTGCATTAATAGGGATCAGATAGACCTTTCACCTCTCCAAGGTCTCCAAAACACATGCACAACAGCACAGTGTTTGCTCACCAAGGTATTAACGAGCACATAAGGCACACGTGCTTTACAACCCAAAGGTGGGTGGAGCCTGAGAGGAGAGCCAGAACCAACTCTTTAACTATTCTACACTAGCCTGAGGACTCAAAGCAACCTGCTGAAGTTACTGTCAAAGCCACCTTTGAACATACAGAGCAAGTGCAGGGTTATGTTATCAGACCAGAAGGTACATAAATATGACAAGTCTAAAAGCAGCATATGGCCAGTGTGCAAAATTGAGAGGTAATCCCACTTCGTGAAAAAAATCCCTCTAAGTTTGGGAAATTTGGACTTTGATTCTGAACCACTAAAAAGCAAAGTACCAATGCTTCATCTGGGAACATTCAATACTAGTGTTCTACTTACAACAATATTTATGGCTTCAAGTTTTGAGCACTCAATGTAAGCCATGTGTAAGTACTCGATGCAATTACAAACAGGAGCCTACATGCGATTTCTACTTTGTGACACTTCTCTCTGCTTTACTACCTTTCCTTATGGGAGATGTGAGAGAACTAGTCAGGCTGAGTGTGCTGCTGTAACAAACAGCTATTCTTGGAGCTGTAGACAGCAAGTTACTGAAAACTGAAGTTACAACCCTACTGAAGGATGAGCCGAGGACTGAAGCCTGCATCCTGCTGCCAAACACCAAGTAGTCACAACTAAGCTACATATTTGCCTGTCAGAGAAGGTCCCTCAGCTGTAATGTGACCACTGTAACTCACTAATGAGATTGCACCATCTAGTAACACATGTGAACAAGAAGAGAAACAAATACAGTGTAACACAGAATCCATTCTAGCCTCTCCAAAATCTTGCATTTACGTCATAAACCATCAAGTATGCATAAATCATAACATGACAAACAAAAAGATTTATCTCTACCTCCTGGGATCATGAGGGACAAAGCACTTGCAGAAAGGGACTTCGTGACTTTTCCAGAGATCTTCTTTTTCTCTGTGCTTTCTAATCGCTGACGAGCCATGTGAGATGCAACTTCATTGGGAGGCTTTGAGGAGTTATCTGTACTGTCCACACTCTCGCTTCTTCCATTTACCTGATCTAAGTGCTCTGAAAAACTGCCAACTGTACAAAGAAGAAGGGATAAACATATTCAGGGAAAACTGGGGGTCAGGGAGGGGAAACAGTACAATTGTGAGAGAGGAATTTTTCTTTCTGTTAACAAGTTCATAAACCAACATCATAGAAATCCGAGTACTTCTTCCAGACTTACAGAATGCATAAACATTAACAGCATAAATTGAAGCAACAGGGTTTTGTAGTCCCCGACTAAAGTAAAATAAGAGACAAAAGCTAAAGCAAGTCTGGTATCTCAATATGCAGCACTCACCTTAGAGTATTTAATCATCCATTTATTTTTCATGTGAACTCCTCCTAAAGTAAATGAAAGGCTCCAATCCTATATAAGTTGCTACCAGCTTGGTAACTTTTCCTAAATCATTAAAACACTAAGTATAATTTTATTTTTAATTATTATCTTTTGCTTTTATCTTTTGGGTGGTTATTTCCCACACAGGAGAAAGATACCTGGCACTACTAAACTCAGTATTACAACCACATAGGTATTGTTCTATCATAGGTAATGAACTTCCACAATACTGGATGAAGGACAACAGTATTTCAAACAATGAAAAAAAAACCAAACATAAAAGCCTTGTGTCATGTGAACAACCTGCAGAGGATTTCTTCAAAAATGTCACACGAAAGTTGTATGACCTTATGAAACACACAGCAAGGGTAGGTTGCCTGTTTAAAGACATAGCAGTAATTCCTAGTGTTCCTTTAAGATCACTGAATATCCTATTGCTAATGTAAAAATGAAATTAGTCTTAAGTGTAACTGATGAGTGACAGAAGAAGATCAGATGCTCCGAGTTATCAACTATGACTGCTGTGCTAATGCCGACACTGTGATACGGGGCTGCGGGGAGTGAACATCGAGATGTTTTAATTAAAAACACACAGCAGTGCATCACAGAGTTTTAGAAAAGAGCAATACAGATCAGTTGGTATGACTCCAGGATGATAATCAAAAGATCACCAACTTCATCAAGGGAAGATATAAAAATAGTGCTTTAAGTGCTCAAGGGGTCTAAGACTCCTTTTCTCCAGAAAGATCTTGCAAAGGCTCTATGGTCAAGTCATCGTTTTATTCACTTGCCTAGCAGTCCTCCAGAGTCAGTGGGGTGACATCAAATGTCGGCATTTCCAAAAATGTTGAAACTTTCCCATACATATTTTCATGAGATTTTATTGGCTTGAGCCTGAGCCCAAACCAGACCCCTCTTGGGATGGCTTTTTTTAAAAGCAGTTCTGAAATACAGGACTTCTAAATCCATGAATGCTACTGCTGAACAAAGAAGGTTCACACCGTTTCTAATGTAATCAGTCAACAGACTCATTGTGAATTACCTGATAGCGTGGAGCTGCTGATTGTGCTTGCTGGAGTGGTTACTTCAGGTTCATCCTGCACTATTTCCTCTCTCACAAAGGCAGGCTTTTCCTGTTCCTCCCGGAGTCCCACTAAGCCGGTGGAATCATCCTGTTCTCCTTCAGCTGATACGGCCAACTTCGGAAGCAAACCAGAACTGTGTCGCTGCCTGCCACTCTCAGTGTCAGAGGAGATAGATGTAGATATTTGTTGTCTGCATAAAAAGTAAGCAAACTCTCATGCAGTTATCGAGATGAGGAGGCCTGCTACCTGACAAGCAGGACATGGACCACTTCCAGCCCCTCCTTCTACTTACATTTCAGAATATTCTGAACTCCAGCTTAAAGATTCCACAGAAGGCAATGTTACACTTTTCGTTTTGTCTCCTGCATCTTCCTTTTCTTCGCCTTGTGTTTGAGTGACTCGATCTATGCTACTAAAAACCTATTACAGAAAAAAAAAAGCACAACCCCCCCAATTTATCACTGATATATCTGATATAAAGATATGCAATAAAGAGCATTTTGGGTTGTACTCTGCATGCTTGAAATGCTTATACAGTATTTCAGAGTGCAAACTTGAAACTTCTTGGGGCTTTTTAAATTTTCAAGAGTTTATGCTCTTAAAATGCTTTCTTGTTTTGCTTTCTTGGCTGCTCACATACAGGGTCACAAATAACATCTGCTAAGAAATTCATCAGCTCTATCCCTGTTTCACTGTGTTAACCAAGAGAGTACAAACAAAATCCATAGCCTTGGGGTCTCTAGGTCTCAGGATTAATGCATACCTTGGATTAATACACAACCACATAAAGCCAATCAAGGTAAAAAAGCCCTAACCCTAAGATACTAACTTGGTATGTACCAGTCAGGTGTGGAAAGCAGAAAAATTAATCTGAACTGACTCTGAAATTAAGAATAAATTACTTGTCTAAAAGATTTATCAAAAATAAACTGGGATCATTGGAAGTCTGTTGTTTGCTTAGCTGACAAACAGCACACAGAAATTGTCAAGTGTATATTCTACAGCCTGAGAGGCACAGCTAGAGATGCAGTGACATAACGACATTAGCAAACCAAACTATTACTGTGGTACAGAGCTTTCAAAAGCACAGAAGTTCACAGAATCACAGAATGAGGCTGGAAGGGACCTCTGCAGGTCATGTTGTCCAACCCCTCTGTACAGCAGGGTCACCTAGAGCTTGTTGCTCAGGACCCTGTCCAGGTGGCTTTTGAAACCTCCAAGGATGGAGACTCCACAACCTCTCTGGACAACCTGTGACAGTGCTTGATCACTCTCACAGTAAGAAAGTGTTTTATTGTCTTCAGACAGAACTTCCTGTGTTTCAGTTTGTGCTCATTGCCTCTCATCCAAGTTATCTCCAAAGAGACTGCATCATTTACCAGTATCTGAATTTGAAACATACCACCAAGTCAAAATTAGGAGTTTACACAGAATGAGGATAACTACATCCACAATTCCTGTCTCTCCTCTTCCAAGCTATCACAGATGCAATACGTATGTGGTACAGCAGAGGCAGCATAAAATCCAACAATTCCTTGAAGCATAACCCAGGACAAACAAGACACAAACCCAGATTTTCCAAATAGCTTTAAGCATTTCCTAAAGTAGGTTAAAGAAACTTTTTAAATAGAAAGCTTTTGAAAATCACTGCTGGATGCTATGTTAAGACTAAAAGCCAATCTACTTCCTGCCAATCTACTCTCCACAGTATTTCCTGTGAGCATGTCCACTCTGCTCTTACTGGTGTCCCTTGTCCAGCAATAATTAGCTCTCATCTCAACTACTGAAGTATACTACCCTTTGGACAGTCAGCTTCACCTTCAATTCACAGCATCCAAATCAGTCCCTCAAATCCACATGTCTCCTTGACCAAATCACATGCTAACCACTACTTTGCTTTTTCCCTTCAGTTTAATGTCATTTAATTAATAGCTTCTATAGTCTAGTACTGAGATTTTTGTTATGCCATCACCTGCAAGATACCCAGGACACAACTGAAGCAACATGTAAAATATGTATAAGAAAACCAACGCAAGGAACATGCAGTTAGTTTCCCTAAACCTTCCCTTATGCTATCATTAATTTTTTATGGAAATACCAATCTATTTATATCATTTTCTATTACTGTCTTAAGGATTCAAGAAATAACTTTCCTACAGAATCTTCCCATGTTTTGATTGAATGGTATTCATTTCATTCTTTCTCAATTTCAGGTAACATTTCTTGAAGAAACAATGCCCTATACATCTCTTCCGTATCTAACATTTCCAAACTCTATAAAAGTAACTAAATGTTTATGTACACAATACACACTTAACACTACAGAAATTTTTACTTACTTTTGAAAATCTGTGTGAACATGAGGAAAACTGTCTGATCTCCAAACTAAAATCTTCATCATTGGTATCATCTTCTTCCTCAGTTTCCATATGATGGTATTTCTCAGAACGAGCTACAGACAAGGCAAATAAATTCAAATACTTTATCAGGAAGAATGGGTACCAAGCTTTAATATTAACTAAAAGCATAATTTTATTCGTAAGATTATTTCTGCTGAAATGTCAAACCACCAGTGAAATTGCAAGCTGACAATGGTTCCGATAAAGATTTTTCAAAGCAGTAAGCAAAAGTCAAATGCAGTGATTATTTAAACAAGGCGTTCATCACATTTATTTAATATCATTGAATACGTACTGTCAAAATAACTTGTGTCATCTTCAGACTCCAATTGCGGAATAAATTCTGCTTTCTGCCTCAGCAGACTATTCCAGTCAAGGCTCCTGAAGAACTGATGCTGCTTTACTTCATATGCACCACCTGGGGGAGCCAGAGAAAAACACTGAGCTATCTATACCAAATCCTCATAATATTACTCTAACTAAACCCCCGGCCAAAAAATGCAAATTATCAATGGGAAGGCATAGTCACTGGAAGCAGGAACAGTTACTACCCATTTCCACTAGAATCTCCTAAATCTGCCTGAGCACCTCCCTGTCCCTGTTTTGTTGTTGCCATTTCTTCTAACAGTGGTGGCATGGCTTTAGCATCTTTCCCCTATTAACATTTCTATTTTTATGAGTATACTAATTATTATCTGTCTGGTATACATTAGTCAGAAGCATCAGATGTAGCAGAAATAGTCATCAAAATATTAATAAGTGCACTAGATGAGTAAGTACAAGTCAGAAAGTAATGAAGAACGATTCTTAGTAGCTGCTCATTGAAAATACGATTGCTGGTAAGAAGCTCTTTTTGGTGTTCTATGGCAGTAATATACAGTTCTATAGGAAATACTGTATCATTTATCCTCTTCATGATGGCTGCCTACTTATTATAATGTATGTTAAACAATCACACTAGTTTCAAATTAGGAAACAACTATAAGAATGCAAGAAACAATGGAATTTTTGTCCTGGGGAGGTGAGCAAGGATATTATATTAATAAGCATAAATCTAATTCTAAAAACTGAACACATAACCTGCAGCAGCAAGAGTTACTGAAAACTTGATTGTATTGGGTTTACATGGCATGGTTTTGGTAGTAGGGAGGCTGCAGGAATGGCTTCTGTGAGAAGCTGCCAGAAGCCAGCCGTCTCTAAGACAGACCCACCACCGGCCAAGGCCGAGCCCATCAGCAACAATAGTACAGCCTCTGCGATAACGTGTCTACAAAAGGGTAAAAAACTGCTGCACAACAGCAGCCGGAAGAGAGGAGTGAGAATATGTGAGAGCAGCAACTCTGCAGACACCAAGGTCAGTGAAGAAGGAGGGGGAGGAGATGCTCCAGGGGCCAGAACAGAGATTCCCTGCAGTCTGCAGTGAAGACCATGGTGAGGCAGGCTGTCCCCCTGCAGCCCATGGAGGTTCACAGTGGAGCAGATATCCACCTGCATCCCATGGAGGACTCCACGCCAGAGCACTTGGATGACCAAAGGAGGCTGTGACCCTATGGGAAGTCCACGTTGGAGCAGGCTCCTGGCAGGACCTGTGGGCCCCTGGAGAGAGGAGCCCACGCTGGAGTAGTTTGCTGGCTGGACTTGTGACCCCATGGGGGACCCACACTGAAGAAGTTCATGGAGGGCTGTCTCCTGTGGGAAGGACCCCACGCTGGAGCAGGGGAAGAATGTGAGGAGGAAGGAGCATCAGAGACAATGTGTGACGAACTGACCACAATCCCAATTCCCTGTCCTCAGGCACCACTCAGGGGGAGGAGGTAGAGAAACTGGGAGTGAAGTTGAGCTGGGGAAGAAGGGAGGGATGGGGGCAAGATGTTTTGTTCTTATTCCTCATTATCCTACTCCATTGTTAATTGTCAATAAATTAAATTAATTTCCCTGAGCTGGGTTTGTTTTGCCCATGATGGTAACTGCTGAGTGATCTCCTGTCCTTATAGCAACCTATGAGCCTTCTATCATATTTTCTTTCCCTGTCCAGTTGAGGAGTGACAGCGCAGTTTGGTGGCCACCTGGTGGCAAGCCAAGGTCAACCCACCACATTGATACAACACATAAACTTCATTATGTCAAGGCTGAGTCAGGAGAGAGCCATACGAAAAGTGCAAGTCTCCAGGATCGGTCTCTAAGTCAGTGTCAAGATTTCTAGGTTGGGTTCTTTGCTTGTCTCACCGCACCAGGGAAAAATTCATAAAAGACAAATCTTCCCGAAGGAAAACAAAATCAAATCTCACTAAGTCACTAGCCAAGGAGCAAACAAATCTCTGAACACAGTAATGGGATATTATGTCAGGATTGTGTAATTCTTGATTGGTATCAGACACTTCAAACCTGAAGAGGTATTTTTTCCTGTTGTTTTCCTTCCTCAAAATAATTGTAATATCTATCTCTCTTCCTTCAACTTGACCATGCCACTCAGGTCTCCTGAGCAAATACACAATTACAATTTTCATGGAGTGTTATGCAACTAGACAATACGTATTAAATAGATAGGGCTGTCATTTGAAATGCATGGTGGAGCCTGGGATAAACTATGCTATTTTCCAGTGCCCCCGTGGGACCTGTCACATTGCAGCCTCTGTTTCTGTGAGTTGGGTCTGACTCTTAAAACTTTGTTGTGGTTTCTAAACACCCCTCTGTGCTTCAAAGAAATGGCTGCCCAATTCACTTTTTCAGACAGCCAGCTCTTGAGAGACCATGAACAGTCGAACAAAATCAGCCTGTACACGAGCTGTGCAGGTGCGCCATGCAGTGGCACTGACCATTACAGTAGTTAAGCCAGCCTCATTTTAGCCAATTCACTTTCTCAACCAGCTGTAGCAAAAGAGGCAGAAATTTGTAATCTGCTTCTGATCCAGCCTCTCACAGGATGACAGTCTTGAATTAACACTATGTTTACCAGTAAAAAGCATCCTGACAATAAAACAACAAGGAGTATATTTAAAACAAGGGAATGGCCAGTTGTGGCTCTTCGTTTTGCCTTTGGAAGATGAAGCAGGCAGCTAGTGGAGAAGCTGACCAGGGCATGACACCTCCCTCACTCTTAACTTGTTCAACACTGTGCAAGGGAGAACAACAACTCTGCTGGATGCCACTTAGTCCAGACCATCAGCTACAGTGAGGTCTAAGGGGTGCTCACACAGATCCCGGCTGCTCAGGGAGCAAGGGACATGCAGGTCACTCACCTCAGTCACATCATCATGTCCCAAAGGAAGACCTGTCATTTGGGACCACTGCAATAGTACTTGGGGTCTGGGTTATACTCATGTTCTCCCTGAGCAGTTGTGGCAAGGCCAGTTAGGAACTGATCCCTAAAGCTCCTTTTTATATTAGCTCTAAAAACATGCAGCACAATCTGACCACTGGAGTCAGTTTTGCCAGCAATTCCCCCAAGTACTCTCATGCTGACTCAGCTTGCCACCTGGTTGCCTTAGCATTCCCGATGTACTCATATTCATGGTGTACAGTGTTCACGATAAAGACAACTGTACCTTTATATTCAGGTTCTTTTATATAGGAGGCCTTTTTTGCTGTGTTTACGTAGTGCTTTGCCCAGTGGGATGGCAGTCAGTGATTAGGATTCCCATACATTAACACTAAAAATCGTGTGCAATATTCTTCATTACTGCCTCTCTCTCAAATTCCCAAATAAATCCTGCTCCATCAACTAACTAACAAACTCTATTACATAATTGCACAGTGTTTTCATTAGCCTGTGCAGGCCCACTGTTCCTAATACCACATGCCAGGTTCTTCTCTCAAAATGGAATGAGCACTGCATGACCACAGCGGAATAAGCTGGCAGCTTGTGTTCTCACCGATATGCATTTACTTCCTTAACATCCACACTTTTGGTTTTACTCTTTTGCATGCAAGGCAGTAGTGCATGCTCAATGAGAATGACAAGACCTTTCATAACACAGTCTCTGTGTTTAGTTATTTAATACCATACTCATGAAGGAATCTTGTCCAATGACTAACTGGGTCTTTGAGAAATTTCTATTTTATTTATCAAATTACGACAGGATAAATGTGAACGGTCACATGTAAACTCCAAAAAAAAAAAAAGGACTGTCATCATCTTGTTAAGCTCATATTACTGGTCTGAATCTATAAAATACCCTCTGCTATAATGGCATGTTGTCATGCTACTTGTCCTGACAGATGTTTCCCCAGGCAAAACAAATTGGTGAACAAAAGCTCCCAATGCCGAATATAGAAGCTGTTTCTAGTACACTAACAATTTAAAATAGTGCCTCCTAACCTGTTCCCAGTCTTTCCAAAGGATTCTGCCTGAGCAGCAGGGTAATCAGGTCCTGGGCGTCTGAAGGTGGTGCTTCATCCTTTTCAGGCCAGTTGATTTCATCTAGCAAAACAGGAAGTTATTAGTGAAGTCTGATCCCAACATTCAGCAGAAACTGTGTGAAAGCTCTCATAGTGAGCTAGCAGTAAAGTCAGAGATAAGGCAACTTTTTCAAGTTACTCTCTGTTGCACACAAATTACTTCCGATTTTTATATTCTGTAACAGACTCCATAAACATATTGTTATGTTCCCATTTTCCTCAGAAGTATCCTTTAACCCAAAACAGTGTTTAACAACAGAATACAGGAATGCTTGGCTCATGGAACACTATTGCAAAATATTAGCACAACTTGTATGCTGTCCCTTCTCCCTGACCCCCAAACATCATGGTTTAAATTTTAGTTCTGTTCCATGGGAATTCCTATTAAGATGGACACAGCTGACCTGACCTAGCAGTCACTGCTCACATCTGTAATCCTTCTCTAGTGCTAGTAGACTCACTGAAGTCATTATTCCCATGACTAAGGGACAGGGTATTGGACTCTGTTCTAGACAGATACGTGCTGATGGAGCTTTTTTCCCAAGCCTCTCATACTTCAGAGGAAAACCACCTCACTCTACTGACTCTCGCACTACTAAGGCTTTTGCACTTCATAGGAAGTTAGACCTAAATCATGCAATCAAGATATTAAACACTGCCGTATTCAGGTAGGGTGGAATAAAATTTCTGGCAAAACTTCATTTAAATTAAACAATGGAAAATTGTGCCAGTTTCAATATGAACATGAACTTTGTAACAGCTTACACAGCAAGTTTTGTCTGATTTTTAGCAGCCGCTGCCTCTACGAAGGTAATATATTGCAGGTTTAGACAAAACTCTGCACAAGTTTCTTGGGAAGAACAAGGATTTGGGCATCAGAGAAAGAGAATGCTAGGAGCTTGGGAGATACTGAAGGCTGTTAACGATTTTGTTGTCATTATATGATCTCGACTTTTCCTTCAAAAAGATCGTCATTGCCAAAATAATCATCAGAAGCTACACACAAGTTTAATCTTTGTACTTCAGAGTTTAAGGAAAGGTACTGAAATAAACAGGCACAAAATGTAACCTGTTTCTGGAGCATTGTTTTTAACCCCGATCATTTTAGGCATCTAAGTTTACCCTGATGCCTCCCACAGTTGTACTCACAACTTGGGGGCAGGAAAGGCAACCTACAATGAAGAAGGAGCGAGGTAAAATGAGGGGGTAAGATTTTATAGTAGATTTTCAAGTAGAATGTAGATTTCACCCACATAAACTGGAATAAAAGGCTAGGCTATAGTTTGGGTTCTTTAACACAGCTTTTACAGTTGAATACTAGGGGATTATATCTGTTAGCACAGGAAACTTATCCAACAAAGAGTCCTCCTGCAGATACAGACAGTAAGAATGATTTCAGTAAGTAAGGATATTTAAAATAAAAGAGAAGAAACTGACAAGTCAACATCAAAACAAGAAACTAAGCTGACCAACAGTCTTGGAGAGTGAGTGAGAATAGATCAGATTTACAAGCATGCACTTCTACAGATACTTTCTGGAAGATAAATGGACACATCCAAACAGATAAAGGTATTTACATAAGTATTAGCTAGATTGTAACACACGACAATTTGTTTTACAAAATGCAAAATTAATGACACATGCAAAATGAAAGTCTAAAGTGCAAATTTTGTCATTAATTTTAGACTCTTCCCTCCCCTTCTCCCAGTCAGAGAGCATAAACAAGATAAAAACACATGTGCATGTGTCCGGAAATGCAATAAAAACATGAGTTATTTCCATGTTTGCCTGCCTACAGCTTCCACTGCAGTTTAAATCTGATTTGGAAAATAAAGCATGAATATGCATTGCAGCCGTGAGGCATCCAGAACAAAGCCAGCATTTGCTGCTTGTGTTAATTAAACAGTTGATTCTCCTTGCCACTCAGGCCTCAGTGTCCCACATCAGAAAATGACATGGTTATAAATCCATGAACAGCTAGGATGATGTATAAAGAGGTCATATACTAGAGGAAACTCACCAATCCATCTCATTACAGTTTATGAACAATTCTGTCTTTCAACTTCAGAGATGGAGGGAACTGAGATGATGAAATGAGTGTCTCCTTAAGTACAAAAGGGGATTTGTTGTGTTCTCGGAGAATAAGGAACCAGAGGTGAGGTTAGCTTTGTTTCTGCTGGGGTTTTTGTATGCTTTGTTTTTGGTTTGGTTTGTTTGGTTTTGGTTTTTTTTTGTTTTGTGGGGGTTTTTTTGTTTTGTGGGTTTTTTTTTTTGTTTTTTAGCCACTGGACCTTTTAAGCAGACCATAAAACAGACTAGGAAATACTCAGTCACAGAGGTGCCATTCTGTTAAACTTTTGGCATAAATAGAGGCCCTCTGCATGTATGCATCTGGGAAATTTATGGAAACAGCAGGTAGGATAGTAAACAATTCTGTTTAATTATCATTCAGTTTTGCCACAAGTCACATAACAATACTTAGGGTCAGCTTGCAGGTTAAGATCTAAAAGGTTATTGAATTTTAAATGGAAGAAGAACAGCTGCTACTGAAATAACATTACACTACAACAATCATCAATGATATCATTAACAATCTGTGAATTGAATTTGTTTCCTTCTCTTTCTCATTATTTATTATTCGGGAGACATTTGTTTTAGGGTTTTATTACATCTTTGTTAATTTCTTCATTGTGCCATGAGGCATTTTACCATTTATGCAAATTTATTTTAACAGTTTCTTCTCTGGTATGATTTCTTCACTAAAGACTGAAATCACCCTGCCATAGTGGCACTACTTTTCCAGTAATACTGCTTTTCTTTTTCCAACAGTGCAGCTTAACCATTTTACATGACATTACTGCATTTCTGTATGTAGCAACAATATACAGTAAGTTCAGCTATTAACCCAATTTTATTCTTATTGCTTTTACAGCAAATTGTGTATCACAATCTTACGATAATGACGGGTTTTTTTAAGCAGAACTAGCTTGAAAATCTACCAGTAAAGTTGCGAATATCTTTACTAATAACAGAAATTTAAATGTTTCATGACAAGCTAAGAAATATGGGGGGTTTTGTGAAGATCCTCACCACTGATTACTTGTCCAAATAGCTCTTCTGGTGTATCTCCAAAGAATGGCACACATCCAACAAGAAATTCATAAAGGATAATTCCCATAGCCCACCAGTCCACTGGTTTTCCATAACCCTGTCTCAGTATCACTTCAGGAGCTATGTATTCAGGTGTACCACAGACCTAAAAGAAGGAAAATAAGCATGATGGTAAACCAAATCTAATTGATCTACGTCACATCACTTATAACTCTTGAATATGCTACATAATATGGAAACATGGAAAAATGGAATTCAGTATGTTTTAGTCTGCAGAGTTTGCTTAACAGCTAATGTTTCTAGAATGACCTAGCTACATTTACAGGCATCATAATCAACGTTTGCTATCTGTCACGCCAAGGACAGTCTGTGTTTTTCACATGGGAGTCCACCACAGCAAACATTTTATTTAACTTAAACATATACTTATCTTTACGTGAAAGTTGTGATTTTTTTTTATCTTAAATAACTTTTACAGAGAACAGATTGTGAGCAATGGTAATGAGGCATGCTTAAAGGGAAATGGGCCATAGCAAGGATTTTAGCACCCTTGGTTGTACAATGCATCATGAGCTCCACAAGTACTCTGCTGAGACTTGTGAATTCTTTATAAAAATAGTTTTCCATTTGTCCGTCTCAGATTCACTTGCACATAATTAGGTTGTTCATCTTACTAATAGATCCTAATGTAGAAAGAAAAAAGCCTAGAATAATCTGCAGGGCATCAGTAAAAGTAACCGACATAAACAATTGGAACACCAATGCACAAAACCCAACAGTTTATATAGTATTATGGTACATTCTGCTGGCAACACATCACTTCATTTGAACGCTCAATGTAGAAATGAAAAAGGCTGTGTCTTACTTGTTTGTCAAGGAATTCTCTGGCATCCTTCTCAATGTGACCCTCATACAGATTGGTAGTCAAACTCATTAGTCCCACCTTCGAGAGGCCAAAGTCTGTAAGCTTTATATGGCCCATGGATGTTACCAATAAACTGAAAATTAGAATTATCTGAAGTTACTGTGATATAATTCAACATTATGTGCTTATTATTACTATTATACTTGTAGGAAAATGTTTCATTAGTACTGCAAAAAAATAGAGACAGCTTAAAAAGTAAACAAGTACAAAATAAACAGGTTAGAAATCTGACAGTCTTACGTTTGTTACTATTATTATCAGATGTAAACGAACTTTTTATATGCAATTGCACAATATCTTATCGAATCATACAAGTGTCGAGAGCTGAATGCTAGATGCTTTGAAGAAGAGGAAAGAGTCATCAGAAAGACCTAGAATAAATAGAATAAGTGTTGCTTTAGAAGCAAGGCGAGCATCTTCTGTCTGCAACAAGCCAGGTCATTGATTTCAAAAAAACTCAGGTATTAAGTTAGTTAGTAATACTACACTGGCCTGAGGTATCATTCTATGAAGGTATTGTCACTCAACAGACATGACTCCAATTCCTTTTTTTTTTTTTAAATGTGAAAGCTGCAACAGCCATACTTTTTACTGCAGATGCTTGGGGTAATGTTATTTACATGTACAGAAGCAATATTGTATTTCTAAATATTAAAAAAAAAAGAATAAAACAAAAACCCCAAACCCATGCAACAGGGAAGATTTCCCAATCTGGTCAATTTTGTCTTCATATATGCAAAAGTATCATCAACTTGTAGATATTGTATTGAACTGTATTTTAAGCATACTTTGAAAGAACTGTTCCTTAATGACCAAAATGCATTTCCCTCTATTTCAGCCAGAAGAGTAAATAAGTGTTTTCGTTTTTTTAGCTACTCCAATGGACTCTTCCATCTTATAGGTAGAAAGTTTTGAAGAGCTCTTTTGGAAAAAATGCATTTTCTGTAACTGCAGGTAATGAAAATTCAAATTTTGTGCAGAAATTGTGAATCTACTTAACACTCATGATAAAAAAAAACATCTCAAAAACATTCAAAACAAGTTTACACCTTTCATATTTTATCTAACAATTTCAAAGTCCTCTTTATATACGTACTTGTCTGGTTTCAAATCCCTGTGTACAATTCCATAATTATGAAGGTATTCCAAGGCCAGAACAGTCTCTGCAAAGTACATCCTTGCCATGTCTACAGGTAAGGGACCCATATTCTTCATCAAAGTAGCACAGTCTCCACCTGTGGAAACAGGACAAATGTTCCAGATGATGCTATAAATTCTGAGGTGTAACAATATTATCCATATATGCTGCAGAAAGAGACAGAAACTGTAGTCATAAATGTTTATTTTCCAGTCAGATAATTCAATTGAACATGTAACCACATCATCTACTGTACTGGAAACACAGCGTGAAGCTGGAAGTGAGCAGTACAAAGGTTCAGCTGGAAACCAACAAAATCTATGCTGCTACTTTAAAAAACAAAGGTGGGGTGCCAAAAAAAAAAAAAAGTCCACACAACCATAGCCTGAGTTTCTCATCTTGCACTGCCCCGTCCACTGTTCTCCTTCAGCATCAGCACCTTTTCAAACTGCTTCCTCTTTGTGCTTTCTTCATAAAACCCACGGTTACAAATAACCCAACATGAGCTAATGAAAATCTGAACTCCAGAAAAGCAAACAGTATTTCCATATGAACTTTGAACGCTAGGACACTTACAATTACAGTCTATGAGGAACTTATTCAAAGAGCAGTTATTTCCTATTATAGCTGGAGTACAAGTGTTTTACAAGCTCTCCCTGGGAGATAATGACTAGGAAAAAAGCCACCTTGTTGTTGGATTTAGATCCCAAATCTGTATTGCCAGCGTACAGAGGACACATAGGGGGCCTTTCTAGTGCAAGTACCATATGGGTTATTTTTCTTTCTTGGTGTAAGAAAACTCTTCTTCCTCTGTAAAACAGAACAAACTTTTTACCTTCTACATATTCCATGACCATGCATAAATGACGTCTTGTTTCAAAGGAGCAATACATGCTGACAACAAATGGATTTTCTGCAAATGTCAGGATATCGCGCTCGACAAAGGCCTGTTGGATCTGGTTTCGGAGGATGAGATTCTGCTTATTAATTTTCTTCATGGCAAATCTTTGTCTGGTTTCTTTGTGTCTCACAAAATAAACCGCACTGAAGAAGTTCAAATGGGAGAGAAAAAGATAAAAGTCTGAATAACTATTAAAAATGTATTTTAAAATATTTTTTTACAATTAAATAAATGTATTTTTTAAAAACTGCATATGTATTATATAAAAGACTTGTTTTTAGTTTAATGTAGTTGACCTGCCTTTCACATTAGAGAATGGCTTCAAACCTCATTTTGTTTCATAACCAGGCTGAGCCTCAGTCAACACAAATTACTACACAAATGAAAAAACAAACAACTCGCCTCCTCCCTCCCCACCCTGCTCTGCCCCAGCAAACAACAGATACAGCAAATGCCCCCCCAACAGGTATAGCAAATGCTCTCAGCTGAGGCAGATTTGGGGCATTTCCACCAACAAAGGATTATATACAAAACCCAGCTATGGTTCAATGTTATAATCATTCTGACAAATGCTTATTCTCTAGATGTGCTGTCAGATAATTATGACTCAGACTCCATCCCGGGGATTTTAAAACATGTCACAGGTTTCTCATGAAGGTTGCTCAGAAGTTGCTCGATGGGGTGGCTCCCTCATCACCAGGTGCAAAATCTTCTGCTCTTGTTCAGTCCCTGACATCAGCATTGATCCGTATCAGGGGTAGGTCACCAGTAGGCAATCCGAAACAAAGATCACTGCGTTAACCGCACGGTAATGTGGGATCAAGATGTATCTTGACAAGCAGAATTTCCACTGGGGTACTGGGTACAAAGTTTACTGCAAGTTTGATTAGGTAAGGTCAAGGCAGTGAGGGAAGCAAAGTGAAAGAAAACCTTGCATGGACTAGCCTACTTTCTTTCAAGGCTCAGGAGAAGGAACCACCCTGCTGTGAAACACTGACACAGGACATTATTGCCACATTTCTCAAAATCCCTTGAGGCAAATCCTGAAAATGCTTGCCTTGCTTGAAATCCACTTTGTAGCATTTAATGCTTATAGCATCTCCAGTATATAATTATCACAGTAGTGAGTGTTTATGGAAAGAAAGGACCAAAAGGAGAAAACAAGAGAGGGAGAAAAAAAAAAGAGACTCAATTATACAATTTTTAAATTCAATTTGTTGTCCCCATGAGGTCCAATTATCAGCACACTATTATTTATTTAAACAGAAAAAGCAATTCTTGCCTTACTATTTCCACGAAGAGTTAAAGACACTGAAAAATCAACATGTTTCTTCTTTCCTTTGTGGAGCAAAAACTTCTAGACAAGAAAGTTTCTCTTACTGATTCCAAAAGCTTTCATTAATCCCTTGTTCTTGTCTGAGCACAGGGCAGGTAAAAGACATTACACCATTATGAAAGTAGGGGAAAACTACCTTGGGCAAAACCCATGACAAACCCCACCCTTCACGCCTCCTGCCAAGTCTCACACCCTTCTGCCCCTCCCAAACTGGAATAAAGACCGAATTATTCATCTCCATTACTCCTCCCTGCTGCATTCATGCCTTTTGTCCTCCTGCACCTCTTCCTACTGCTCCCCTCACACTCAGTTCTCTGTCCAGCCCTTCATTACAACTCTTTTCCTTTGCTTTTCTTTCACACATGTTCTAGTTCTCCTCTCTCTTTTGTTGCTTTATCCAGTCAGCCAGTCTTAGCTTCTTAATCTCCTGTAATTTCATCTTTTCTTTTCCCTATTTCAATCCCCTTGCGTACTCCTGGCATGTAGAAAAGTGAGCCCTTCAGGTGCCTGAAGCTGCAATCCTTCAAGAAAAATGAAGTTATAGGAATGAACTGAGGACTGCCTGAGGATTCGGGAAACAGATCTTTCTCAGAGCTTTAATTTGGACAGGTGCCAAGATGAACTCTTGAAAGACAAATATGAACCACAGCATATTATTATAGTATCATAGTAAGTCCCCTCTGCAGATCATGTGGATCTGTAGGGTTGTTACTACCATATTTAAAGATGAAGAACCAGTAAGTTCTAAGGTCTATCTAGTCTGGTAAATATCTGGGTCATGCTGGCTATATTTCTCCAGCTTCCTAAATTTCATTCTCCAGTCTTACAGTCACAGGCAGGAAATTGGATAACTTTCCACTAGGATTCAGTGACCTACAATTCCTCAGAAAAAAAGTGTTTAGTTCAAGTGTACCAGACTCACAAGACAGCTGCAACACAATTGTCTCTCTCATGTTTACACATGCATACACTGTTTATGCTATATTAGGTGCTATTAAATTATCTTCAACATATAAAAATGTCTAACATCACTTATTCACATTCTCTGATCACAGTAACCCTAGACAACAGCATTTATGCTTTACAAAGAAAACTATGCCCCAGCCAGCAGCGTGTAATTCCTGCAGAATAGTGCAGGAATACAGACAGCATCCAGAGCAGTGTGGGTCTTCCGAGCCCCTGGGCAACATGCACAGACACCTCAGCAATATTTCAGACCTATCCTAGCCTGCCTAGAAGCAAATAAGAAGCCGTCCATCTGAAGAAGAGAACATGACAGCTGTGATCCTCCTCTCACAACTGGTACTAGCCCTAGTTGTTCCAATGTGTCACAAACTTTGATTAATAAAACCACCTCTCCATACCTAACAGTAGCAACGTCTTCTATCTTTACAGCAGCTCATAAACACAGTTGCAAAACGATGAGGCTGCCCTCCAGGTTTTCTATGGGTAAACTGTTCCATATTTACAAAAGAAACACTTGTGAAATTGAGCTCTTCAGTTTGCAGCATGGTGCACATTCAAGAAGGTCAGAATTCAACATCTTCAACACGGTAACAACCTTTCTCTACCACTGAGAGAACTGCATTAGCTGACAATATTAGATCCTCATGCATATATTAGCTACAGAAGAAAGATAAGGCACTTAGCCTGTGCTGTACTTGGGGAGGCTTACTTGAGGGCAATAAAGTGCATGGGTTCAGAGTTCATCTTTTGAGTAAGTCCACAACGAATGATGAACATAAAATCCCAGCATAGAAATCGCGAGCCTTTACTTTTTAAACTGCTCTTTAAAGCTATGGGCTTCTAGGAATCAAAGCTTCTTACGCTGCATAGACCAGTTACCCACCAGTCACTGGGGTAAACAGAAAAGAAGCTTACTAGACCTGTAGTCCGTTCAGAAGTGGTGCTACTTAAGCGAACCTACAAAGCACATTTCCCCCTATCCCCTTCCATTTCTGAACTGGTGACTGCCAGGCTGATATGAATTAACTTGATTGACGCTGTGTTATTCTGCAGATGGGTAACTGAGTCCCATTCCCAATGCAACTACACACGAGCAAGTACTGTCAACCAAGTGGAGATGGGAAAGGAATGAGTACTCACAGGTTGGGGGCAGCAGCCGCTCAAGTCAACACTGCCTCAGAGCTTTTAAACTGATCAAGCAACACCATTAGCCAGTTTGCCGTGTATATATTGACATTACCATCATTGTAGAAGTAAAAGCAGTCCAGGCAGGTGCACAAGTGGTATCATGTATTTGCTTTAAGCAGGTAAAGTTATACATTAGTGAAGAGCAGCTGAATATCTCACTCTCCTGAAATCAAATGCAATCTTTATTTTGTTGGGCCGGTTCAGTAAACAAGGCTGATGCCAACTTGAAGAGATGGATGGACTACTACTACCTGCTACCTCTTGAAAGCTGGAATATGGAAAAACGTTGCTGTGATTGCAGTAAAAGTTTAAAATTTGGGAAGTATGAAAAGTTCTATCTGGCTGAAAAAGTTTAGAGAGACAGCTTGTGAAACCATTAATGACTTGGCCAGCATCCTACATGTTTACTGATTCACAGCTTGTTTAACTTCTTGTATATTCCTAGGCATTCCCAAAAGCCTGATACACCTCATCTACTATACAGTCATTTAACTGCACTACAAATGAGTTTACCCAATCAATTAAAAACAGAGAACTGCTAAGATATTTACTCAAACCTTCATAAAACCAATAGTTTATATTTAAACTCATCAAGTTTAACATATCTGACAAATCTCTGCTACAGCATGCCAAGACCAACAATTACCCTGTCAAAGCTTTCCATTTCACTAATGAAGGCAAAAACTCCACAGCAAAATCAAAGACAACAGAATTTATGTTTTTAAAATTGGTTCAGAATTAAACCCTCCATTATAGCCTCAAAATTAATAAAATATTACAATAGCATACTGAATCTTTAATGTCAGAGCACAAAATAGGCCCACTGACATATTTTTGAGAATAAATCAATGAAGCACAGGCAGAATTCACACATATTTAGGTTATTTCAAAAAATTAATGGTCTGGAAAAACATGGAACAGAAAAAAAATAATCCTTGTAGCATAACAATAGTACAATAACTTCTATTTCAGCTGCTTATACTTGTAAATAAACTGCAATAAATGCCTATGGGACAGTTTATTGCTTTGTATTCACAGATGGAACAGGTATTATTGCTTTATTACACTCCATTTTGTATATGGGTTAAAGAGCATTTAGATTATCGTGACGTGTTCTCCTCTAAACTTGACCGTAACTTTTGAGTAAATTAACCAGCAATTGTACCAGTGCCAACAGAAAACACACTTAAAGATCAAAAAAATGGTCTGCCGATATTAGTCCCACTTATCTGATACATCACAGTGGAGAACTTCCAGCACACTGATAGTTGTGAAAAAGTGATAACCTAGAGAATTTAGGAGAACAAGCCTCCTCAACTTACAGTAGTTGGGGGAAATGACTAGTTGCTAAAAATCAGGTTTTTAGTGAGTAAATACTTTTAAGTTTATTGTCTTACAGTTCACTGAGTGTGCTCCTTTCCCTCTACATTAATTAGTAAGGGGCTGTACCTTTGTTTTCTTTCTCATTCTTGATTTTTCTTCTAAAAAGTAACCATTTAAAACAAAAATCCAAACCAACAAAATCTACTTTGTTATTGTTTGCTTAAGGATGGAAGTAATAGCACTATACTAAACTGATGAGATTTTCAATTTCCACTTCTAATATTACCACAGTATAACCCGCCAGCCTACTGTTTTAACATTTACTAAAGGCAATAATGATTCATTCAGAATCTGGATACACTCCAAGCTGTTCACCCTCTATCAGCTCCCCTTTTCCTCACAAATTTATCAGGGTCTCATCCACTTTTTATGCCAGTTATATTGCCAATTTTGCTTCTTATTGGCATTAAAAGGTACTTCATAAGTATTGATTTTCCCTGCCACAAACATGAGGGAAAAAAATCCTACATGCCTACATCAAATGTGCCATAGAAAGCCATGGCTTTTCATACTTGTCTTTTCCAGCTTTTCAAATCTTTACTTGTCTCTGGTTTCACATGGACAGTTGTCTCCAGCCTGTATTTCTTAATGGCTCATCAAGCCTCCTTCTGACTGTAACACCTGTGGAGCAAGAGCCATAGGTCTACCAGACCTTTAACTTTAAGTGGCCGGACTCACACTGCTGGTTGCAGCATGCCCTTCTGCAGCTGCTCCCTCCTTTCCCCATCCCTCAGCATCCTAAAACTGCTGGGAAGCTGGGCAGGTCTAGTGACTCAGACACCCTTTTCTCCGACAGGGACCCAACCCCACACAGATGTTCTTAACCTCCTCCAGTAAGATGAAGAGGAAATTGGGTGGGAGATGAAAGGAGGATCTGCCAAGGGAAGGAGAAATGGATGCAGCCAGGGAGGGGAGCAACAGCTACTGCTAAGTGGTGGCATAAAGACTTTTGAAGTTCTGGGGTAATGGGGAGAAATTGGCACGCAGTAAGTAATGAGTTTGCCTAGGGAGAAATTCTGAGAAAATGAATTGTGCAGAGGTTGACTAGTGAGAAGTTGTATTTGGATATTTACATAACTTTAATGCAAATTATGCTATTTCCTTCAGGCTTTTTGGTGAGCTATGCAAGCAGGTCTGGACACAAGTAAGAGCCTCCACACAAGCTATCACGACCAATTAGGCAGTACTAAATGCCCCCTGTCCCAGAGCTCAGGGTAACCTTTAGCTAAATATGATCAGAGATTATTACTGAGGCCCATCAGCCTCAGGCCACTAGAATAGCATGCAAAAAACTCCAGTGGGTAGATTGCAGGTGCTTTCTCTTCTATGTCCAAGGTCTCTTCAAAGAATGCTCAGTGCTAACAGGTCGTTGATGCTTCCTACCTCAAGAAGAGGTAGTGCAGAGTACTACCAGCCAGTTTAATGGGATCTGTGATGGAAAGCAGCACAGCCCTCTCCGCTGCTGGGCTGTGACACCATCCCATTTGGCCATGGGATCCTCACCTCAAGGCAGAAACCCCTCTTTTTTGAATCAATACATCCCTCATGGTCCTGCAGGTTACAGAGACCAACAGTTCCTGTCTTGACACATTTCAGTGCACAGGAAGAGCCAATCAAGGGTCTATCTAATAGATAGCATCTGATGAGAAAAGGTGACTGAAGACATACTTCTGCCTGACGACAGACATAATCCCTGCATGGTTCTTCCAGAAAACATTTTGTGTTCATTTAAGGCCCAGGCTAACATAATTTTTTCTTGGTCTTCTAGGATATCTCCAGGTGACTCACATACCACCAGGCACTAAGCTTGCATTTTCCAAATACCCAGAAAGAAGCCAAGTAACATCAATTCCTTAAAATCTGACTGATTAAAATTTGGGGATAGAAGAGTGTCCAAGAGCACCAAAACCGTGTTGCCCTACTTAAGGAAATTTGTTTCTATTTCACCAATATTTTTAGGTCAAGTAAGCACCCATTTTTAACCATGTGTCTCCCTACAGATGCAGTTTTACTCTGCTTCACTTCTGCATAAACACAGGCTGCTTCCAGTATCATAAACGTGGCTTTAAATCTGCCTTTGGATTTATTCAGATTTCATCTTTGGCATTACATGCTACCTACTTCTGAAAAATACTCACAATGTAATATTCAGTCTTTTAATTTATTGCAGCACGCAGTAATTCATTGTTGCCTAGCAGGTTTTCCAGAAAGATTTTCTTGTGAACTTCAAATATTAGCAACAAAACAGGAAAGCAGAATGAAAAAAAGCAGCAGTGCAAACAAAACTCCCTCACATAAAGATCCCTGCAGTAAGAAGTAATGGGAAGTTAAGCAAAAAGAAAATGCAAAAGAGCCGTTGCGCTCATGGATTACTCACCCGTAAGCTCCATTACTAATTAGTTTAATTGTTTCAAAATCACTTTCCCGAGGTTTTCTCTGCAGCTTCAGTGAGGTATTAGAACTCTTAAAAGTAAGAGGAGAAAGAAAAGAATTAGTACAGTACTTTTTTTTTTTTAAATCAAGAGAAAAAAAAACCCAAACAAAAACAAACTGTCACCAGGCTGTCACACCCTGATCAACCAGCTAAAAGCTCTGGCCAGTTAGCCACACAGCTCGCACAAAGAGAGACCAAAGGAAATCCTGAAGCGAAGCTGCTTTTTTCATCAAAAAGGTTATCTGTTACATCGCAGCTATCTGTCTGCTTATCTACATGCACAGGTTATGGCAGGCAGGCATGAAGGCTTCTGGCAAAGGAGTTACTGGTAATTCCTATCTGGCATTACAGATTTCTGTGAATCCCACCAGGCACTCACTGGTCATTACCTTCCCATTTTAGTAAATATGACTCTGGTAGTACAGCCTGGCAGTAAAAAAATGTAGATGAGCTCTCATTCATTCAAATAAACTTCTGCACATTTTGAACTAATATTAGGAGAAACTGTGATATAACTTAGGATAGACTGAAAAGAGTCAAAAAATGAGAGAGAAAAATATGGAAGATAAAAATGCAGTTAATTCTACCATTACAGAGGTCACTTCCACCTACTTGTATGCCAGAACATTTTCAAAATGGACTTGTCCCAAGTACTGCACAACCTTTTTTTCTAGCTTTAATTTTTAATTAATCTTGAAGATGTGTGAACTAGAATTGGGGTGCAGGGGGGGATGATGAGGGCAAAGGACTCCAAATTCAGTATTCCAAACCCACAAGATCCTTTTCAAGATGTTTTCCAAATCTTCAAGAAGTTCTATGATCCCTATCCAGGCAGTTTGCTAATAGTTAAGGTTGAAAGTAGACCTGGTTGGAACATTTTCCATTAAATGCTTGTTAAAGAAAATCCAGGGCAAGAATATTAGTGAATATGTTAATATAATTAACTACATAAGAGCAGAGAGAGACAATTTATTAAATTGTTTAGCCCACTTGCCTGCCAGTACGGGATTCTTCCTAATTGTGTATTTATGATGATTTTGAATGGTCCCGTACTTCCAAGTTATGCTTCCTGTCACTTCCCATATGTGTTTATTCCACAGCTACTTTGAGAAAATGTTTCCAAATATTCACCCTATATTTTTCTTTACTAATTTCATTTCATCACCTCCCCTGTTTACATTCCTTTATAACACTGCACTATTCTTCCCGTATTTCTTCAACATTTGCACAACACAAATAACTTTACAATTGCAATTTCTTAGGTATTGGTAAGGCAGTTTGCACCTTGGATTCTCCTGAGCACTTCCTTTAAGTCTTCTAGTTATTCTTTCTGTCTTTTCTTCAATTTGTCAGTATCCTTCCACTAAATACTGCTCAGGTCTAACATAGTATTTTAAATGCAGATGAATGAAAGCAGGAGAGTAAGAAACATATTTAATGTCACAACTCTGGAAGGCTTTATGGGTGTCATTTTGCCAGAAAATCAGAAATTACCTCAAAATATGTGACACGTACCAGAAAATGATGTCTTTTCTGTAGATCAGAACTAGTTATTAGAACTAGATACCCCATACCTGTATTTTAAACTCTAACATTTGTAAATACCTGTCAAGTACCACTGAATTACCTATGCATTCCCCAAAATTGCACTTTCTTTTTCTATCCACTTGCACTGAAAATCCACACTATATTGTTAGAACTCTATCTAGTCTGTTGACTGAAATCCAAGGTATAAGAACCAACTTTTAAACATAAGATTTTCAACTGAGAGCATTTAAGCCCACAATATTCATCCAAACCAACTCCTCCAACTTGTATTTCTTCTGCCAACCTGAACAAGCATCTGACAAATTACTACTTTAATATACCCATTATTGTAGACAAATATTTTTGAACACAGATTCACAATAACAATGCACAATCTTCCAGACTGCAAACTAACTTTCTGAATCCAGGCTAACTTGCTCATTTCTTCCTTGTCTCATTATTAGGTATGTTCAGAGTCTCTCAATTTGATCGTTAGCTGCCTCTGTGAATAGATTTTTATAAAATCCGTTTAAAATACTGTGTTTTTCATGAAATGCTTTAGAAGTCCTCCTAAAAGAAAAATACATATATTAAACTGAAATAAAAGAAGCAGCGGTGGATTTTGTGATAAAAAAATTGCCGCTTGGTGAACACTAACTTTGTGAAAGCTAAGGATACTGCAACATCTAGGAAAATAGGTAGAAAGTTTTGTTGTATTTTTGCAAGCTTTCTGGCTGCTGAGCACCACAGTGTTAGTCTGAGGATTAATCACTGTTCTATTCAATCTGTTTACACGTACCAGGAGAAAATACAACAGGGCAGGGCCAGAAGGAACACAATACATTTATTTTTCCTTGCTAAGATTCAGCAAAAGTAGCAACATAACAGGAAAACTTACATCTAATGATTCATCCACTTCCAGAGTTTCTGCTGTCCCACTGTCACAGTTAGCTAACTGAGCTATTTCTGGAAACAAAGATTAGAAACTTTGTTTTAAACTATAGAAATGCAAAACTAAACGAAGCACAGAATACTTGAGAAGTGATGCTTTTCTGGAACACTTAATTAACACGCTGTCCTATCTGTAGTACTTGCCAAATAACTTTTAGGGCATCTCCAAGTATATATAAAAAAAAAAATCCCACCCGAAAAATGAAGATTTGCCATTGAATGCTTATGTAATCTTCCACTGAAGAATTCAAACAGCCATGAAGCAATGAAGAGCGATAATGTTATCACTGCTGAGACATGGAAATTCTGAGATTCGTGTGAGATCTGAGCATTAAGGGAAAGACAGCACTAAACTGCTAAAACCCCTGAGGATCTCAGCCACTGAGGGGTTAACAGTAGGCCCTATCCTTGTTGGGCTCCTTCACAGTTAGTGCAAAAATCTTCTAGTTTAGACAGAGATGGACTCCAAATGGTTTGCACTTTCTACACAGAAATGCTGATATGCCTAACATCACCTAAAAGGCATTTTCTTAGAAGCTTATAATTTATGGAGTCACTAATACAGATGACTTCCCTGAGAAACTAAGATTTTGGGAATCTACAGCTTGACCTGGTTGTCCCTGCCAGGGTCAACCTATGCTGCAGAGCTCCTAAGCCTATCCTGTTCTTCAGGGGTACAGTAACTAACAGTTCATCTGGGAAATAAAAGCTGAGCAGGACAGCTGGTAGCTTAAAGACCCTGGGAGGCTTAGTATTACTTTAATCATATACATAGTTAATTATGTATTCCACATAGCCAAAGACGCACATTTTATCATAATTATGTGCTGGGGATCAGAGATAAGACCACTTGAAATTTGTGAGATGCATTTTTATCTCAAAACTGTTAACTGACTTTATAAATATGAAAAAAATTTTCAATATTTACATAGAATATTTAAACTGGATTTTTCTGTATAATAATAAGTGACTATTACAAGTGAAATTCTGCACAACACTTACTGTAATCATTAAGAGCAGATTAACCACAGATTATTTTCTGTTGAAACAGCTAAAGATGAGGAATAACTCTCATTTGTAATTGCTATCCAAAACACAGCGTTTGTAAAGTGTAAGAATCAGAAGTAAGGGAAGTGCCATTTCAAGAAACAAACAGATCTTTAAAGAATTAGAGAAGGCAAAAACATTCCAAAAATCCTGAAGTCAATAAAACAGTGAAAAAATATCTCCACTGAGAAGAAACAATTCTTAAAAATATTTATTTTCTTTTTTTTAAAAGAGAGCTTAAGCTACAATATATAGGCCAAACTCAAAACTGGAATGCATTTCACTGGCAAAAGTCACAATTTTGTGAACATGGAGTTCCTATAATAGAAGTGTTGATGAAACTTTTGATGTATGGATGAGAACCAAGCAAGCTAGAATAATATACTTTGACAGCCTTCTCAACTGAAATGATTTTCATAAACAGCAAATTAAAATGAGCCATTTTTAAACAGAACTTTTGCAAAATAACCATTATCTGAGAAATACATATTATTTGCAAACAGTAGGTAGTAATGGAATGGAACCAAGAGTCAGCTTTTGAAACACGGAGCTATGGAACCATTTTGCAATGCCTGAAGAGATTTTTAAAACTCATCTAAATACCATTAAACATCTGCCCTTTTTCTTTCATTGATTTAAACCATTTCTGAAGACTCATGATTCAAAAAGGTAAAGATGGTAATTTAAAAACCATGGGGAAAAAATTTCTCCCTGGGGAACTCTTCAGAAATGCAGCCACCAGTCTCTGCTAAGTGATGAATCTGTTGTGGTTTTGCTTTCAGTACAGTATAAATTTATCTAGCATTATCTCCAAGTAATGCATGCATCATTTCACTCAAAGAAAGGACGCTACAGCTATGGTAGCAAACAAAGGAGATAAGCAGAGACAGGTCTAAAGAAGAAGGTTGCTTTTTGCTGCAAAGGACATAAAATCCTTCGCATGAACATTTACGAACATTGCAGACGTAATTTAACAGCTTAGTTGAATATACAATTCTGTGTTTCAGGATAAGTGGTGTTACTGAGGTGGGTTTTGTTTGTTTATTTTGAAAGATTTGGTTCTTCTGGTATTTAAATATTTTCCAGTTTTGCATACAAGGAATTAAAATCTCTCTCATGAGGATGTTCTTCACGTAATTTTTTTTTTTTTTTTTTAAATCATTCTTTTTGCAAACAATTAATTCCGGGGCATAAACTCATAGTGACATTCTTTTATTTTTGCTTAGGAAATGCCCTTGTATATAAAGGCACTAATTTGAAACCAAACCCAAATCACTTCAGAAGTCACTGCACAGTGATTTATATGGCTTATAAATATCACTTTTTGTAGGGAAGCAGGAATGCATTAATACAAATCAGATGGCCTGAATTATTTGATCAAAAATCTATACACACATTGAACTTTAAAACGATACACAAGATAATTCAATTGCCCAAATCTCCAATAGAACTAAAGATCAGTTATCCTACATCATACTCCCCTCAGTGTTTACTGACAAACCACATGGCCCTTTTTTCCCCCCTCAGAAAAAAAAAAACCACATTTCAATTATCCTGGAATGCTTCAAAGTTTAGTACATTCATTAATATTCAATTTATGAAATGTAGTTGTAAGATGTGTCCTAAATGAAGCACACTCACAATAAAAATTCAATCTAAGAAAACAGTATCCTTTATTTTTACATAGCATTTGTCTCTAGACCTCTCTCACAATAAACTGTTTAAAAAAAAATAAATCAAAGATATTATTAAATTTAGATAGTGTCAGATTCTTGACTCATGCTGAGGAACACTTTCATCCAAGTGGCCAGAAAGAGTCAATCAGTAAGATAAGGTTCAAGTAGCAGAACCAGCGTCAATAATACTAAACCCTCAACCCACACTTGATCAGTGAAGAATTTATGAATTTTCTGTCTAGGCCAGACCAATAGCTCTTTAAATCCATCAGACACCTCTTTATCTTCCAGAGAACTAAGCTACTTCTTGACCTTTTCCAGTACCACATGGGAAACAATATTTATGTACATTTTCCCGATTTGTCTGGCATTCTTGCTGCACCCCAAATCCAAACAAAAAGCTTCAAAGCTTCTTTAATACATATCTCAGATAAAAATAATACTAAATTTGGATAAGGAAGTTCTTCTGTGAAGACAGGAACCGGATTTTCTTTAAATCTGATAACATGAATATCATCTATAACAATATCCAATCTAATTGAATTAGATATAAGCAAATTCCTGACAATATCTGGCAGTGCTGAACTTTGCAAGCTGCTGAAGTTGAATAAATAAGAGTTTTCTTTTAACACACAGTGTACTACTCCTTGATTTAAGGAAATGTGATCTTGCATCATGAGGACTGGTTAAAAAAAGAAGTCTATCATATTTTTTGCTGTTATTTTGTTTATCATGTCCTCTCCTAGACATCCCACTTGTCCTGGGTCATAACATAGAAGACAAGCTAAAAGGCAGTAGGCTAGATTCGTTTTCCATGATGGCATTTCTGCCTATTTCTTCCAAACTGTGGGACTAGCACTGAGCACAATGAACCAATTTCCACTTCACACCACTAACAGAAATTGGTCTCACGATGGAAGAGAAGATGGTCTGGTTAGGAGACAGAACTAATTTTAGTTTTCCCAACACTGTCCTTAAAAGAAAAACCAGGCAAACAGAAGTTATACAATGACAATACCTCCTTTGGAACCCAAGTTCTCCCTACAAAAGTCCTCAACATGGACACATAAATTATCCAGAAAAATAAATCTTTGCAGTTTTAAAAGGAATGGGAGATATTAATCCTTAGGGACTCTAAGATAGGGGAGAGGGGGGCACTGAAAGGCAAATAACATCTCAGCCCAGTTTCATTTATACCTATGGTTGGTTAACAGTTGCCATCAAATTATACCAGTACACTTCAGCTAGAAAGTTGCATTGCCAGGCTGGAAAAAGATAACAAGTACCATTGACACAGTGTATTTGTGAATTATGTTCACAACAGAAAAATCTCAGATGGCCTTTTTAATGTCTTTGAGCTTGTGAGAGAACTGCGAGGGTTAGCAAATGCTTGTTCTGCTACCATATGTACTTCGACCCTTTTCAGGTACACACAGATTATCAGAATTATTAAACACATTGAGAAGGAAGAATCTAGGAGCCTATAAACTGGACCAGGATATGCACTTACCTTCCAGAGGATCTTTATTTAAGCCCAGCTGACTAATAATATATCGAGGGATGTCTGTTTTAATGCCTTGTCCCTCTTTAGCGTGGCCTTCAGCTGCTTCCAAAAGATAGTAGAACTCTTCAGGATCAAATTCCTAGAAGAAAGATAATCACCATCATTCTCTCTGTAGAAACTGAAGTCTTAAAGCCTAACATAAAAAACTTCCTTCGCTTCTTCTATTGCAAATATTTGACATTTCCCTTAGTAAAAACAGTACCCCTTTATTCTATTACTAGTAGTCTATTATTCTATTATGCTTCTTATGCAGCGTCCCATGCTGTAAGCAATAAAATTTTATACCATTATTTCAGAGCACTACTTTATAAGAATAGTAAGTTCTTTGCCCTCAAAACTTCCCATAATATTCAGAGCGGAAAGACCTATAACCAACAGCAATAAGATTTCACATACAGAAGACTACGTCCCTGCAGCTGCTTGCATATAAAAAAAAATACTACTGAAATAAAGAAATTATGTAAATACATTGCTCCCCACTTTTACTTCTAAATGAAATTTTGAAGTATTTTTAATCAATACATATGCACTGTGTTTTATGGAAAATACAATTAAATAAAACACTAACTTCAGAATGAAACCAAAATCATTAAGTTGCTGAAAACAACATTTGAACTTCATTGATCTGATTGTTCCAAATCTAGAAATGAAACATCCTCCTTTAGGAACTAACTATATTACTATCACTTACACGATGCCTAAAAGGCAAGCCTCAGAGAGGACAAAAAAAATAGGAACTCAAACCCCTGCTTATTCCCCAGGTCCCTAGAAATACATTTATTTTACTACCTTCATAGATGATAAAAATAGGAAAGCATTGAAATGAACAAGGAAGCTTACTAAAATGTTTTATTTTTTAAAAATAGACTTTCTCTAGCTACCAGTATGAATTCATACCTAAACATCTCTCACATAACCATTACATTCAAGGTGTTTGTGCCCACCACAGATCACAACAGGTGCAATGCTTAATAGAGTGAGAGCCAGTCAGCCATGAAACACTGATGTAACAGAACAGACTTTCTGCTGGATTAAGTCAGTTCTGTCAAGAACACCCGCAGAAGTTGAGCTTCCCTGCCAGTCATTTCATGGCCTGCCATAACTCCATGGGGCTTTAGACTGCATGCTGGGTCACAAGGTTCCTGTCCTAGCTCCTCCGGCTACCCGGGACTTCGGAACAAAACATCCCAACCTGGAAGATAGCTTGAGAAATTAGGTATCATGTTTCATTTTGGAAGCATCCAAAGTGCTGCGGCTACCAGGAAGAGTTGCAGTGTGTCAAATGAAGCGTCTTTGGAATTTTCAGTCTTGATGAAACAATCTTTTTTTCTTTTGTCATGAAACAATTTTCATCATTTCCAGCCTACTCCGAAGGATTACCACAAGCCCGTGAAATGCCCAAACTCCCTTACTTAGCTCAAAGTCTCAGGATGCCGCTGAACTGCCTAAAAACCTGAATAGAGTAATGAAGCACTACATGCTGCTTTAGTCTTACTCTCCTCATCTGACATGCTGTCCCCAGATGTATCTCTTATATGTTACTCCTTGGCACTGAAGAACACAACATGATAATGTGTGACAAGACTTCCCATCTACCTTCATCATGAAAACACCAGCATCTCCTTACTTGCTGCCATGGCAGATGTACAGCTTATCCTCCACTTGCTAGTTAAGTCAAGGTAATTTCAAAACAGATACTTTTAATCATATGAATGTGTGTGTGTGTATAAATATCTATCTAAATATACAAACATGCACATATATACATACGTATGTGCAAATAATTAGAAGGAACAAATTTATTTTCTGATCTTCTAGCTCTGTTTCATTTTCCATGTTCAAACAGAGAAAAATCTTTCAATATTTGGCAATAGCTCTTGGCACATATGAAACTGAAAAATCTTTATTCATATGATTAACAAGTGAATAAAAATAGGAATTCATATACCGTGAACATCTGAGCCAAGATCACCATCAGAAAACTGACAGCATTACGGCATGGTATCTGAAACTTATGACAGAAGTGCTGGATTTATTTCCTACAGTGCTATGAACTTTCTTACAGAGGCTGAAGTGTTCCATACCTAGTATCTATTTTAGACAAGACACTCTAACGCATCTGCCAATATTATACAAAAATTTCCAGAGTAATGTTATGGGAAAACAACAATATTGTTTCCGTAAGATTACATGATTCCAGTGACATTTATGGAATAGGTTTAACACCTTGTTGCAGGAGAAATGTATTGGTTTTGTGGCAGTATGACTAAATTTGTTCAAGCTACCTGCCTCTGTAGAAACATACTGTGCAGCGTTGTTTCATTCCAGCTTAAATCTCCTAAAGATCCCATCTGAAGTAAAAAACACCAAGGAAGCTGTGCTGTCTTTCTCCACAATTGCTGCTCTGAAACTCTCAGCCAAGAGACACGGTCATCTTCTGGCCTCACAGCACTGTCCTTCCACTTGCACCAGCAGGCCCAGCAGAAGGAGGGACACAGGATGTACAACAGCTCTCTGCTTGAAGCGTGGTAAGGCAGACCAAGTAACCTAGGATAAAATCCCACGGGCAGAAACTGGGAACTAACTGAATGAGATTTGGACTAGCTAGCTGTAAAACTTAGCATTTAGGGAGAATGAACTAATGGGCAAACAGGTCACCAAGAGGGAACCTGAATTAAAAAGGTAAATGACAATGCTGTGGGCAGGGGTAGATGGGAGAGAGCCAGCAAGCATGGAAGGGAAAGACAAAGGATCATAAAGAAGCCTCTGTCTGCCAGTCCACAGGATGTATTTGGGGGCATTTTTTGATATGTGATGACAGAGAAGGACACAGATCAGAGGGATAACAAGGTATCATATGAGACACTGTGTAAAGACGTGCAGAAATGTTTTTTGAACCCTGGGAATGGAGCAGGGAAGATGATACTAGATGTGGAATAAGCATTTCAGGGTTCAGGAGTAACACAAGTTTGGATTCAATGGCAGAGGGACATGCTAAGGTCTAAAGCCTAACTTTTTTTTTTTTAACCATCTCTTTCATGATGATTCAGAGCACAAGCCTTATTTTAGATTCCTACTGAACTGCAAATCATGAACAAACTGCAACTGTGAACACTGAGACATGGTGCTTCCAAAACAAAACAGAGGCAGCTCTCAAAATGCCCATGGCTGAACAAGCCAGGTTGTGGGTTAACTGTGCCACAGATGACGAGACACAGCACAGAGCCAAAATCAGGTTGGAAAGACTTACTAGCTCAGATTCAGTGCCATGCAAATGCAGTTATGACACTTTCAGGAATAACTTGAGTCTAGCAGCAAGTTAGTGGCTTCCACACAAGCCTTGCCAGCCTCAAATGCAGCATCAACACTGTGATCCTGGTATTGGCAAGCAGAGTGGCTCAACAAAGTCAGCTCGGGCTGCCTGCCAGGCCTGTTGGACTCAGGCTGGCGCTTACATGGTATCTGGGTGTCTACGCTGTCCTCCTGAGTACACTGTGTTCTGCGAGGGTTTATTAGTTCCACTGAACAACTGAAGCACACTGGCTCTGTGCGCAGGAGCAACTTCCCGCACCTGAGACATCCCAGCTCCCACAGCATGGGCAGGCAAAGCAGAAACACGCCCACATGGCCTCGCACAAGCTAGCCCAGTCTGGCAACATCAGTGATATGCTCATGCATAAGTAAGTTAACTCTTGTGCTCCTTCTGGTCCCCAGTGCAAGTCCAGCTACCTGTCTATGCAGATGCCCTAATACCTCTGCTGCTGTTCCCAGCAGATCAGGTACTGCAGAGCTGACTGCAAACTGCTTATAGCTCTGGCAGTTGAGTGGAACAAAATCACAACATTTGTAAAAAGAACAACAACGAGAAAACCACCAAGCAATTACGATTCCGGGACAGTCTTCCCAAGGAATATCAAAGTCTAACAAAACAACAGAAAAATCTAACTGGTTTCTAACTGGAGCTTTCTCAGATGACAAAAGGGATTCTATAACATAGTATTTGCAGTAGCAGGGAACCAAACACAACTGCAGGAGGTCCCTGTCAGTCTCATATTCCTGCAATGAAGTAGAAAAGATCCCAGCAACAATGAAGCCCTACCCCGTTGTTTGACATGTTTCAAAAAATGACCGTAAAGGGCCATGAATACTAAGCTAGACACCTTCCCTCACTAACAAGTGAAAAACCTACTTATAGTAAGCACGACCTTACCAGGCATTCCAGTAAGCGAGCAGGACGAGCAATAACGATCAGGATTTTTCGGACAAGTTGCTTAATAAATGCCATTTCTCCACTTTCTGATCGTTCTTGAGCCTAAAAGTTAAAAATAAAGTGATAACAAAACAAACCACATTTGATGCACTACTCAGGAAAATGTATATGATATTTGGGACACCTTTGGGTGTTTGAAGCACGTGCTTGAGACAAACAGCACATCAATTTCAAGATGCCAGCAGAAATAACAACGATTTGAGCAATGCTGTCATTTCAAATTGACATAATCCCATTGGTATAATTCTAACACTGTAACAACAAAATAAAAATGCCTACAACGGACATAACGTCTACTTCATTTTTTTTAAACTTACACAGTATTAACAACATCAGTTTTGCAAAAGGGACTGACTACATTTCAATACAACATAAATCTCTCTGCATGTACAGTTGTGTCTCAATTTGTTTATAATCTTAGGATGAAATGAAAACTGACCTGAGTAATATTAATAAACATAAGTGACATCCATGCTAGATCGATACCAATTTCCTATGGTCACATGTCATACTAAAGTGACAATGACACACACATATATAAAATACTATACGTGTATACATATATATAAAACTATATTTGCAGAAAGCTTCATATAAAGGTACCTTTAGAAAGGAAGACAATGAAAAATTGAGTTCTACAAAGATTACAACAAAGGAGGGAAAATGCTATAAAAGAATACATACAGAAAAAATACTTCTAGGAGGTTTGATAACATTTGCACAATGGCCTGAACTGCATTTCAAATTTATTTCAAATGCTCCCCTTCAAGAAAAAAAATTCTATAATTTAAGGATGCTAATGCATGCAAAGAAACTTCATCATTCTCCATCTGTTTAAAATATACTAATAGCCTTTCACTCAAATACCAAAGCACTTCTTTGTTCTGAATAGTAGAAATTGTAGACTTAAGTTTCTCATTGTCTCTTGCTTCAAAACCACAAACAGAATTAAGAAACTAACATTTTAAAAGTGATTAATATGGACAAGTAAGTACTCTTCATCTAATATATACCCTATATTTTTTGAAGGAAAAATCACTATGAAAATATGAAGCTACATGTTGCTCTTAATATAAGCACTACAATTTTAAAACACACCAAATATCTGAGAAGAATTAACCTATGAAGTTTGAAGAAAGGAAAAAGAAAGAGGCACAAACACCATCTAGCACTCCGCAATAGGTTTCCAAAGAACCTTAATTGGACACAAGAATTTGTGTTCTGCACACTGTCAGCCAAGCCCAAACAAAACTCTTTTGTAAACAAAACACCTATTTTAATCACCAACAAAATTTAAAGCACCTTTGTACAGTTTTGTGAAAACTCAGGTGTGTACGTGAACAAAAGACTCTTTACATGTTACATTTGAGAGGGATGAAGCAGGAAAGTATTCAGGTCCACCTGACCCTGACCTTAGAATTATAAAAATGTTGTTTAAACCATGCTGCTCAGATCTCTAAGGGAGTCTTTCCCTGATTATGCAAAGTAATTGCAGAGTGCCAAGTAGCAGTAGGAGATGCAGCTTCCTATTGAATGTTGCAGCTGGGAATTGACAACAAATGAATCACCTGAATTCAAAGCACAGCTGAGTGCCCATAACCAAGTTGTGCAAAGAGAAAGTTTTCTTACGGTCATAACATGCTATTAACAGGTATTATGCAGTTGACTCAAAAATGTTTTAAGGTATTATGTTTTTGCAGAACAGGAAATTTTTACATAATAAAGAACTAACATCCTAGACCATGACTAAAAGAGTGTTTCTGTGGGGTTTTTTTTAATAACATATTGCTTTATAAGCAGATTGAAGAATAACTTCCTAGAGTGTTTTTAAGGAGGTGTTAAGTGAGTTAACACGTACTCCAAACTCTACTTACTGTGTAGCCATTTTAAGGGATATATTCTTAACAGTGATTATCAGTGTTAACAGTGGTTCACTGAATTAGACATGCTTCCTTGTATTTTGACATTATCACTAGCATACATAATTCATAGGCAGACATCTCCAGTCAAATGGCCAATTCTGCCTGCACTTTGGCATCATAAAAATGTGATTATTTCACAAGAAGGTCACTAGTTCAAACTTCCTTTTAACTAGTAAGCAAGCTCTATGTATTTTCTCCGTTTAAAAAAACAGGGTTTCAATAATCCAGAAATAAATGACTCATGTCTTAAGTTTTGCATTGCTTTATGAAGAGAAAAAGTTCAAAATAGTGTAACCGCAGGAAAGCTATTTACTGAATAGAAGTTAACAAAAACACAGCATAGGAAGGAAAAAAATCAACGAAAACCTTTAGCAACTGCTCTTGCATTCAAAAGAAAGCAAGACAAGACATAAATTAAGACAGGCATGATATCTTAACCTCTCAGTTGGAAAATTTCAAGCCAATATCAAATCTGCTGGTCTATCACATTAACTCTGGATCATAATGTGCTAACAAATTCCACACAAACAAATGAGTACATTACATACTGTACTCATTGTTTTAAAAATGATACATTCATAAACTGCAGTGACACTTATGTCATAGCACATTTATTTTGTCAAGTTCCAAGTTCTTAATTCATGTAGCTGATTATTCTATAGAACAGAAACACTTTTAGAAATGACATTATTCCTGTTAATAAAAAGTTTAATTATGAAAGGAATATTATAAATATTTAAATAATTAAATAGCCTCTATCTAATGGAAAGCTAAAGGTTGCTGTCTGCTTTCTCAACACAGCAGGCAATTAGTAGGGTTGATAAAGTGGAAAGTGTATATGTTTCCTCATTTATCCACAGTAAATGGAATAGCAAGTCGCCCCATTTAGGGCTTATGCACACACTTCTGTAAGCAATTTATAACTTGCACTGCATGACAAAATGCTGTTGCTTCTAAAATCTTTACAACCTATCTATTCTAGACTAGTACACTAGGATGCCTTGTAGTCTTTGTAGTGGTCATTATGTAGACTAAAACTGCTATGAATACCACTTTGACAATTATTTGAGTGAACAGTCATGATTATTTCAAGACACCACCACTTAGGCAAACAGATTTAATCAATTTTTCAAGCAAACATAACAGTAATCTCATAGCTCATACCTCCTGTAGCAATTTGTCTAATTTTTGCTGTAATTCAAGGAAGTATCGTGATGTGATAAGACCCTGGCGGGATTTATCCAAACAATCTCGAGCCAGTTCTGTGATCTGATGGTGGGTAAAACTGAGCACTCCATCTGCCAGGGGAAGGACATTCTCTGGAGAATGATTTGTTATAATGTCCCGAAGCCTCTCCTCCATCTGAGCTGTGGCCTATAGACAAATAGATACACAACACATTAAGTCAGCTTTACATGAAACTAACAGCCTCAAAGCTTTTTTCTGATTCTGCAGCATTTCTGTACTACCTAAGTAGTCACCTAGCTGTAATGTCTGACGTGACTGAAGCAAAAAAGGAAGCAAACACAAAGGCAACGTGACAGATGACGCTTCTCCACATTACCAGTCCAGAAAAGCAGCAGCATTACTGTTCTACTATGCAGATCCTCACCTTTGTCTGCCACTGGTAATTATCTGTGCACTAATCTTGTGATCATCACTAAACAGAACTAAAGGAACAGCCATGACTGTAAAACTTCAAGTCCAAGTCAAAACAATAAAAAAAGATAGGGGTCTACTTTGTTCTGCTAAAAATGCAGATATTACAGACCAGAACACCCTGCTTCCTTTCATACAGGTTATACCATGAAAATATTTCACTGTGAAGAGTCTGAATGAACACTGACGGATTAAACACACCACAGGCTCACATCTCCTGCCAGATGTGTCTGCAGGTTGCTGGATGTGTCTGTTTCACAGAATCAACTGTCTGGTTCTCACAAAACTCCAGATCCTTAAAAAAAAACCCCTTGAAGATATTTTTGTTATTAAAATGTAATCCCACACCTCTTAGTTCATATCTCAAACACTGAAATGAGTGGGTCGTTCCACATTTCAGATTGCTGCTCAATCGTTCTGCAAATCCTGACAGATCTCTCCTCACATTTCTATGAAGAAATATGAAGAATTTTTTCTTATTTTTTAGGAACTTTTAGGAACTTCCAAAAAACTTTTTGGAACAGTATCAGCTTTACCTTTTTTTATTTTCCAGGAGTCATCAAAATCCTAGGAGCAACCAAGAGCGCAGTGCTCCAAGCTACACACCTGCACCTAGGAAGTTGTTTGTGTTTCAACCTCTGGACACAACAGCATTTGGTCCTCACATTTAGCATCTATCTCATAGTCAAATGCCTACAATTGCATACTGATCTTCACAGTTAAAATAAAGATATGAGTGTTTGGGAAAAGGAATAAATGCTACGAAAGGAAGGAATTTGCAGGTATATCAGCAGATGACTTAGCAACAACTATTTTTGGTTTACTAATTCAGTATACATTTGCCCCAAGTACACACCACCTATTGAAACAGAATGTACCGTCGGTTTCCAATCAGCAGAAAATATATTACCAACATGATTCATTTCAAAACCTGTTCAGCAGCTTTGCCAAACGAATGTCCAGTTCTCAGCAGGGATTTTCTTTATTGTGATTTTATCTGTGTAATAGGAGCTTGGTGATGCTTTATGAAAGCCATTACAGGGCTGGATCATTAGTTCCCATAACAAAAATACCACTTACTTAAAACCTATGTAGCCTATCAATTTAGATACTGGGTATCTTAAATATAATTCATTACCTTTGGGAACCTTTCTTTGTAGACATGGTTCATCATAATTATTTCATTGTCACAGCAGGCAGGAGAACGTCCAGGGCTGCAAGCAAAGCAAATTATCCCTTTAAACTTGTCTCAGCATGAGATACAATTATTATATTTTTGTAAAGTTTCTTCACAACAAAAAGTCAACATAAGCTTCGCTACAAAGGTACATTCTCTCATCAGTAGTACGCCTGGTTCCTTTCTGCTATTTCTGGCCAGGCCCTAAAGACTATTCCATGTGCTTGACATCTAACTGCTAACTATGTTATTTTCTTAGTTTGTAACTAAGCTTCAGGATACAGGCAGTTTTGCAACACTTGTGAACATCACCTTTTTCTCAGAAGGGCAACAGAGGTATATTTAACTGTCAATTATGGCTGTACCTGCCCCTTTGAAGGTTGCATACAATCAAAATAGCAAGACCTGACCAGAACTCCATTAGCTGCAAGTGAGAAAGTTGAGAAGAGCGAGTCTTTTTATTTTTTCTTAAAACAGATCATTAAAAAATAAATCAAAACAATTGCTTTTCAGTCTGACGAGCAGATAAAGGCAGCAACTCCCTACCATGCATATGCATGAGTTCCATCAATGCTGGTGCACTGTGCCTATAAAAAAAGCATGAGACTTGCAGGAAAACAATCCAAAAAAAGTACCCATGGCCTCAGCTAACCTACAAAACTGTTTTTTTGCTATTATGAGCCTCATTGTCCATTATAAATTCCTCTGAAAATTCTCCACCTGATTTTCCTGGGTTGGTGACACTGGCCCATTCAGTCTGGTCTAGAAGATGTGGATCTAAAAGAAACCCCACAAAGGAGATACCATCTTCTAGGAGTGACTTTATCATTCCATGTACATAGGTGTTTCTTGCATGAGCAGAAAAAATGGCTCTTGGCTTTCTCAAAAAGCAAAATTGAACACTAAAATTCATCCCAAAATATCACAGTGGGGGGTCCTGTAACTGATGTGGACAATCTGTTATGGGCATTCACAAGCAAATCCACTGAGGACAGGGCAGGTACATAATTTTATCACAACACTTCTGAAGCACAATCCCCTTCCTCAAAATGCTTGTCCATTGTTTTTTCCCTGGAGTATTTGTACACATTCTGTGAGTTCAAATGGAAGGTTTTAAGTTAAAAGCATAACAGAAATTAAAAAAATTTAAAGATGCGGCAATAAATGCAATATAGCTTCAATGTGTATTCTTCTAATGAAAAAACGTGATTTTTTTTCTTAGTAATCATTGTGCAGCTTCATGTAGGTAGCAACTACATTTGTCACAGTAACCTACACAGATTTTAAAATACATTAATAAAAAAGCAGAGTTAAAATATATTGCACTAAAAAAACTCAATCCTTAAGATTTGTATACCTGTGAAACAGTTTTTAAACTTTGGAAGGGATCAATATGACAATTAGAAATGTAATACTCCCTTTTTTTTCCTTTCCAGTTCTTGCAAACTTAATCCATAAAATTCATCTGCATTTTCCAAACCTGAACTATTCTGACAGTTTAGAACTGATCTTGGATAAAACACATCTTACACAAATGGCCACTACATATGAAATGCAGAGGCCTAGTCTTTGGGAAATAAGAAACTGAAGTTCATCTTGGCTGAAGAAAATAAATGAGTGCATACTGCCCCATCCAGCTATTTGCTCTTTATCGTGTTTCTTTATGGATAGTCATAGGATAGAAATATATTTTGCATTAGTTTTGCAAATAAAGACTTTAGTCTGTGAACAGTTTGAACTTGGGAAGAGAACCAGTGCTACAGTAAGATCAACAATGACTAGCTCATCAAGACAGTTCACGCAGGTTAGTTGCCTTCATTAAGGCCTAGCTTACAATGTTAACCACTGAAGTAAGCCACGATCAAAACCAGGAGCAAGAATTTAAAAGGACTATTCGTAATTCAGCCTCGGATGCATAGGTTCTGTATTATACTTCAGCAATTTCAAGAATAGTGAATGCCCCCAATGTACAAAACCACGATGCTCCAGAATATGTGAATTTGGATCAAACCTCTATTTCCAGATAGACAAACTCACCTGAGACTTCGGGACCGAGGGCGCATTGCAGTGGTCCTGCACCTGTTATCACTGGCAATGCTCTCAGTGGTACAGAAATGTTTAGACAAAAAATGTAGTTCATCAGGTGTCGGTTGGTATGGTAACTGGTGTAGCTTCTCTTGGGATGAGCAGGATGACTACAAGAGCAGAACAGAACACAAGGTTCTATCAGAGTGAAAAAACTTTTTCAAGACTGTTTTCCATACCTCATTACCAATTTAAAGAAGAAAATAAATAATTAGTCTCAACTTAATGAGGTAAATATAGAGTAAGTATAAAAAAAACCCTACTTCAGTACCAGAAGAAAGAGCCACTGCATTTCAAAAGTTCAAATTTCCTCTAAGGCAAAGACGACATCTAATGTCAGTAACACAGACTAGTACATAAGAATAGTCAAAACAGGGTCTGCTGAAAATTAATTGAGTAGGATAGCCTAAGTATGATAACCACAGAGTAGAACTTATTGCCACAACAAATTGCAAAGCTACATAATGAAAGTACTTCACTATCCAAGTTTAAGACACTACTGATGCTTTTTAAAATAAAGTGAAATATAACTTAAAGTCTTGCTGAAAAAATTCATGCGCTATTTTCTTATAAAACCCTGTAAATTCAAAATGAAGTGAAAGAACTTAATTTATCAAGACAGGTTCTATGACTGACAAAAGTAAAAGGGATTAGACTACAACCATCCAATTAGTATAAAACTGGAAGATACAGACAGGTATGAAATTGTAAGTGCTACCACAAAATTACAAAAGTGCCCTGCAAAATTGCATGTATAAAGCCGCACTACATGAAGCAGTGCAGATATACTACCATGTTTTACTGTCTTTTATGCAGCACAGCTAGCTACCTGAGCCACACTAAATGTCTGGAGGTAGAACTGTTAAACTACTTCCCTGAACCTGGATTTCATGTCCTTACAAAGAACATGTACATAGTTCAATGCATTAGCCTTGCTAATCTGGACTGACAAGTATAGACAGAGAAATGCCCCACTGTTTCTGGTACCAAAACTAGTTTCCAAGATAGCTCGTTCACTAATATTGTTGTATGACTGCACAAAGCTGCTGGTACCATGCAAACATTCCCTTTATTTTACCTGAAGAGGGGAGGAAGTCCAAAAGCTTGTACATCTTTCTGGAGCTCTTCAGTCTCCAGCTGGCTTTTTCAAGAAAATTAATTTTTTCTATATGTCAGTCTTCATGTGCACTTTATTATTCTTATCTGTCTTCTGATATAGGACACCAAGGCCCCTGCCTGGCTGCTCTTTTATTGGAAGCCAACACAGTAAAAGCTTCTTTGCTGTATCATCCCTAGTGAGGGAAATCACTAAGCTTTTGTAGTGTACAAACATCGTTCTACATTGCTAAGGTCTGCAGGTAAGCACAGAAACTAGACAGTCTTTATAATTTCCTGGCAACTTGTGTGGTAAAGGCTGAATATATCCTAATTCCTAAGAACTCAAGAAAAGATTACTTATCACACTAGCTCACATAGTCATCTCCTAAAATCAAAAAAGAACAAAACCCGCTGCTGGGAAAGGTTAACTCACACAGGACTGGTCTACGTGGGAAGGCTTCATCACATCAGAACAAGCTAAAGTTAGCAAGTTTGCATTACCTTGCTTTGCTGCAGGCTAAGTATGCACACGAAGAATGTACCACAGTTCACATGATAGGTAGTAACTTGTCAAGTCACAGTAACTCATTTATGAAATTTAGCCTTAGCACATTACCATGCATATTTCAGCACACAGCATAGCTAAGTTCTTTCTTATCTCACACTACGGTAGCTAGTTGCAGTTAACCTCAAGGTTTATTTCCTACAGCCACCCTCTATAAGATAAAAGATACTATAGCACAGGGAAATTTCCCAATACAGACTGTCACAGATGGCTATTTCTATAAAATCAATCTCTACCTCTTCAGCTTCAGGGGATTCAGGGAAGATCAGGAGGACAATAACGCATATCACACTTTTCCTCATACAAGGTGTCACAGAGTCTAGAACCAACAGGATTAATGTGAGAATCTTCCTTTCACTAACAACTCTCAGTTGTACCAGGACCATCACAGGCACAGAGGGCATTTTCTTAGAGGTCTGAATTCTGATTTCTGTACAAATCTGAATTTCCATAGCAAAACTCTTTAAAAAATTAGCTCTCCTGGCATTCTAGAATAGCTGTTCCAAAAGTCACATAAAATTTAATATATTTTTAATATCCACAACTACAATGCATCATGGCAACTCAAACTGTCCTTCCAACACAGAAAGGGAAATTTGCAGCCAGTATCAGCTAATGTAACCCAAAGTCTCTTTACTCACCTCCTTACCTTATTTCCCTATCCTTACAAGAATGTAATTTACTGGCAAAACCATGCAACTGAGTATTCTCTCAATTCATCTTTTTTATAGGTTTGCTCTTCCAGAAAACATACAATCATCTCAACTACATCTCATAACTTCCAAGATCTGATCCAACCTTGCTAAAATACAACACGCCAAGAGTTTCTTTTCAATTGAACAATCTCAGCAGGAGATATTTTCATGAGATTTCAACTTTGTTGTGACAAGCGGTATATGTGGTACTTGCACCACTTCTACACCCATGAGCTTCCATTAAATTGGCAATTCCATCAATCTCTTCACTTTCAATATTAAAAAAGAAAAAACAGGCTAAAAAGAAATGGTGTGCTACACTCACCTGAGCATAATCATGACTACCACAGACCCTTCTGCCCCTGCTTTGACTTTCAGTTGCTTGTAAAGATCAAAGTTGTGCTCTACTGTGATGTGTAAAAACTGTTTCTGGTCTCCAGTTGACACATCTCTGGATTAATGTGAAACTTATTTGTCCAGCATTGAAAAGGGAGCATTCTGTACGTATACTTAGGCTACCGTGTGTGAAGTGGTCTCTCACTGGCTCTAAGAATTTATAAGAATGTGGAGAAGGAAGTTGCACAGTGCTAGCTGTTTCAGATTCTGAAAAAGTATATGAAGCCAATTAGATGGGCAGACTTTCAATTTTCATTTTCTCATTCAGGTATATTGTCCAGTGGGTAAGAGAAGAAAGTGAAAAGCATCTCTACTAAGAAGTAAAGACGTAGTGGCTAGATTTAAAATTCAGCGGTTGTCGCAGTGCTTTTGCAGGGCTCATCAGTGTTAGAGGATTCTTGGGGAAAAAACCCACAAACCTAACAATAAGAAATATACGGCATGAATTCTCTACTGTGGGTTTCTTCAACAATATTCAAACTTATTTATTGGAAAAACAGGTTTCTTTACATCTATTTTAATACTTACACAATGTGGTCTAGTCAGGAAATCTCAAGGGAGAACAGTCTATTACAGAATTTATCTAAGTCTGTAAATGACAGTGCTATATTCTTTCATAAGAAATGCAGAAATTATGTAAAACTGCTTCAGATTCTAGCATGCATACAGTAGTTAGTAACCCTAAAAGGGAAAGAAGTATATGAACTAGAATTACCATTTAAAAATGGAAGATGTCAAAGAAAAATCACATGAGTATGGACTGAAAATTAACACCGTGTTTCTGACACAGCTTTTCATTTCCTTTCTAGCACAAACCTGTTTCTTATAACAATGATGGGGTTGCTATGGCGATTACTTATTATCTGACATAACCTCCTTTGCATCAATATATTTTAAGTGAAGAGCACAGCATATTTGATCTAGTTCCAGTGAGAGGTGTACAAACATGTACTATGGAAAGTGGTTAGGGAATTAATGCAAAACCAAGCAATGGGCTTGGCAAAAGTAAGATCTACACAGGAAAGAAAGCAGAGGTCAAAAATCAGTGCTGCTGACGAACAGTTCTTAAGACACATGAAATCCCTCAACCTGGTTTGAAGTCAGCAAGAATTGACTTGACTTACCAGAACCCTCTGTGGACAAAAATAAAATAAGAGTTGATCATAACATAAAATGGTCACGTTTCAACACTGTATAGGACGTGGAGATCAGCAACTTCACAAGAGAAATAGAACACACCCAGTGGAAGAGAAAAAGTACTTCTTTAAATGATACAACCCTTAAGCTAAAAAACAATGCTAAAGATACAAAACAAAAAAAACTTCTTTAAGAGTCATAGTTGGATCCACAAGGACCAAGCCTATTACTGCAGAAAATGCAATGTAACTGTCAAAATGATAACTATTTGCTATTTCCAAAGTAGGCTTCTTCCACAACTCATCTCACAGCCTCTCAGGTGTGACTACCAACAGACAGCTTAGTTCCATGTTGTAACACAACCCAGTACTTCCTCTCCAGTGTAGGGGTGTGCATGATGTGCAGAAGTACAGGCTCGTACTTCTCCCACTGCCTAGCTCCTAAGTATTGAAGCAAGATCTCATGCACTGCCATGATGCACATCAGGAGTCAGATGGTACATGCGTGGCAGGGGGGCCCGTAGAAGATCACATCAAAAGGATTGCTCTAGCAGGCAAAATTAACAATTTAGATTTACATTTATCCTATTATGTATCCCAAAGGATTCTTCTATTTTAATTATAGCCATCTAAAATGCTATATATCTAACCTATTATCATGCACTAACGTCTAACTATCACGAAAGAAAAAAACCAGGTAAATGCATGATTCATCCCATCTTGAGATAGCAGTCTAACCTAGGACGGATGAATCATATCATAGAGTTGTTTCACTTTCTTTTCGTTATCAAGGCAGCCTCATGTAAGACTTGATACCTAACTTGATATGCTTAAGGCAGTATGTCTCCTACTGCCCCACAGCTCAAAAGCAGGTAGTTCAACACTACTCACTGCCACAAAATAACCCTAAGCAAAGCACACATTGTCTTAAGTTTTCTTCTACTTCAGCAAAGCAAAGCAGTTTCATATCCCTTATTAATTCAAAGTCTATCAGCAGTAACAAAACCTACATTGCATTCTGTTAAGAAAAGCAAGCTACATTCGAGAAGGTAGGACACGTAACAGAAATCTATCAGCACAGCAAAGTGGATACTTACAGAAACAGTTGAGCTGGGTGTATTTGTACCATAGCCAGAAGAAGGGAGAGAAGCCAAAGACCAGCGGCGACCATCAGTCCTGTTGTGAAATCAAGCTTAGTCAAGTGAACACTGCAGCATCCTAATACAAAAACATCTGTGGAAGTTGCATTCCAAAACCATGATACAAACAGGGTTTTTAATAAAGAGTAAACTTTCACAGGGGACCACAATAAACAAGCATTCAGCAGGGATGACTTAGGCTTACGGAATTTTTTTTTTAGTCTGTTTTTCTAGTTAAAAACCTATTGTATGAAACTATCAGAAAGTGAATGAACAGCTCCACAGAAGTGGTGTCTCACTAACACGTACAGAAATGGACAACAGGAGTCTTCACAACTCTCAGGTCCATCAGATGAAAATTAATGAGAAGCAAATTTAAAACTTGTGAATAAACGCAAACACAATGCTCTGAACCACAGAATAACCACCAGAGACTGCTTTAAATACAAGGGTAGTGCTGTCTTAAGTGACATTGGTACAGGATACCGGCAAACTAGCAGGCTCGTGTCAAATAACTGCAAAGAATGATTAGGTAAAAACAAACTTCTTAAATGTTAGATATGTAAATCAGGAAAAACATCTTTGCAGCAAAAACATGCTCACTCAAAATAAAAAAAAAAATAATTATAACTAAAACCAATTTCTGTTCTTCACCGCTTGAGGTTAGCTACACATATACAATATGGAACTTGAACATTCAATGTGACAAACCAAAAAACAACTATGTAGCCGTGTTTCGATTTTGAGGAGGTAACACTTACCTGTCATTTCGGTGCCCATGACTGGAGTATAATTGTACCAAATATGTTAAAAAAAGCAAAGTAATACATAAATAAATAACAGGACAAGTTTTTATTAACAAACTATATGATGCTGGGGGAAAGGAGAACTGAAGCTCTGTTTTACAGCCAGTACAAAGATCATCTCTCAAGTCTGATTTACATAAAAAGTGTAATTTCATAAAGGAGAACAGAAGTCATGCCAAATCAGAAACCTTAAACCTCTTGATGCCACTTCCCTACCCTTCAAGCTTAACTGTCCAAAAAACCCCTTCCTTCTCTCCATTCTAATACCTTATTTCCTACTACCGTTTATCCACCCGCAAGCTTCAACCCAAGTCTCTGGGACTTTTAATACATACAATGTGAGAAAAGAAACTACAGTACAGAATTACTGCTAAAATATAAAGAGAACATGTGTTAGGGGGACTGCTGACTGTATCGAAGACTGAACTCTGGAAGAAAATTCCTCCTCCAAAATTTTCTTTTTAAATCATTAATTCTGCTCCCTTCTCCCCTTCCCCCCGGTATGCATGAGCTACCTCCAAGACTAATGAACAATTCTAAAAAGGTGTTTTCTCTTCATTTTGTCTCAGCTGCACAGATAAATGTGTTCACAGTTAAAGGAACAAGAACTTGGAAGGTATTTAAACATGGGTGAGACCCATACACTCTGCAGCTGTGAGACAAAGTACTTTCTTGCTGAATAACTCATATTGAACAGGGTTCCTGCATCACACAGCAACTCTCACACAGAAGAGCCATCAAGGGTGGAGATGGGATATCACAGAAAGTTATCTGGGAAGCAAAGATAGGAGAATAGGAGATATCCATAAGGCAACAAGGGAAAATAGGGCAGGAAGCGCCTACAGCATTTTCCCCTGGACTCTTATACACCATTTGTCTTTGCCCTACGGTATGGTCCTACCCATTTCCCAGCAGCTCTGGAAAGCAGGATCTGTCACCTACCCGTGGCCTTGTAGATGCTGGACTTACCTGTACCAGCAGAAGAGGCTGAAGCTGTGGCTACCAAAGACACAGGCTATTCCTGGGCATTGATTGCCCCACCAGATGTGGGCAGAGGAAGGTGACACTCCTGCTTGTTGCCGAGGGACCAGGGGAAGGCTACCTCCAGCCCGGCACACCAGCTAGCAGCATGGCAGAGGGCAACCTTCCCACTGCAGCTTCCTTTGCTGCCCCTGCTGTGTGGCATGGCCAGCAGCTGATGAGAAACAGCTATGCTGGGAAGCCCTCCTTTCCCACAGTAGGTTTCCAAACCATTTCCTTTGCACTTCCCTCCCTTCCTCACATTTCCCTAGCTTTTCGGCACCCCCACTGACTGGGGGGCAGGGCACGGAAAAGGAATATCCATACATCTATACCACCTCGCCTTTGTTCCTTCAACCTGCTCTGTCATACACACACACGCTGTCCTCCCCTTCCTTTGTATTGTCATTAAATTTACAAAACGTAACAGAAACAGCATGAAGTCAGAAGTCTGAGAACTGCTCTCATTAACCACAGCTCACTTTACTACCAAAATGCATCCTATCACAGGTTATATGACAACAACCACAAGACACATACGAAATCCTTAAGAAAATTTTACATTATTGCTGTTTTAAACTGAAGTGTCATCAAGAATTTTCAATAGAAATAAAGAACTGAATCAGTTTTGATAGAAAATTGCTCTAAAGAAGTTTCTTGAATCTAGTGAAGTGGTGAAATATTTTGAAATCACAGAAGCTTCTTGTGTTAGCATTCCTTTAATTAAAGAATTTATTTGCAGCCTATTACAGTGCTCCAAAAATGGTCAAAATCCAAATTCCTGTTCTTCCTCTTGAATTTTAAGGTTTGCAAAAACATAATAATTTAAACCTTCTGTTGATTACGGGTGGGAAAGGAAAACTACTTCCTGCCCGCTGTATTTCTAACTAATGCTCGGTCTTTCAAATCTGCTTTTTCCATTATAAGATATTTCTGGATTTAATGACACTTTCTAAAAATACACCTGCAAACAGAAGTAATCTATGAAGAGATATCTTTCCTTTTTTTAAAGACATTATCACAAGGAAGTAGATCCAAAAGAAACACTCAACTTTAAGGGGTTGATTAAAGAAGTGACATCACATGCTACTAGAAAGATTGACAAGATCTACTGTCACAGATGAACTGAATTCAGATAAAAGGAATACACAAGTAAAGTTTTCTCCCCTTTGCAGCTTTTTAAAAGAGTTAATCCATTTCCTTGAACTCACTTTAGAGAGCTTGTGTGCTACTTTACTGAACTCACAAAATAAAGGAAGTAAAACCATAGTAGCAAGTGCCACAGTTACATGCCTGGCACTACTTAATGACAAAGAAAACCACAGCATTCCAATTTCATTTTTTGTGTATATGCTCTTGGGTCAAAATGTAAAATCTGCCTACCCTCTCAAGGCTTAGAGTAAATGAACTTATTATTTGAGGCAGGCTGACAAGCTGTTAAGTGACAGGGAACCACACTGGCACAAACAGGCAGTCTCCCATGATATGCTATCAACTTTGGTTACGGTTCATTTAATAATAATTTACTTCATAGATCACTTCAAATTCACTTTAGATCTTCAGAAATTCTACTAGCATTAATCAATCCTCACAACACTTCTATGACAGAGCTGACTGTCTCAGTGGTACAGATAGTGAAACAGGTCAAGGTCAGGTATTAAAGGTATGGTGATGGTATTGCTGCTGCCGGTAGAATCAGGCTCTAAACTCAGGACCTCTATAATAGCACTATTATAGGAGATACACTTTCTACATGGTTAAGAAAAAAAAATAAGAAAAATCATAGATGTAGCTTAAAATTTCCCCATATCTCAATGGAGAGGAGATAGTATCTGAATCGGATGTACTACAATTAAATAATTTAATTTTTTTAAAAAAAATTCAAAAAGCTATGATTGCATTGTATCAATCATCCAGTACAACTCTGTTGCATCTGAGGTTTAAGAGGGTTTACATAAGCGAGACAACACTCATCATTCGATGTGATAGACTTGACAGATGTATTTGCAACCATCTTTTAATATATGTGTCCAACAACATTTCCTCTATGCAAAATGCATGCTACATACTACAAACAACCTCTTACCTTCGTGCAAAAGAAAAGTGGGCTGAGGCACTGGGAGAAAAGTTCCTAGGACTATCCTGAGGACTGTTTCCTGTCGGAGGGGATACACGAAAAATAATTATTAGAGGCAAAAACACAGAAAAAACCCCAATCTGCTAAAAACATTCAGACATACTAATCCAAGCATTTCCAGGCAGGTTAGAAACCAATTTCATAATTTCTTCTCTCACAGCCTCTCAGAAAATAAACTCTGAAATAGAATATTATTTCAGCTTGCATTTCATTTATATTTGATTTTTAATTACTGGATTTTATAACTCATAGAAAACCCTCTATTTAGCCCTTTAACTTTGGAATTATCAAATTTGAAAAAACCCACCCAGTATATTAGCTTGAAAGAAACGTATTTTTAACGTTAGAAATAAGGTGTTTCTTTTAAAATCACACAAACCATTTGAAAGATAGAAAAATCACAATCAGTGTGATTTAGCTCTCATACAAAGCCTTTGCAGCATTTCCACATGAGTTTTACTGTGGTTTTTTCATTGTTGATTTTTTTTTTTCCTAACTTCAAAACAAACATGCAGACAAAACACACTGAATTAAATTTTTTCCACTTAGTTCTGTTAGACCAAGGCACGGAAAGTCGACCACCCTCTGTGAGGAGAAGAAGCAACTGCACATTGTGAACAGGTTGTTAACTTCAGGGTCTGTTACTTCTTCATATTAAAGCACCCAAGCTCCTGCTGACCAGCACAAGTGCAGGAAGAAGGCAGCTGCTGAGAGCTGCTCCTGCCACCTTGGCCCCTCAGCACCTACAACTAGAGGAGACACAGTCTCTGAAGAAAGATGACGTCTGAAAAAAAACCTAAACCAAACCGAACAAAGCAACAACAAAAATACCCCAAACCTAAAACCAAACAAAAGACCAAACCGCTAAAAGGATTTGATTTAAAGTAGCAGTGGCATACATCTAAAAATCTTTCATTAAATAGTGAACAGACTGCAACAACAATACGTTGAAGTAATGTATTTGCTGTAGCATTTTATTTTTGGACATAAACAAGACTGCAACATTAGGCAACAGATTAAAAAAACCAAGCTCCTATATATTGTGTTAGAAGCAACATTTAGTTTCTGAGAAGAAAATTACTACCTACATGTGAAAAGGCCAGTACAATAGAGTAAGTCCTTAAAAGGTCTTCAAGTGGCCTTGATTTCTACTGAAATTTTTGAATTAACACTGCATTTATCATAGTGATGTCCTTAACAGATCCCATTTATTCTACACAAGAAAGAGTAATCATAGAGCCCTTACGTATCAAATGCAGAGAACACCCAATCCCCCTGGCCTCTTTTTTTTTTTTTGGCTTGAGGCAGATGCAAGATGCTTTCTGAGCTGTGCTTAAATCACATCTTCGCAGCTGCTCTTCCCATGGCCCCGAGAGACAAGGATTCCACTCTCACTGGCCAATACCTCCAACTTCTTTTTTTGCCCGTTTATCTATCACAGCTGAATTATGTCCTTCTGACATTCCCTCCTCCCCCTCAAGACCCCAGCTTCTTCATTACCCTTCAGACACTTCTGAGAGCCTTGATAATTTCAAGGTGGCAAGGATTTTCCTTCCCTGAAGGGGAAGGGGGGTGGGGGGTAAGCAGAGGGAATCTGAAGCCACACACGTGGCACAGATTTCAGTCATTATTTGGTTACCAACACAATTTATTCTTGTCCTGCATGAACTGCAAACACTAAATTACTACGAGCAACAGTTCCGTTTAATTTAACAGCTAACTGGATTTCTTTTGCTGCTACCAGAGCTTATTTAATAAAGATAAGCTAAAAATAAAACTGTAACACCATGCAAATAAAACATGGTCACAAACTTTAGCTACTGCACTAGAAAAAAATTATCTGTGATTTGGAGTGTTTTGTGGACTTAGGTAAGATGAAAAAAAGACAAAGAAGTTAACTCAAACTCTGGTAGAAAAGCAGAGAATTGGGCTTAATGAGATGAGATGCAAACAGCTTTTGACAGGAAATAATTTGACAAACCAGCATACGGGGGTTTGTAGACAAATCCCTTTCCTTTGATAGCTATTCTAAAGTTATATATGGATATATACACTTATTTAACACACATCAAGGACATGCTTAACTGTCTATCAGTTAGACAGAACATATGCATAAACTTCACAAAGAAGCAGAAAACATGGTGGAAGAATGTGGTAATTTTATAGCTATTGCAGTGGATTTGAGGAGACAATGCTGCAAGCTACCTCACTAGAATCAACAATGACCACTTCCTTGCAGACAAAACCTGAAGAAGTCAAAGTCTTACTCAGGAAGAGCATCAGATCCTGTTATTAGGAAAATAAATTTGCAAGTACTATTTGGAACAGTAAATGAGCTCTTAAAATAACAAAAACGGTAAAACTGCATACATAGTACCTGGATACTAAATCCTGTGGGTTTATCTAGTAGTCAAAGAACTCAAACAAGCCTGGAAACAGAGAATGAAAATCCAAACCCCAAATGACTGGAGACACAGCTAGTGCTATTATGGGTTTAAGGTGTGGTGTTCCAGAAAAGCAAGATAGGTTAGAAGCAGAGTCCTATACGTGACCTTCATCCATCACAGCATTCATCCACCCATCTGCAAGTCAATACCTGGGAGACTTTCAAATAAAACCAGTGCCAGTTAATTCTCTGCCCATATGTGCAGTGCCTGCTTATTAGTCAAATCCCGCTGTTCTTTGGGATCTGCTGGCTGTTGTACGTTTTAGTCCTACGGTATCTCTATGCTGCTGAGATTACTGCTGATGTCTCTGACCTGGTAAAGTAAACCTGACTGGTGGTCAGGCACTAGGTAAGTAATTAACTCCAGCATCCTCTGGGAGACACAATGAATAGGCAATCAACAGACAAAACAATACTCTACCTCATGACAACATACGGGGTAGCTCATTTTGCAAGCAGCTATTGTTAAGAAAACTGTATTGAGACTAATCAAATTGTGATTGTTTTGTAAGTAGCTTCCAGAAGCCCTGTGTCTTTGCCACAGAGAGAAGATGTTTTAAATCTTTTAAAAAGGTATATGTCACACTATATTATCAATGTATTTTTAATAGCACTCTACTTAGAAAACAGTCTCAGATGTAACAACTTTCTGTTAGTACTGAGGGAATAACAGATTAATGATAATTGTTATCCCAAATTCCTCATGGATCAAAGACAAATCCAGCTTGAAGTCTTGATGTCATTATTTGACGGTCTTTTAAAAAGCAATCACAGCACATCAGCACCACAGTAATACAATATAACAATGGGTCATACACACCTCTGTGTCAATTTACTTGGTGTTGAACCCACACTGCCAAGTGAACAGCATACCAGAAACCATCCAGCAACAGTTACAGGTCTGACTTTCATACCATAACAGTGCCATTCAGCAGAACACACAGCTGGGCAGAAGAATCAGTTTGAACACTTCTGTAGGTGCTTTCCACTGAGATCCACCCAGAGGTGAGGAGCTCAAGCTATTTCAAAACCTGAATTATGCTTCACACACCAGCAAACGACTTTCCCCTGTAACACCAAGGAAGGTTTGCACACTCCTTAAACCCATTTGCCAGGATTCTTTGCGTGTTCTGACCACTACTTAGAATACTGGCAGTTCTGTGTTTCAATGGGATTTAATTTAAAAGTCAGTTATATCTGCGTGTAACGTATCACTTACACTTTTCTCTCCTGTCCCTGAACTACTAGAAGATGCTCTGCAATTGCTAGAACAGTTTTACTTTACCCAAAAGCAAGACTGAATAAAGAGTTTTATTTTAGCAAAACCATTTCTGTTACTCTACATGTGACAACAGGCACAATAATTGAACTAATGTATTATTTTCCGTTCTTTTAAGTATCAGTTTTCTTTTAAAAAACAATATTCAGAACCCTGCTTTAATCTTCATGTTTCAGCATTCCCATATTTCATCAGGAAAACACACTAAGGCTTCATTCATTTACAAACATAGTCCTCCTTCCCCAAAATCTACACACATGAGAGAGACTCTTCTTTGCTTCAAATATGCTGTAATAAGCCAGTACTCATTATCACCTACCTCAGACAAACACAGGATTAAAGTTAAAAATCTAGGGAAACTAAGTTTGATGCACACACACAAATGCCTCTAGTGTGATTCAATGCCTAACACAACTAAAATATACAGTGGAAACAGCTTTGTTCATTACTTTACTTCAGTGTACCTAGCTAAAGTATGTCTATCAAACAAAATTATCTGATGCAAGCAGTAAGTCCTAATATAGTGAGAACAGAGTATTAGCAGTCAGCACTCTAACAGTGTCTGCCTAGAAAGGTTTAGGCAGACCTAATAAAATTCTAGAAAAAGGATTACCAGTGGAAGAAAAACCTCAGACTCAAATTTTGCTTTAGGCAATTTCATCATGTAATTCCATTCATAAATTTGCTGAATCCAACAGAAAAGGTCACATTTGTCCCTGCCATGCTTAGTGGACAATTCTTTAGGAACCCTCATGTTCTAGTATATCTGGCCAGTATGCATTTCCCTTCCCATGCCATGAAGAAAACACCTCTGGCTGATTTAGATGATAACACAGGCTTTTCAGTCTTCCTGTTGCTAAGGCAGGCAAGGAATAGTCTTTCAGTCTTACACAAAAAGCTCTCAAATTCCAGCCTATCAGCCTTTCTCCCCATAGGATCCCATCTGACCATGTACGACCATAAAAGCATGCAGTATTCCAGATGAAATCTAACCAGGACATTGTACAGTGGCATGAAATCTTCCCAAATTCAACTGAAAGTTACTTGCTTTATACATCTTCAGAGATTTGATTTTTCAAACGTACACTAGACTGGGTCCTTGCAAACATCATCTGATCCAGGAAATGCAGACAGGTCCTTCCCTAAATTCCTCATAATAGGTTAGTCCACAGCTTACAGCAGACATTTCTGCTACCGGTCCTCCAGCACAAAATACTGCATGTCCTCAAGACAATTCAGTCACTTCAACACAGTTTCACAGTGCTGCTTCATACTGGATGTGTTCCAAATTTACATCAGCTACAGTAACTTTATCTCAATGTCACTTATGAGAAGATCAAAAAGGTTTGGCCACAAAACCAAAACCTGAGGACTCTACTGATAACCTCCTGCTTCATATTTTTTCTCATTTTAGCACAACCCCTGTCTTCTCCCCTTTAAGCAATTTCCTACTTATCTTGCAATTCTTGTCCTAGCAGCTGTCGTCTCAGTGGCATGATGTGAAACATTTTTGCTAAAATACAGACAAGTAAGATCTACAGCATTGCTCCTAACAACTAAATCTTGTTCCTGTGGCAGGTACAGTGAAACAGCACCACATCTGACTATTAATCATTAGGGGTTAGTATCACCCACAGGAACAAACTCCTGTGACTACTGAGGTGGGGACACCTGAATGCCCTGACTTACTGAGATTATAATCATGCACTTTGCAGGCTGGGTGGTGCAGATGACCTACCCACGCAGCAGCAGGCAGTCAGCTGGAAAAGCCCATTAATGACCTGGGCACCAGATGTTGTCCAAGCCGATGCTGCAACCCTTTGCTTCCCATAACTCTGAATGTACCCACAGCTCATGCAAAAATTAGAAGAATCTTTCAGCAGGTTTAACAACTTCCAGCCCAGACACTAAAGGCAAACAATGTCCAAACAACTAACTTAAGACAGTCACTCATAACAGTGAAGGTGTGAACCTAAAGAAATGACCTGGTATAGACTTGTTTTCTATTTTTGTAAGAAGGCTTTACATAGTGAAAGGTGATACTATTCTTGAAATCTTCTATGATCTTTACATGTATGCATAAGACATAGTGGGAGATTTCAGCTGTAAACTGAAGTCCGACTTTCCACCAACACAAATTATTTCTGCAGGTAGCTACAGATCCTGCAGAGAGGAAAAGGGCATTACATGTACTGTATTAGTAATTAATGTAGATAACAGATATATATCTGCTGTATACACTGTCTTTTTCCTGTGCCCTTTTCAACCCTCAGTCTCAGCCCTTCTGCCTCTCTGTGTGCTTCCAAGCCTTGGACTACTAAATCTTTACTATAGCCCACAAGCCTTCGTGGTTGCTGTTGCTTACAAATTAATCTGCCCCTTCTTTGAGAGGTGCTACTCATGCACTATTTGCACCCTGCACAATATACTTACTTCATCTGTGTGGTACTGTCTCCCTTGTCTCTCCCTCCCATCCTACCATGTAAATCTGAGAATGATTGAGACGGGTAAGGCTAACAGTTAAAAAACTTTATGTAAATATTCAGTGTTTGTCTGATTCAGCTTGCATCTGTGAAGATCAACAGACTCCTGTGTAGGAACAATCCTCTATTACTTCCAGAGCAAACAAAACTGGGGAGGGGGGGAGGGGGGAATTTTGCCCGAGACCTCTATATGACCTTCTCATATGGGGCAACTGTCACCATTCTAAACTTGGGCAACTCGTCCTCCTCAAAGAATATCTATCTAAACTAGAGAACAGCCAGTGCCTTCAGTTCAGACTGCATCTGGGAGAAAAACAGGACTACAAGGAAGAATGTGGGTCTAAAGTGCACCTCGAAGAATTATGATTATGCTCAAGAAGTTTTTGTTCCAAAATAGAGCAATACTGCTCACATCCAATCTGTTTTGGCTAACTCCAATCCAGATTATTATGATTATCTGATAGCAACCTGAGCTCTTCAGGAGGTCTGAAGTAATGGCACATTGTTTCCGAAGGCGCAGCCAGACCTCTAAATGATTGCTCTGCAGATATCAAAGATGAAAACATTCTTGAGCAAAGTCACAGATATTGGCATGAGTGCTAATGCAGTGTGCTCTGACTAAAAGAGCTCCACCTTGAGATTCATAACATGCCTTCACACACCTTGCTTCACACAGAGATTGCTCTCAGAGATGTGAGGTCTTTGGGGGGAAAAAAGGCAGCTTAAACCAGTGGTCCAAGTAAAACTCATTGTAGGTATGAGATGCAACCAAAGGTAACTAAGTATTTATTTTGCCTGTTGTGTCAATAAGCAATGAATTAGCATGGAAGGGAACAGGCTGGTTGTAGACCAAGGGTGTCCTCACAAGGGATGAAAATACTGACTTCAGATACCTCTGAGGCACTGACTTCCCAAGCAATGCCAACAACCGAACAACCGTATTAGGACTATACAAGAAGGGCCCAGGATAACACTGAAGATTATCAAGATGATAATTAATAGAAATTGATCCTCCTGGGTGGATTTTGAAGAGTCTGATAATCTTGACTCCCTTCAGCTTGAATAGCCTATAATCAAGGGATAAGGACCTGCAATAACAACTAAGATGGTACAAACATGAAGTCAAGAACCTATTCTACTTAAACAAGAGCATCTAATGGAACTATTTTCAGTATGGGCAACAGCAGGCTCCCTCCAGAGATGGCTGGAGTACCCTGACAGTAGGCAGTATGGTAGTGGGATACTGTACCCTAACAGAAACAGATCTGGCAGAAAAGCATTGATAGTATGAAAACAGAAGCCAAAATGGCTTTTAAGGGGCATGAGCAATCAGGGTCATGCCTAATCTATCCATCTGAATTACTCAGACCACAGCAGGTTATGTCCTTCATTTTCCTGTTTCTTGGAATCAGGAAGGCACCCAACAAGGAACCTCTGGGCACTTCATTTCCAAAACCAAAGCACAGTGACTTGAGTATGTTCGTCCAGAGTATGTTCTGACCTTGAAAGCGGCCTCAGAAATGTCCCTTTGAATCTCTCACCTTGCAGCAAACATGATTGTTCTTAAAACTATGCCAGAAGATAGGCTGTGGCAGGGCAATCTGATGTCAGCCCAACATACCAAGCTCAAGTTCAGTTAACTTTCCAAGACATTAAGAGACAGTAAAATGTACTCCCACAGCATATGGACAGAAATAATTGAATATCAAGATTTCTGGCCTAAAATGCTGTTAGGTATACATCACTATGTCCAAGCATATTAAAGTAAGTCAATTGTGATTGGAAACACGAGTTTGGGAAAGAGAACCACAAGACAGACTTCTACTTGAGCTAGGACCCAGCTGGATGACAGATGAACACGTTCTGACTCTCTACACTCAATATAGCTCATCTTCCTACTGAAGTAGTACAAAGGACCTGTAAAATATTACCTTTTCTTGCTCCAGAACCAGGAGAAAATTCTGTATTTTAAACAGTGCCCCTGAGGTCCCCAAGGAATGGGGAAAGTAAGAGAGGGGACTATAGCATGTAGTAAAGTGGAACTCTCAGAGCCTGCACGTCTTCACCAGTGCTTTGGATTTTTTTAAAGACTCACAGATGCATTTTAGCCTTCTCCTAATGAGGGAAGCAAGGTAATGAAGACAGACACAACAAAAACAAGAGAAAAGTAGAAAGAGAATAGCTCTCAACGCTTATATAAAGATGCTGGGAAGATGAAACAGGACTGAAGAAGCTAGGAAAGCTGATGCCCTGGGTTTGCTGCTACCTCTCTCTTTCTCCTACAGTCAGGACAACTACTGCACAGATCTGAGTGAGCAAAGAATGAGCCGTCAAAAGGTGTGATGTGAAGGAGCTGAATGTTTCTAAGGACAGGTGGGATTGAAAGAGTCCTTAATGGCTCAAGTTCTCAGCTCTATTATCAGTTAGACTCAGCCCCTTGAAAGGCAGATCCAAGAATCAGTCTTTTCCTTTGACAGCTCAGTGCCAAATAATTGTGCAACGTCACATGAAGTTAGATTAGCTGTTAGCATCCAAGCAGACTAATTTGTTGCACCTGCACTCACGTGGGCAGATTCCTTGCATAAAACTGAACTCTGACAGCATGCAAGGAAAACGTTGCTAGAGCAGGATCTCTCCAGTGTCCACTATATTCCGCCTAATCTTACCAGGATGTATTTGCCAAAAATGCATGTTATTGCCATGCTCCAGCCAAGGACAGTCTAATGAATAAACCTGTTTTCAATGAATGCAAGCACTGATACTTTGCTGCACATTTAGCTTGCCCCATCCTCCTCCAGGATTGGAAACTATTTTGTTTCCCTCTCCCTATTCTGCTTCTGTTTCCTCCTCCAACAGCAAACATTAATAAGAAAGACGTGAAGGTGTTAAAGAGGGTCATGCTCAGCCCCTCTGAGACTTGGAGCTTGTAGTACATGCTCCTGGCAGAAGGTCTGGTGCAGGCTGCAAAACAAACCCTTCCGATTCAGAGAACTTTTCTAGTAGAATCTCACCATTCCCAGGTAGTTTCCAGAGGTAGTCAAAGACAACCCTAAAATCATCTAACTGTTTAGGAGATATACCAGGTTCTCTCAATGGAGTCAAGGAGACTTCTCCAACTTGGAGTAATCCCTCCCGGCCAAGGACCGCTTTTATTCCAAGAGGAATAAACCCAGCAGGCTGTACAGCACATGGTGTCTCTTGTCACATCCCCCTGCTGCACTTCACAAGAAACCCCGCCTCCAGTACAGGTCACCACAGAGAGCAGGGAGGTGAGCTGAGTGTGCAGATAAGACCTGGTGGCTCTCTGACAACACAAGAATGCAGCATCACTAAAAATCCACAGTGTCTCTTAAGACCGAAGCTACCAAGCATTTATATACATTAAATGCTTGACACATTGAACTCCTACCGTATATGTAGATGGAAATTCATAACTTATGTGGCTTTGCTGTGCTTTTAACCACAAAACGTGCCCCTTTTTTTATTTGTGTGAATTAGGATGACATTCACAGTGATTCAAAGTACAAATTAAAAATGAAAAAAAAAAAATTGCCTACAAAGTCAATTCAAGGCAGTATCTAATTGATCACTAGCCAAAGCAGAAAACCTGTCAAGGGTGACTCTGAGCACACTGTAACTTCAAATTGCCCCTTCAGGGGACTAGTCTAGGCACACTAGCCACCTGAGCTAGGAGGCAATGGTTGTGTGAATATTTACTGTAATCAACTATGCATAAAGGCAAGCTAATAACAGAGCCAGCCACACACATGCAAATTTTCATCACATATATGATATTTCCTAGTGCTGATCAAGTTTTTGGCACACTTGGGAGAAAGTATCAGCATTAAGAGAACCCACTGTATCCTGGGTAACTGGAGAAGGTGCTGAATTTCCACAATAGGTTTTTGAATACACAATACACACTGAGTTTAAGGAAAAGAACAGCTTATGCTTAACCTGTCTTAATCCTTATAGTATCACTTTCCCACCTTCAGAGCCGCTTGTCAACAGCTGTGACATCTGCAATACTGTGTCCCTTTTATGGTTTAAGAAATCGATTCAAAAAGATGTAGTAACTTGCTGAAAACACAAACCCATTGCCAGACAGGAACCCTTCAGCATTTATCAAATACACAACCTATATTCAGGTCCCACGTAACGCACACTGGTCACTCCATACTTCCGAAGACTGTTAGGCATCATTGGTCTAAGCCATCAGTTTCCAAACAGATGGTATAGTCACTCATAGCAGCAGACATGCTAGTTCTACAGCAAGCATTGCTATTGCTCTCATGAAGTCAGCCTTTTTATATGCTGACCACAGATCCCCTATTCCAAATGTCAGTTTCTGCATTTGGGGGCCCCATAGAGGGATCCCAAACATTCCAACATTTCATTTTTCAGTTTTAAAATAGTCTGCACCATATTTTTCTTTCTTTGTTTCTTTAAATGCTCTGCTGCCTTAACTCTTCACAAATCTTCATGTTGTCTGGATTCCTGGTTGTGATAGCCTGCTGCTCAGAGTGAAATCCACCACCATATTTTCTCTAATAATGTTGCTTCCACAAGAAAACTGGAGATGGCTTACTAAACTGACCATCCTCTTTAAAAATTCAACTGAAACTCTGCATCTTCTCTTTTAGCACCCATCTGAGTGCAGTTCTCCAAAGTATTCAGGTGTAGGGCTTTCACTTTAGCATGTAGTTACAGCCAATGCCCCAAAACCATAAAGAGACAATAAACCTTTGAGGAAATGTGTTTTGGTATGTCAAAAATGTTGGTTTTTAAAATGAAGGCAATCATTATCAATAAAATGTTTATTTATGTACTTCCATTCAATCTTTAAGTGCTTCAGGTGCTTTATAAGCAGAACAAAATGATCACCAATTGATTGCCATGTAAAGTGAAGGACAGACACTTCCAGCAATCCAGCAAACACCACAAATCCTAGGGAGCAAAAGCACTAGCAATAGAATGTAATACCCTACTACCTTTACCATGTGTACAAGCTATTTTGTATCTTTTCACACTGAACTAGGCCCAGAAAGAGAAGAAAGGGGGGTGGGGAGAAAATACTTCAGAATGTCAGGGTGGAAGGTGGGGAAATAAAAAAAAAAAAAAAGATACATGATCCATGTTAGGTATTTCTGGAATGCTTCTCACCATAACACAGTTATTTATGGATCTAAACACAAAAGTAATTTGGATCGAATGATACACAACTTTCTGCTATTACAAACACTGGAAAGAAAAGTAATGGGATAGAGAATTTGTCTGCTTTCCTTTCCTCAGATAGACATTTTAAGAACTTAATGCTAGCAGTAGTAGCATAGATATAAAATCACCTGCATGAGCCGAGAGCGGTGAATGAGGCCGAGGCAGAGCTGGAGACTGGCCATTGCCCATCAAACTCTTCCTGTTGCTTGTTCTACAACTGTAGGCAGAAAGAGAAGGAAGAAGACATTAACATCAGAAATGCAGCATCTACTGCATATGGACATTTTAAGATTATGCTACTTTGTTCCTTCACTTCCCAGCCTCCTATTAAAATTAGAGCTATTGTTGTTTTTGTAGGCATGTCCAGGAAGTCCACAATCATACTGGATAATAGCAAAGACAGCAGTTTCCAAAGAAAATGCACCATGGATACTTTTCAGGCTTGTACGTTTGCTGTTCCGTGCAAAGACCAGCATTCCCCTGTAGAGCCATTTACAAAATGCTCTTCCCAGACTGCAGTTTCTCTGCCATACACTTTTTATAACATATAAAAATATACAAACATAATGTGAAAAAGTCTTAAGGTTAGAATCACCATTCAATGATTAAATCTATTTCTGTTGCATGAACTGTAGCTCCACATGCCACAAAGAGCAATGATTTATCAATCTGAGAACGATACAATAACTATAAATCTAATTATTGAGATAAATTTCACATCTGTGCCTTTTGTCAATGGAACAGATGATGCCTAAGAAGATGAATGCTTTTTTTACTCATACATTTTTCATCTGCAAAGCCAGTAATTTCCCACATCTCAAGATCATTAGGTGAGATAAATAGTAAATTAACGCAGCTATTAAATTTGGGAAAGGAGATATTTTTGTTAAATACATCATACAGTTTTTAAATATTTTTTAGTGGAAGTGTTTTTCTTTTTTCCTTTTTCTACTGTAACAAATATTCTCACAAATCCCCAACACTGCAAACATTCACACACAGGGAAAATAGTACCTTGAAGTTAAAGAGACCGTAACTGTGTATAAACTTAAGTGCATATGCTAATGTTTACAGCACTGCCATCAGAATTTTTTCTGTAAAGCTTTAGAAAAACTCAAAACCACTAAAAGGGGAAACATTCATAAATAAAACTGTTTCATTAACACAGTAGGTTCCAACAGAAGCAGATTTCATTCATAGTTGTAGATGTCTCCAAAAATGAATTTTGTAACATTATGATCTCTATGCAACAGCCAGAAAACAAAACTGATTAGTCTTGATATGGTATAGACTGAATAAAATGCAAAAAAAAGGATGGTGTTTAATAGCATCAGCAGCTAAGTAAAACGGATTCAAGAGTAATCCAAAATAATATTGAAAACAAGGAAAATAAAAAAAAAAACCAACAAAACACCACCAAAGCAGAGGAAATGTCGATTATAAAAGCAGTATAGAAGATACCTGCAATATGCAAAAATAGTCACACACTAAGACCAGTCTCCCCTTGAAAAAATGTTTTCTGAAGCAGTGAGTGCTATTCCCAACTGTTTAATAGGTTAATGCAAAGTTCATTTGCATGAATTGCATAATGGACTCTCCATATCACTTAATTATTATAATCAATTAAGCAATGAGTTCACTCATGGTATATACTTATCATTACTGCAGATCTAGGTAAGAAAAGAAAGCATGAAATGATTGCAAGATTTGCATTTAGAGCGCTGGAAAAGTCAAAACTTACTTAAGTCATACACTGCAATTTTTAAGCTGAACAAACAGGGAGAACTTTTCAAATGTGACATTATATAAATGTGCTTTTAGGAATCGGTCTACAATAAGCCCAGCTTTCTACAAGTATTTTTAACATACTCAGCTCTTAATCTACTTTTTAAATGGTGAAACTTAAGCAAGTATTCCATATTTCATTAGACAACAATTTCAAAGTCGTATTGGTTCCCCCATATCTAAATTTTGTTCAGTTAAAGAATCATATTCAATTCTTCTCTTACCTAAGAGCGGGACAAATTCTTTCTTTTGGCTTCCTGCAATATCACTGTATTTTTGATAACTTTTCTTCTATTATACTATGAAAAGCCTCACTATCTGCTACACTTGTTTTTAAAAGCTTGAATAACTGTTTCTTTGCAATTCTCCAATCTAAAACTGAATCCAGTAGAAACTTCTGATATTCATTAGACTTTCATTAAAGGACACACAGACTGCATCTATCCACGATGATGCGATGATATCACTATGGCATCTGTGGTGCAGGCTGGGGTTAAGAGACCTCATTACATGACTTTAAAGCAGCTTTTCATGACTAAAGTTTGAGATCTAATGGATCACCACGTCTCCTGTCACAAGGAGGGAATACATTTAAGCATCTAATCCCTGGATATGTTCTCAGCAAAACAAACACTACTGTCAACACATTCTAGGCACACTTCACTGATATTGCTACAAAGATAATTCCAGATACAGGTTTATCAGTATCATTTGCCCTTACCTGTAGAAATTGGGTTTTAACACTTTTGCCAGAACTTCCTATTTATATAACCAACTGCTTTGTATTCACTTTTACATTAAAATTCAAACTTCACATTCTTTAAGGTGAAGTCAGTGCAACACTTTTCACAAATGATTATTAAAGATATCCAATTGAAGCTATCTTGATTTTTTGGGCAGCAATTTTTAAGAATTATTTCTGGGGAGCATGATGGCATTACCTTCAATATCAAGATGTTATGTAGTGAGAAGACTTTCCCCCCAGCTGCCATTTAAAAAAAATTCACTATTTGCTCAGATGTGGCTGCAGCCATAAGGAGAATCCATCTTTTATCACACTCAAATGAAGTGTTCTATTGAGAAATAGAAAATAAAAATATGAAGTCTCCTCTGTTTGTCTTACTAGTAAGGCAAGATGTGTATCACTGCACAGAAGAACAACTCAGTCCTAGAGATCTTGCTGTAGCTTTGGTTTTTTGAGTTCTGTTTCACAAAGATTTTGAAATTATCTTATCTATCCTGTATAATCTGTGAAACACAACCCTTTCCCCAGAATAATGCTACTATAGAAGAGGCTCTTTGTGGGTAGAAAAAAAAATAATCTTCAGGGAACCCTGAAAGATGATCTAAGCTGCTAGAACACCGCATATGGGAAGCGGGGTCGCACTAAGGAAGTACCAAAGCGTTACTTACTGAATTGTATTTAGCCTTGAAACAGCAATCTTCCGTATACAAAAGAATCTCAGACGCATTCTGCAGACAAAATCGTTTTTCCTAGATCTCTGAACACATCGAGTAACTTCCCCCTTCTGTTGTCTTCATAAAACTATTCCTCTCCCATTTAAATCTGACAAGATAAACCAACTGATAAGACAAAGCCCTGAAAGAAAACCTCTTTGTCTGCAGGAAAGTTACAGCAATGCAGGAACAGTCCACAGGGATTGTAACTATGGGAAATATAAACCTCGGTAAACCACAGAGCGCTACACTCTCAAAACTGCCATTCTCTAAGCCTTGGATTTCATGTTGTGATCAGGTTGCATGGCACAGAGAAGAGATGAGAGGCCAGGCAGCAGATATGACACAGTGTTTAAACCACTGAAAAACAGGAGAAAGAAAAACATCTTTTTCCAAGCAGAAGAAGAGAGTAGAAGAAAGCAAAGAAAAAAAAACCCAGTCATGTTAAACAATAATTCAACTTTGGGGTGCACACAAAACTTGAACAAAATAGAAGTTTCTGGTTTTTACACTTTGTCTTCTTCTCTGCCCCAGGAAGATCCTTCCTGGACTTCACTCTGTTGCCCACAACTTAAAGAGGCAGTCCTGGATGACTATCTGGTAGTTGGCATTACACCATAGCAGCAGTGCCCTGGACTACTGGCACTGTTCCTTATCTTGGAATCCAATTAATAATTTCATATTTCGCTTCCAAATCCTCCACAGACAGGTTCTGCCTTATCTCCTGTTCTCTGCCACTGACACTCCTGCCCACTCACACCTCTCCTCCCTATCCTGACTTCTCACCACATTTCACTCCTGAGGAATTCCTCCTTCATGCCAACTGGAGTATCAGGCCCAACGCATTAACTTCTGAGTCACTTCTCCTCCAGCTGCTACAGATGATCAATGCTTCCCATGAGAAGTACTCATGATAAAACAGATAGAGGACACTACATAAAAAGTGCTCAAATTTGTTACTCACAAAGCAAGGGTGAACTACAGCTGCTGAAAAATGCAATCCAGATGCATAACGCTTGATTATGTTACTCCTTAAATAGCCACAATTCTTTCCATATCAAGCAAAAGGTGTTTGGGCAGAGACAATGGGAACTGCTGGATTGAAACTAGTGAAGCACAAGACAAGAAGTACCAGTATGGCCATTAAAATAGAGCTACACTCCACAAGCTCTTTGAAACACTAAATAAAAAAGTTGAAGCAGAAATCAAATTCTTCCAGGACAGGTAGTACTTCATACAGAGCTGAAATATTAAATGCAGTTTTCCTGATAGAGGAGAACCATAGAATTGTCTAGGTTGGAAGGGACCTTTAAGATCATCAGGTCCAACCATTAACCTAGCACTGCCAAAGCCACCACTAAACCATATCCCTCAAACCATATCTGCCCATCTTTTAAATACCTCCAGGGACGGTAATTCAACCACTTCCCTGGGCAGCCTATTCCAGTGTTTCATGACCCCTTCTGTGAAGAAATTTTTCCTAATATCCATCCTAATGTATGAGTAATCAAGAAATGGCAAAAATTGCAAGAAGTATGCACTGAAATGGAATTTTCCTCCTCAAAACGAGGGCTAATATGTGAGCAAATTACTGGCAGCAAAGGTTAATTGCTTTTTTACAAAAAAGGAGGGGAAGAAGGCTATATTGACAAAGATTACCACTTGCCATACTTTTCATGGGAAATTTAGCATCTGCTTCAATCATTTATAATGATTTGATTCCAACATCCTCAATTATTAATATTTACACTTGTAATGAAGATGGATTTGGCTGTAAGCTATTACGACAGTTCACCACCTCTCACAGGCTATGCTGAGCACAGCACTACTCCACAACACAGCTTCTTGATTTTGGTATCAGTGTAATACAGTGGTTTAGCTGAAGGTAAAGATTAAAACAGGACTCCTCCTATTTTAACAGAGGCTGCAAACAAAATGTTTTATTTGCTAATGAAAGCACTGATAAATTAAGCTATTGCCAAACCCAGAATGGAAAGCCTAACCATGTGGACAAAAGAGAGACTACTAATGCAAGACCAGCACTCCTATAAAGGCTCTAGGGATAGAGAAGTTGGTTATAATTGCTCTGGTGTTAAAACTGCATAGCTGAAAATTACCTCTGGAGGAACATGCTGTCCCTAGCAAGACTTTGAGATGTGGCCACTTTGTTTATACAGGAAAGTTAAATTTAAGTTATATTTCAGTTATATTTAACTTGTTATGAAGCTAGCTAACCTATGACTTCATAGTTATTTACTATCTTCACGAACAGCAACACTGAAGAGTCAACAGTGCACACAGCACTGACTTTAAAAACAAAAAACCCAAACCAAACCAAGCTAAATTCCTGACTTTAAATGTTTTAATTTTTTTGTTGTTGTTGTTAAAAAAAAAAATCCTTTTGCATTAAAAAGCAGTTTGGTGAGTATTTCCAAGCCCTCCACAATCCAGGGAAGTTCTGTGGGACATTAACTCAAACGAATGCAAAAAACAGCTGCCATTAAGAGATGACACATACTGATACTGCAGCAGCTCCCTTGTCAAAAGGAGCCTTTAAGCTTGTATTTGATGAAGCATCTCCTGATCTAGAAAAGTCAAAGTAACACATGGCCTGCTGTCAGTGGTAGTTTCACAGGTAGATCGCTTTATAAAAGAAAATGAACCAACGAAGACTGTTCCTCTCTGAATACTGTGGAATTAGGGTTATGTGAGCAAAATCCACAGGCTCCATTCAGTGCTACTTGTTGCTGCCCTGTTCCACCCTGTAGCTAAGGGAGGCTGAAGAGTAAGAAAGCAGAAGTACACAATTTTGAGAGTTATTTCCTAGACTGAAGTAGGTAAATTCTCAAGGTGCTACAATCATTGAGAGAAATGTACAAACTGTATAAATGCTGTTAAGATATACACCTAGAATTTTCTTTGTTTTTTATTGGCTTTTAACGTTCTACTCTCATATCCATTTAGTATCACCTAGCATTATTTTCTGATGTGTTTTTACCAGACTATACTTCCACATAGACACTTTCCAAATTTGGTGCATGCACACAGATAGGTATGTAAGCATGTACGTATATATGTTCATATTACATGCATATAATATATACATACATTTATATAAAAAAATATATATAATATCCTACATTTGAAACATTACACATACGGCCGAACATTCTATTTATTATACATCCCACTCTCTGTGAGGAATTATTCCACATCAGTCTTCAATGAGCTAGAAAAAAAGGATCTCTGGATTTAAATTTTAACTCTTGTAATGTAGGGATTCAGGCTTTATTCTTTTGTATTTAAGGTTTAGTCAATTTAAATGAGGCAAGCTTTAGTCTGAAGAAATGAGAGTGCTGTCAAAACATAATGAACATGACACACCAAGATGAAATACACAGCTGCTAGCAGCCCTACTTTGGCAGAGTTTGTCCTGAGTCTTTGCAACACTAAAGCAAGCATTTAAGTTTTGGCTAGGTATGCATGGACAGTAAGCTAAGGGTCCTCTCTAGGTACTCATGCATTTGTCTCCAACACTTTTTTCTCTGCCATTACTACCACCTACCAGCATGCCACCAGAACTTCATAATTCTTAAACCATACAAAAGAGGAGACCTCAGTCATGTACTTCACCTTTCTAAAAAAATCTACAGGGAAAATAAAACTTAAAATGCAACCAACTGGATGCATCATCACCCTAGGCATGGACTGTCTGAAGGGATCAAATGCATGCAAGACAGCATCATTGCAAAAATATCTGCCAAGAAAAATCATAGAATTGCAAAAAAATCTGTGAAATCTCTGCTGTTCAGATCTAAAGACTGTCGCAAAGACAGACTTCTTATGTTGTAGCAGGCCTCTCATTTTCCATCCCTCCAGTGTATTATAAAAAAAATGAAACATTCTTCATTAAGCTTTAACTGTATTTGCGAGTTAGATACATGTTCAGTGTATTGAACTCCAGTAACTGTTCTCACTTTTACTCTAGGCAATTTTGATTGATAATTTTTCCTCTTCTCACACAGGAGGAAATTAGTAGAGTTTCTACAGAACTAAGTAGGTATATTTCTATCTATTCTGTTCTCTCCTGAAACCATTGATTCAGGTTTAACTTATTATAGAGATAAATATTTAATTACCTAACATTAAAAAAAAGAGTATTAACCCAACTACTAACTCCAGAGTTGTACAATATTCATAAAATAGCTATATACAAGATAAAGTCTGCAATGCGTACGAAGTGGGCAGGCAGCAGAACGCAGACAAAAAGAACGCTCAGGATCATAAAACAGCCCACCACATAATTCTGCTTCATTATCCACAAAATGCAGTTTTTGCATCTTCATATCATACAACCTATTGAGAACACACTGATGGGTTCATTTAAATGCCACTGCTTCTTGAATTTCTTTTTTAATTTTATTTGTGTTCTGGGAAGGGACATAAACCAAGTTATTAGGTGAACAGCACGTTTGCTATCATACTGAGGTATTTAACTAAATTCCTCAATACACAAATACTAGTCTTTCAAAATAGAAAGATAAGTAGGAAGCCAGTACAAGAAGTAGAGGAAAAATACACAGGGCTGGCCTAAATCATGGCTAAGTATGATCATCTTTATTTTACATAATTCAGAAGAAGCAAAAAAAGGTAGAAATACCTCACTGGAAAAAAAAAATCAGGAGCCACAGTGGTGGGTTTATAATATTTAACAAGTGCTATCTTTAAAAAAAAAAGTGTCATACATCACACCTGCGAGATCAAAGCATCAGTAGTTCGGAGATGTTAACCAAATGAAGTGCCTTGACTTGCATAGCAGACAACACTGCAGAAGCCATTTGCATTAGACAGGAAATACGTACTTACTGGAAGCATGCCTATCAAGGCTGCAGCACAGACAGGAGGTTTAAAACACAGGTCTCACTGTGCTCTTAGCCTTCCCCAGAACTTTTGCATTAACCCATATCACTCCAGATTTTGGCTCTAGACTACAAGCTCCCATTACATCTCTTGGGTTAAGAGGATGCAGCCAGATGCTTCTTATTATGTTGGTCAGGATAGGGGCAGGATGTTTTTCACTGTGCTCCCTTGCTCATTATTAACAGCTTGGGAGAATCTGGGGGAGTGTGAGGAGCAGAGGGAGGCGAGCTGGGGCTGCTAGATGTCATTCACTGCTGCTGCTCCCTTCTGAGTCTCCACTCCACCCCCGGCTGGAGTGCTATCTGCCAGGCTGTAGCACAGACACTGTCAGAGGCAGTGCTTGCTGCTGGCTTTGTCCCCAGTTTAGGAGCTGGGCTGGTGTCCCATGGTTGATGCTGCTTACAACGCTAAGAAGTCAGATTCAGGCAAGGAAGTAGCTGAGGGGTCTCCTTCTTAGCCTTCCACCCACAGTTGAAATTAAGGTACAGAGCAAGAGCCTTTTCCACGCTTACTCTGGATTTCTACCCAGTCTAGCCCTTCAAAAAAACCTAAACAAAACCAACAAACAAACGGGTCCTCTTATTTCCTTTCAACAACATCTATTCAGACTCCAGGACTAACCACAGCCAATTCCCCAGGCCATTTCAGTACTGCAAGGGAGCCAAGCACATACCCTGAGCTTTCTGTAACTCAGTTGAAACTGAGGCCAGCATAGTTCAGAACTAAGATAAAACATGGGAGTGTCTCCAAACTACAGACGGAAGACCTGTTTATCTAGATACCTACCACAGTGAAACCCTCTCCATCTTATCCCCAGCTTTCTCATTCTATTTTCCACTTAAACCTACCACCTCTTGGCTTTCTTTGCTTTTTCCTTGCTGATGGTTGTTCCCAACAACCACAGCTCTGAGCACCACTGTTCATAACTCACCATATACCATGAAATTGGTGGGCCAGGATAAGCCAGACAGACCTCCTCATAGCATTGAAAGCGTTCCCCAAATAGCATGGAGAGTAGCTTTAGGGACTGCTTCTCTTGGCCAAGAGCATGCATGGTGTCAATACTTGATAAAGTATCAAAATGTTAAAAGTCTGCCATGATCTGAAATTATCCTGTCCTTATACATGTGCCCAGCCTAGAAAGTATGATGCCTCAGTAGATGTCTAGGAGACACCTCAAAAACAACCAAACCATTTCCAGCTGGGGGAAGGAAAGAAGAGACAACTTAGTCTGCTCTGCTTCTTGCTACAGAAGTTCTGCTTCATCTGCCTTTCAACCTCCTCAATTTGTTTGTCCCCATCAAAATAATTTATGTTGCCAAGGCTACTTTCACATAAAAAGAATCAGAGGCTTATTAAAATAAAAGTCTACACAGTATCCTTTATCACATGAAACACTGTCTGCTCTGCACTCCAGAGACTCTCCCCATGAGAAAAGCCACTAGAAGACAAGCTCCTAGAAATATTTCTCCCTACATTATTTCACCATTGTTATGACAGTTTTGAAGGGGTTTTGTGTTTTTTTCCTAGTTTTTTTGTTTGTTGGTTTTTTCCTACATTCTCCCCCTTTTTTCCTAATAATCATGAAGAAGAACAACTAAATTAATCATATCCTAAAATTTAAGGGTAGGAAATTGGGAGCTGCCTGAAGTACAGAGATTTTTACACGGTTTCGCTTTCAAACCCAGTAGTTCTCTTCTAGTTTAACCCCTAAAATAATTTATATTTATACCCGACTCCTTTCTGCTATAATTAAATAGAAACAACTCATTTTACTCGAAAGAGTAGTGAGTCCAGACGGGACTGTTTCTTTCCTCCCTTACTACATTTGGTAGCTGTCAACCTCCCAAAACTATGAGGGACCATACGATGATTAAATGTGTTGTCTTTAAACCTTTAACAAATACTACCAAAGACTCGAGGGGTGAGAACAGGTAATACAATGCCAGAGCAATGCACCTGACTGAAGAAAAACTACATTCCCAGATCAAACCTACTAGCAACAAAGAGCCTGAATTTTTTTTATTCCTACTTGGGCAGAATCCTAAAGCTAAACATTGATATGAAAAGTTATCTTTTATTTTCTGACTGAAGAGTTATCTACTTACAGACTAACTGCTAAATAGCTTAGTCTTCCTTACTAGAAAAGATCTAAGCTGTTAAGAAAGTTGCTAAAAAACTTCTACAAGCCATGTGTCTTCATTTTCCTATTTTAAAAATATAATTGTGCGAATTACAGCTTGTATTTGATCTTAAAATATTTTGATTATTCCTAGCTTATTATTGATGCATATTCCTGGAAGACTTCTGCCTTTTATAGAATGACGACTCTTCTGAAACTGGCAGACTTAACATTTTAGTTCACATTCACACCAAAAAAGATAAAGATTATAGCTCATCTGTAAATATTCACATCCCAAAAGCAAGCCACGTGTGTGGTATGTGCACGTGCCTGTACTTATATAACTTTAACCTTCTGGCAGAAGGTGGTCTACAGCAAGGGAATGCTAGAATAGAAACATTAGAAGAATACTGAGCCAAATTTTTTAAAAACGTATGAGCCTCATTTCATTATTCAGTGCTTCAATGCAACCTTTGTCACAGCACTATACAACCAGGACTAAACAGAAGAAAAGCAAAACAGAGTTTCATAGGACAAAAAACTGAAAGAAGTGACATGATATTAAAATAAAAATCTGTAAATTCACTCAAAGGAAAAATAAGAAAATACTAAAAAATCCTTTCTTTTGTCTTCTCTCATAAGTATCCTGGCCTCACCTTTTGTCTTATGAATAAGCTTAAGCAAATGATTCAACTATGTTTTGTTTCAAATTGTGTTACTCAGAGGAGGATCTTTGCCTGAGACCTGAAAGATGTGTATGTCATTTTTTACACAAACATTTTGCGAAGGCATGACACTAGTCATCTCTCAAATGCCACTACTCTGTTTGGAGACACTTAGATGGTGACACCTCCACCTTGACTGAGAGAGATGGCAGACAGTAGCTTAAAAAGAGCCCTTCATCTCTCCTGTAAAAGGCGCCATAAGCGTATGGGCACACTGTATTTCCAGTGTCTTGGAGGACACAGATACACTTGCCCACAGTTCCAGCCAAGTTGCCCCAGACCTTGCTGGACTCCTCATGAGGTGTCAGGAGAGCTGTATGTCAGGGAATTGCCACCGCTGCTCTTCAGCTTGGGGGAACTGCCTGGCTCCACTACGCAGTCAGGCCTGGGGCACCCCTGAGCTGGAAGGACTCAGCCTCCGTCACCTGAAAAATCACTTGTGGAACAAGGTTTGCAAATACCAACCCAGCAAAGCTTCATGCCTTTTACACCAAAACCCCCTTTTCTATAAACTTCACATCTTCAAGAGAAACACATAGTTATCAAAGAGATGATAGCCTACACACACAGGGCATAAGCAGGGTTCGCCTGTATTCACCAAAATCCCTGTTAATCCCACCTAAATACATAAGGCCTATCACCACTTAAGAAACAAATGCTTCACAGGTTTTGAAAGAGAAGCAGGGACAGTGAGTGCTTCCCAGTGAGGGGCACCTTCAATGCTCCCCCTCCCACATACTGATGCCCAACTGCCACACTATCTTTAAAAACAGCTGGAACAATGGTGAAACAGTACAGCTGCAGGAGCTACCATCTTAAGCAACTTTATTCAGCAGAAAGCAGTTTCCGATACAACAATAAAAACAGACTTCCTTTTGTTGCAGCCAAAGGGGAAGGGGGGAGGGCATGCAAAGGTATTATTCTCCAGCAGACGCACTCTCCCAGTAAGAGCGCACTCTCCCAGTAAGAGCGGAAAGTCCTAAGCACTGCCACTATTTAACCTCTTGAGAACCAGAAGTCAGGATACACATCCACAGATTGGAAAGCACTGCCAACGATGAAGCACAGTTGCCTACTGAACATTTGACACATGAGGGAAATGAGCTTCACCCTTTCTACAGCACTTCGGCATTAACTGCAGTGGTTTACCTCTCTCTCTCCTTTCCTCTTATATACATGAGAGTTGCCAAAAAATTGTAATAAATGCCTAATTTTAAACTAAGCAATATGAAATAAATTTGAACACTTTCTCTAAAGGAATTAACACAAATAACAGGAAAGGAGCAGGTCCTGCTCCTTTTTACTTCTGAGGCAAGAGGCAATTTACATAAGTATCACAACTTCCATACAAATAATAAACATTTTTTGATTAACATTTTGTACAGTCTTTTGCTTGGATATAAGTAGTAAGTAGTACTTAAGCAGTTAATACACTGGAATTACGAAGAAGTTAAAGTCACTATATAGGACAAAATATGGGTGTTTGAAAACTATGTCCTTTACTGGTTAGGAGCCTGAATATGAACAATTAAGCAGTAGGCATTTAACCTCAAAACTATGTTTGTTCCCGAAGACCTCTGGCAGCACCATCAGTGCCCCACATTAGAGCATACACACATTGACTGCAGTTTAGAAATTTAGCTTGCGAACAAAAAACCCCCTCTCTTCACTGAGACCCATATTCTCCTTCCCTCCCACTGTCAGCTGACCAAAAGTTTTTTAATTAAATCACAATTAAGAATCTAGAAGCACTATTTTCCCAGGGAGAGGAGAAAAAAAAAATTAATCCTTTCACTGTGCCCATTCAGCTGTCGGTGTCTGTTGAGCCTGACGAAGAGGGCATCAATTAATGCCAGCTATGGCGGCTTTCATGAAGAGGCTGTTTGTTCAGTAGGAACCAGCCGTCTGCAAAGTCATGCTGAAATATAAGCAACCAAACACTCCATGGTCACAACGTCAAGACATCACTGGATATATACGTGCAGACAGCCAGGTGGCATTCCCCATGAGTCATATGGAACTATAACAAATTAGAATCTTGGAGTTCCGAAACACAGCTACATCCCTTTAATAGCAAAACAACAAACAACCAATATAAAAAAAGCTGTATGTCTGGTCTTTCTTTTTTCATGATGAAAAATTAACTTACATAACTGATATAACTGTTGATTATTATTTTTTATTTAACAAGGCTTCATGATAAATTTAATAGAAAAAAAAATGAAGTGTGTGCTGGCACACAGCTGACACCACTTACAAAACTACAGAAAGTACATCAATGACTTCTTCCGACCACAAATCTTTCTTAGATATACAGTATCTACGCTTAAAAATTAGCTGTGTATCTATACTCGTATAACTACACAGGCATATTCTCCCTTCTACACATGTAGTTGCAACACAAGGTAGAAGTCTTTTACTGGTCCAGATTTTCCCAGACGGAAATAAAAATAAACCGTGAGAATATAAACTATCTTTTTCAACTGTAATTGTGTACTAACAAAGCTACGTCAGCAAAATTAACTGACTAGCTACAGCTCAAATAATTACCCCTGTATAAAACCCAGTGCGTAGACTGGGTCTGGGAGCAAACTTCAGCTCCATGCGGCAGTACACCTACTGAGAAAGGCAAATTATTACACATGCAGATCACACTCCTTTGCTGCAAAGTCACAGTGAGGTAATTGGAAACGTCTGAATAATCGCCAGTGAAGCAATTCAAACATCTCCAGGCATAGTCATCAGCAGGTATGACAGCACAAGGCTTCTAACATCCAATCGCTCTCTTTATTTTTTTTTTGGTAATGCTTAATCATCAAGCACCACACAAGCCAGGAAAGATCAGATGATTTGTGTGTTTCAGTTTGCTGCCACAGACCTGGCACTTACATATACATGCACATTTATACTATTAAAAATAGTATAGTGCAGTATTAAAAACAGTTTCAGTGGTGTATATTTCAAGTGACTGGATTACTCAAACAGTGAGGTCAGAAACAAATTACTAGGCTGTCCCAAATAAGTACTGATAAAATGTTCATGTTATGCCACCAAATGTTCCCTTCCCCCTGACATGCTATGCCACTTTAATGATCCAAGTATCCAGATCTCTGAACCAGAAATATTGTATAACTTTAGAATTCCTTAAGCCTACCTAAGATAGGTTTTCTGGAGATCAAAACACAATAGTGCCGGGTTGCAATCTCTCATACAGGCTCTGAGAAGAGATGAGATATGTCGTGGTTTTGGCCAAATCAGCCAATGGCCAGCAATAGATGCTACCCCTCAACCTCTCATACATGGAGCGGAGGAGGAGAGATAAAGAGAGATTTACAAGTTTAGAAGAAACTAAACTACTTTAATGAAATATTAATAATAAAATAAAAAGGTAAATAATTAAATAGATACAGTATATACAAAACTGTATCAAGCTCTCAGGATGACGTCACCAGCAGGCACTGGGGAAGTCCCAGGCTGGACTCAGCGATGGGTGGGAACCAGGTCCCACAGCTGGAGTCAGGAATACACGGATCGGGATCAAAAGCAGATGAACAGGCAGGGTGCCCCCCGGACATAGGCCATTGATGGAAGAGAGCTGACCCTCTGGTCCCTCAGCTTTTATACTGAGCGTGGGGGAGATGGGATGGAATACCCCTGTTGGTCAATTTCGGACCACCTGCCCTGTCCACTCCTCTGTGCAGGTGGGACTCCTCTGCACCCCTCTGCTTCCAACTCTCCAACAGGGCAAATAATGAAGTTAGCTGACCTTGGTTGTTATAGCAATAAGTATGAGCCCCTCTGCATGCCATTCCTTGGCACAGAGTGTCTTATCACTCTGAACAAACCACTTTAGACACAACATGCTGTGAATTTCAGAGAGTTAGAAGAGGTCTAGCTAAGAAGTAAAATTACTAAACAGAAAGTTGGTTCTGTTTTACCTCAAACCAGGACAATATGTTATTCAGGGAGAGGGGAAGTCTTCTTTTCTGCAATGGTATACTTCAAGCTCTTTCCCACATATGGTGACCCAGCACAACTATAACACAACCTGACCTTAAATTTATCCACATCTAATGAAAAACTGCTGAGTGAAACTGGAAAATGAGTTGTTTTCCTAGCAAAAAAACCCAATACACATTCAACACCACAAGTCTCCAAGCAGAGCTCTAATGAAATAAAATGTACCTCCAGGAATGAATCTAGTCCACAAAATCCATCGATAATTTGTCTTTACCCAGATTTCTCTCTCACAAGTAATGTTTTAGAGAAACTTGGAATTTTCAGGACCGAGCAAGCTTGGTTTCTTTTATAGTTCTCCTGATCCCCTCAGTGGCCAGTAACACCCTATTTCCTCATGAAAATGCAAGAACACAGAAACCAGGCAAAAAAAAAATTTAAAATTAACTTTTATCCCTAGTATTACTTTTCCATACTAGACTTAATCTATACAATGATACAGTATCCCACAAAAATACACAGAAAAGACAAAGTCCATCTTAAACACAGCACAGAGTATACAAGCAATTTATGAAAACAAATTTTGCATATAATTTGCCCTGTAAAAATGTCCATACCAGGCAAGGAATATTTTACTACCAAAGTAATGTACTAATTGCTCACAAATAGAAGTAGGTCACAGAGAATTCAGGAAAGCTAGTGTCAGTGACTCAGCGTAGGAGAAAAAAAAAAAAGAAGAAAATGAGTGCAAGGATATGATTTATAGTGTGCAAATAGCTATGAGCTAATATTCTGAAGAGGAAAAATTTCACCATGAAGATTTGTTTAATTCACCCTGGTGTGTCAGGAACAAAGCAACACATGAAATGACTAGTAAAGCAAAATCCACTGTAGAGACAAAAAAGCAAGCAGTGACAATCACAGTTAACATTTTCATTTTGAACACATCTGTTAACTTACTCTCCACAGCTATGAAAGCCTACCTGATACAACAGCAGCAATAGCTTTAGGTGCCAGATCTAGCAGTGCTGCTGGCAGTAACGAGCAACGTGAGATGCTACAGGAAATAATGCCTGCCAAACTATGCAACACAAGATGGTATACATCTATATTAAAACTTAACAGTTTAAACAACATCTGCTTCAATATAGGCAGGATTGCAGCCAAACCAAAGGAGAGGAAGTCAAAGTAAGCGTGTTGTCAACTGTTATAACTATATGATGTAGTATGTGCAGTTATTCTTCAAGCTCTAGATTCTGGATTTATACAATGACTCCAGAACTCCCAAGTTTTCAGTATTTGAGGGTAGCGTTTTGTTGTTGCTGGTTTGGTTTTTTTGCTTTGGGGTTTGTTTGGTGATTTTCTTGGAAGTTCAAGAACTATTTTGGCAGTGGAGACGTAACTCTCCTACAAAAAGCCATCTTACATTGCTTATGAACTGTTAATTACACAAAAACTAATATCAGACATGAGCAATGCAGTACAAGAAAAATTAGAAAAAAATCTCACATTTTTTGATTCCACGGATCGCAACTGTTTTGAATTAGAATTTGCGCCTATGACATATGCTGGATTTAGACCTAAGACACTCAAATTGTCATTAAAACAGTACCATGCAATCCATAATGAGTAAATTTCCCCCTTTCTTCAACTTGAAATACTACCACATCACATTCCTCAAATTCTCTAAGACATACTACTACGCTAGCAATTAACTTTTAATGTGGACAAGCTAATACCAAGACTACCCACACATTTCAGTATGCTGAATTGCCACGAGGTTACACCACCATCATTATCATTCTAACACTCACATCACTGATTCCACCACAGAAAGCAGTCTTACAGATTACCAGTCATCTTAAGCAGCACAGGTGAAGAGAACTGAAAGTTGAATCTACAGTTTAAGATGAATCCAGTAGTTTTAACACGACTACTCTGCTCCACTGAAAACTTGCTTTGGCGCAACTTCCACATACTGTCTGTTTCATGTAATGAAGAGGAAGTACAACACATAGCATTCTGTGATCTTCTAACCATCTCAGCAGCAAGGAAGGACATGCTGAGAGCTTGAACATTAATCCCTAATTTCCTGGATTTTGCAAAATAGAGGCCCCAAACCTCTAATTTGGTTCAGTTTAATCAAACATTAGATTTTCTATTAACATAAGCTCTAGCTCAGCTTTTCAAATAATCATTACAACCACCTCAAACAGACTACGTTCAGCTTGAAAGCCAAATGTAGACATACCTCTGAAAGACAAAATAACGTCAGCAAAAGCCATTTCCCCAGACGTCTTGAATATAAAAGAGTAGAGACAGTTGTTGGGATTATACTTTCTTCAATTCATAACTGCAAAAATCGCCACTACCCATATAAACAGATTTTTACCTTTGAAGATGTAAATTAAACGATGAAACACATTCACATAAATCAATGTTAACATAATCACATGCTTTTTAATAATCTCCCTTCTACAAATGCATAACTAAATATTAAATCAAAATGATTTTTCAGTCTTTCAAAACCTCGAGAAAGTCTCTGCACGTAATGGTAGCACACAATTTAGAAGGGCTGGACAACTAGTTTGATGTACATATGGGTGTGTGACCAATTAAAAAGTGACTGATTGTTTTCGCAACCTAGCTAAAATTTATTACAGACCTCTGACTTGTTTTTATGGGGATGTATGATCTCTTGCTTCATTGTGACTAGCATAAATTTAGCTGATAGAGGAACGTAGTGACCAACAAATTTTTAAAAGTGACCAATAAAAAAACCTCCAAGACTCTTATTGGTAAACTGGCATTCAACAATTCCCACAATCTGGTGAAATAGCAATGTAATCTGATCATCTCTTCCTTCCAAAGTGTTCCATTAGATCTCACACGATTGTGGAGACTGTTTACTGATTGACACAGATTCTTTATTTCTTTATATTCTTCAGAGAAATAGCTGCTTCAGAATTCTTCAGAAAAATCCGCTAAATTCCCAAGAGTTTCTGTAAGACTGAAGTTGGACTGAACATTACATTATGACACTCATAGGTTTGATATGACAGATAGACAGTGAAAACATCACCCATTCAGAGCTCTAAAAACAAGTTACGGTAATAATTCCAGAAAATAATATTCTGCTTCTAAATTCTGACTATTCAGTATGTTGTATTAGCCATATCTTTAAAATAGATAATGTAGTCACTCTCTCCAACAGACAAATTCTGGTCTTCCAATTCACTAACACCTCCCAGCACACTTTATCACTGTAGGAAAGTAGAAACATGTAATTCACAGGTGGTGGAGACAAGAATCATACTGCAATGTGATACAAAGGTACACGTCATATCCTTTACAAGTCTAGATTTAATAGTCAAAATGCCTGCAGCCATACCAGCTCGTGCTACGATTTTGTCACATCTCAGGCTACGCAGCATTAGGTTAACTAGCTGCTGCAGGAAATGATGATGATCTCTGACTCAGAGCTAAGCACACACCCCAGTATGGTGCTGCAGGGCACAGAGCTGTTTTGCAGATGAATTTAGGCTGCCAACCACGTGAGATCACTAGAGATGACTGCTTTTGGTAAGTGGAAGGGTAGTCAAGCATGCACTTGTGAAAAAAACAACCAAACATTCAGAAACCCAGATCAACTGAAGGTGCCTTCTTCACTCTTGGGTTGCACTTCAAGATCTCAACTAGCTAATTAAACAAAAAGTTTAATCATTTTGACAGCATATTTGTATTAAACAAACCCCTGGTTACCTTAAGCTTTTCTCTACCAAAGCTTCATTTAAAACTAACTTGTCTTTGATGGAATCAAGCTACTGAAAGCTACCCAAACTAACAAAACCAGGTCTGTTACATACTAAGTATACACAATTCTATCATTCAAGAGAACATCACTGACAATTAAGTGCAATGAGGATATTTTGAGATTAAATATAGGAATATATAATTATCCAGTTTAACAAATGAAATTCTTATCAAATCGCAGGCCAAGAATAAAAAGTAGGTAAATTATACTGATAACCTCTTCAGAAGGTTATCACCAGTGGGTATACAAAGAGAAGCATGGAAGTTCACTCTCTTGTTGAGGCAAACAGGTAGCATGAGGCCACAATACAGATTAGAAGTCAGATTTTCACGTTCAAGAAACTAAATCATACCCTCAAGATACATACAAATACTTTCAATAAAAAGAGTACTCCGTATAGTTCAATACTGTCATTACATAAATTCAGTGTGTTGGGAAAAGGGAAGGGAAAAAAATTCCAATAAGCCTTAAGCAAAACTATCATCTTGAGAGTGTTACAGTAAGGTACCTTCCAGCTTACTTCAAACAAATCAAATCAACTGAAATTAATAATCCATTATACTTCCTTGAAAATCTTGCAAACCACTAAACTCACCAAGTACATTAATGATGTTGCACATTTTCTATTCCAGTATTAAAAAGCAGCAAGTATGTGAAAAAATAATCTGCAGCTTTTGTTTTCTACACATCTTTTTTCTTCTAGGACAACATATGAAAACAGGTACTCCTGTCTGCGTCCCTACAGTCATTTGATATTCCTCCCAGCAAAAAGAAACTAACTATGCCACTACAGGTAAATACAATGGTCCTTTCTGGTTGAAAAACTCTTTGGAATAAATGATAATTTATTTTAGATGCTCTTACTCTAGATTTATCTAAAACTACCTAATGACTGGATATTAATTTGTTGTGTGTGTTCAAAACTGTACAGTGATTTCAGACTGTAACCTTCCTCCTTTCCGCTGCAGCAGAGTCAATTTGCAGAAACTCTGAAAAACTGGAGTAAGTCAGCTTTGTTCAAAGACTTCTGAAGATAAACTGTCTTCCGTCTGTGAGAAACCCCCACATTTTATACTCTGAAGAACAAAACCACTTGGTCCAACATGCAAAAGAAGTGGTGAGAAGCATTATTACTCTTACATACGCAATAGTGCTATGAGTCCTCATTGTTCTAGACATCATAGGAACACAGCAAATGACAGCTTCTGCTGGAAAGAGCTTATACAGTCCAAAAACCCAGGCATAACATGTAGATGAGACAAACATCTCCAACAGGTTAGAATAGGGTGTGGATGAAGTAAGGTGACAGAAAAGGGGGTGTGTACTACAATTTTTGTCCATCAGGAAGAGTAATCACCTCACTACTCATCCGGCCCATTACCTCATTAGCTAATTTAAGGTTTCTGTTTGCATCACAGCAGAAGTATGCCTGAAGAAGTGATGTCAGAAAAGATAAAATCACCATTTCTGCAGTTTTGAATTTTGTTTGGAAAATGTCTTATGCCTTGTGAACACCACTGTCAGAGGATTCAAGAAAAAAAATGTGAGACTGGTCCAAAATCTACTTCAGTCTTGTTATAGCTGTAGCCATGTCACAAAGCCAGGAGTAAATTTACCTTCCACATCCGTTACCCATGTTCTCTAAGATTTTTTTTATGAGGCAACAGTAGCCCTCACTTTTGACAGGACTTATAAGAATCCGTTGCCCAATAAATGCGGAAATCAGTAGATTAATGGGAGTTGTTCTCATAAAATAATGAAAATTAAAACCCAAATGCCTTAAAAACAAAAATCTGATACTGCACACTTCTTATACTAAGAACATAAAGCACCACATTTCTTCCAAATTGTATTATAAATTATTGTATTTTAACTACTTGGACTTCCATTGTATTTGAAGTGAAAGTCCTATACTTAGTTGCTTTCACTTATCTTGAATAGTTATGTTGATAATATTTGCTGCCTTTGCCCTCAGGATGGCTATAGTCTAGTGGTAAGTGAAGTCATCCACTCATGGTTTATGAGTTTTATGTTTATGGAAAATGTTGGTACCCGTAAGAAAAGAGGTTTTGGAAAAATAAAAAGTTTACAGAGAAGAAAAAGTATTTTTTACAGCACAAACTGTTCAAGTGAAATGTCTGTAAGCGTGTACGAAAACTGGAGTGAAAAATGTGTCTCCATCTTTGCTTTTTGGCTGTGCGGCATTACGTGCATTGCTACTGTGCCTCCAAAGAGGCCACTATGTGGCACAGAACACTGAGCCAGTTCTCAAACTTTTATCCCTCCTCTGACACTTGCAATGTCCATAACTAAAAAATGTTTTTTTCATATGACTTTTTCCATAAAATAGAGTAACTACAATGACTTTCATAATTTTGTGTCTTCTGTTACATGCATATTTAATATGCGTAATTTTTTTAGAATAGCAACACCTTTGTTTAAAAACAGAATGATGCTTAGAATGTAACTTCAAATAATCTAAAGCTTGGCAGATATTCTAATATTCTACATGCATACACTACCCCTGTACTAAAACTATGTTCAGCAACATCTCGTTTCATTAGGGTGCTGGATTTCTAGCATACACTGGGTGTTCCTGCCCCATATGATGTTCTAGTTCCTGGACCTTGATCCAGGACTTGATTGTCCGTACTGCATACGCTTTACTTCGTTCCTCTACTATGTTTTGGAATGATCCAACTATTACCTACAAGATGAAACTTTGGCTCTACAGATCATTTCTTAGATCTACATAAACAAGACTAATAGTATACTTTTGCCTCCCACTGCACTGCAGTCTTCCAACAGCATCTCAGCAGAACATGTTCCTTCATACAATTCCCACACACTTCCATCTTTTCAGACAGCCCGGCCCATCCAAGAGAGAAAAGCAGCACACAACTCCCCCCACCCATGTCCTCCTCCCACCCACACACGTTTAACACTCCCACAGGGACCTGGGCCAAGTGCTCCCAGCATGCACAGAAGCCACACCATGCTGTTGGCCCGTAGGCAAGCTTTATGGGGCAGGTGCCTTTTAGAAAACACAATGTTATTGTTCCCTCAGTATGACTTGAAGGGAAAATTCATTTTTACATACCGACCAAGGCAGAAAACACAGAGAGCCCCCTTTGGATCTCTCTTCAGATTGTTTCTTTCTATTAATATCCATCTGTTGACCCTTGGACTGGATTTAGGCAGTCAAAGTCACAAAGAACATACAGAATATTTTTTTATGTTTATAAGAAGACTGTCCCAATGTCTTCAAGGCCATTACTAAGGTTAGTGGGAGAGACAATAGGATCAGCAATAAATCAGTACTGGTAAAACACAGCTCACTTAAGGAACAACAAGAATCAAAAGAAAGCTCACCAAAACAGCGCTAAACCTTTAAGATTTTCTGAAACTTGTCAATAATTAAACACACACATTGCCTTGACTGGGAGGGACAAATTACTAAATCTCTAACATTATTACTCTGTGTCTTGTTTCCTGTAGACTGCCAGAGCAGGTGATCCTACTGGTTTCTTCTTGCCTTGTAATTTATGAATCAGAAGAAGGAAACACATGATGGTTAAAAGGTATTAATTTACAGATAATGCTGAATGCTTAGGTCTGACCCACACAAACAATTTGCATATTTAATAAAATAACTTAGTACATTCATATACTGTAGTATGTTTTACATTTCCCTTAAAACATTTCCTTTACAGAAAAGGAAAAAAACACAAAACAAAACAGTTCACTGTTTTAGGATTTGAGGAAGACACGTAAGAAAAAAGTGTGAAGAATCTTAGTTTTCAAGCCTGGGGAAAAAAAAACAAAACAGGAAGAAGTTTCATTTTTTGGTTTTGAAAATTTTTCCACCAACAGAATTAGAAGCCTTGCAAAAGATGATAGTATTTTGACATCTGGCAAGACAGAATAGCACATGAGACACAATCAAACAGTAAGTAAAAAAAAAACTAGATAGAACTGTATTTCCCAACAGAACTCATGTTCTCTCATTAGTCACAGGTCACAGATGGGGAGCAGATGCCTCCAAACACAACAGTTCCATCATCAAAACATGGCAGAAGGGCCAGGGAAGAAGCCAAATCACCAAGCCTCAGGTAAGAAAAAAAATAAAAAAAATACAAGCTTACTTATAAAGTGTGTTACATATTTTCTTTGTCCCTTATGTGGAGGAAGCAAAAGGAAGATGTTCTGGTAAAACTTGATGGTACAGTGAACTGACATAATCATCCTTTTGCGTGGGGTGTTCATAGACAAGGTGAATAGAGCATATTGGACTCGTCTGACTGCCTTTACTTCTACTATTACAGCACTTATGGAAATTCCCTTGACATACCCATGAGTAAGAACAAGCTAGACAGGCCTAGACTCACTGAAAAAGCATATTTGTAAAACAAATGTACACAATCTACTTTTTATTAGTTAACTCCGAGAGGGTTAACATTATTATCACAAAGGATATTACTTAATTATGACTTCTCACTGAACAGCATTGTCAGATGAATGAGTTAACATTTAAGCATCCTCCTTCCAGTTTCCATAAAAGGGAATAAAAAAAGCTATGTGTTGATTTACATTATGAAAACTGTCCTGACAACAAAATCTGGTAAACACTAAGGCATCTGTTGGTAGAAACATAAGTCTGATTTATTCTTATCATCGGTATCTAACTTCTGTTTCATCAAGGACTGGATTATTATGCTTATGTTTGAACCGTGTTAAATTGGTAAAGATATATTTATCATCTAAAAATTCTGATAAACATTTTTGCCTTCTCTCAGTCAGCATGGACTGTAATCAACATGTGCAAATCTGTCTCTTGTGAGAAGTAGGATTCTGCTCAGAAGCTGTGCTGAATCTCGAACAGGATGGGGGCCCAGCAGCCCAAATACACAGTGTTCCCAAACGCATGCAGGAAAACAGCCAGGGAAAATAAGGAGAAGTCTATCCTCCACTAGTGTTACAGTTGTGAACATCTTCAGTGCTACTTAAAACAATCACAGATAACAAGTACCAGCATTCAAACAAAGAAACTTTTAATTTATTAGCCCTCTCAAGTTGAGCTCCAGATGAAACTGATATTCATAGAATTACCTCTACATGCACACAAAAAAAGTTATTATAAAGAGAATCCTTCCCCTCTTTCTTAAGGGAAAAAGAGATAGGTATCATGGTGTTTCATAATGTAAACATTATACTAGTTTGAATTAGTCAAGTTCAAAAAATTCAAAGAAATAAGCCAGCTTCTATCAGTGCTGGAACAGAGCCAAGAATCTTGTTCAATTTGGGGAGACAAGCCACATTTTCCAGAAACGAAGACTGTAAATGGCTGCACTTTGGGAATTTTCAAAAGCTATCCTATGAATGCACACTACAAACAGCATAAATACCCTCATAGATGGAAAAGCTTCTATCCTATTTCTGCCTAGATGTGCCTTTGAATAAAGCACAACTAAGAAAAATAAGTTTTTCTGATTGTTGAACTAACCTCCTAGGATCAATCTCATTCAGCTTCTCAACAAGTATTATTTTACAGCTACTGCTTGAGTATTTATGTATATAAATGTCTGTCTACCCTTATGTTTGTGTATTTATTTACAGTCTGTACAGGGTATGCATATATACTGATACACATAAAAAAAATATTGGTAACTTTCCTCTCCAACCCTGCAACAGGTAAGTTTACATTCATGGAAGTCTGTGGAAACAAAACCCAGGAATTTTGTCAGACAAAAAAATTTCACACTGATGTTTTCCCTTAATGACATACACAAAAGAAAGAAGCATCTTTTGCAACCACCTTACTACCTTGAGAGAAAGAATGTTTTTATAAACTCTGCAATACAATACTATAATCAAGCATGAAGAAGATTGAGGGTACATACATTTTTATTGAACTAAATTATTTCAACGCGTAACACTTTGCATTATTATTTGTTCCAGCAAATTAAGCAGCATTAGGTATGGTATTTCTTAATAATCAAGACCCTTGGCTTTACATAGGGCTATTTTACTCTACCCAGCATTAACAGAGATTTTTAAAATTGCTTACATGAGAACATTTACATAAACTAATTTTCTAAAATAAAACTGAATATATGTATGCTTGATTTCCCCATAATTTATTTGGATGTTAATAACTATGTTTTAAACCAGTGCATCTAGAAAAGACAGACACTTTGATCATATATAAATAGCCATTTCCCTACCAGTAAGCAGTGCCTTATTTGACATCATTTTCAACATTTTTATGAGGGGGCAAAAAAAGAGACCCACTACTGGGTAACCTTTTAACTATTTTTCTTAAATGTGTGATTTGAAACCTAGGTTAAAGCCAAATGATAGAGATCAAAAGCAGGCTATTGCATGCTAGAACATCTACATAATTACTGCATATGCAGAAAAAAAGAACGGGTGGGTTAAGGAAATTGCAGCAGTTTTTACTTTCTAATCACCAAACTGAACATGCCAGTATTTCATGGGAATAACAGATTCTACTTACAATACTTATTATCATATTTCAAGAACAATAGAGCATGACAGTTTTCCTTATTCATAAACAATCATTTAGGTAAGACCACTGCTAACTGAAATAAAAAGCGAGAAAGCTGATATATTTATTCTGGCATGACCCCAATACTTTTATACTCATCTGTCAGTGGCAGAAATACCAGTAACACATAGTTTTTGTAGTTCTGAAGTCACTCTATTGGGTAGATCAATCTGGGAATCGTTCTGGTTTATAGTAACTGAGATACATTTATATTTACTGGGAACCATGCCAAAAGGAGTTTTCTGGTTTACTACTATTCGATTTGGTTTGAGCATTTTAAATAAAACCACAGAACTGACCTACCATGAGATTTAAGGCTGCACTGGAAGTTTTTTGCTTTGTTGTTTTTTTTAAATCTCTGCTTTGTTCAAGTGGAAGTCTACTGAAGTAGATCTAACTAATACTATTATGTAGCAACAGTATATAGAATAACCAGTGCAACAACAACAAAAAGAAAAAAAGGACTGAAACATTAGTGCTGAGAAGTATGTGGACTCAGAAATTGATAGAAAAATGCAAAGTATATTAAGTGTGAGTGATTCTCCTGATACATCTCTACCAGTGTACATTTCAGTCGCATCAAAAATCAAGTCAAGTAACCATGCACAGTGTTATGCAGTAGACCCCCACATCAGATGAAATTCAGAGTACAATATACGACACTTGCGTATTATGTCTAGGCACAATTTTATGTATTAATGTTATACATTCGGGGGGGAGGGGGGCTTTAAAATTTCACAATTACTGCACTTAGTGAATTTGTGAAGGTTCAGAGGCAAAAATCCTCTGAAAGGTTCCCAAGAGAAAATCCACAAGCAGTCACTGAATGTACAACACCTGCTGAATAAGGCTGAGTCAAAGATAAGTGAACTTTCTGTTTTCTGTCAGTTTGGGAAATACAGATGCATGTGTCCTGGTGCCATCACAGTGTTCCTTCCAAAAAGTCTGCCTCTTACTAAACCTTTTTCTTATGACATGTAATGTGACATCCTGATCCAGGTCTCCAATGTACAGATAATGTGGCAATTCACACAGAAGAAATGCAAGCAACATTAAACAGTTTTACACCACTACTAGTGTGACACATTTAGTAAGCTTCATTAAAAACGTTCAACCTAAACCAATTAGCAGTATCTTCATATTCGAAACACAGTGGCTCAAAATATTGAATGATTTCATGTCTCATAACTAACCAAATCATTAACACTGATGTTTCCAACTTTGCAAGCCACGCACACTGACATGTGTAACAAATTCACAGGCAACATACCCTAAAATCTGCTTATCTGACCAACATTTCCAGCTTTTACAACAAACTACCAGAGGCAAGCCCAATAATCAGTACGCACAGCCACACAAGTAGCTACTGCTACCCGAAGCTTGGAGCGCTCTGACAGAAGGTGCAGCAGAAGAGGCAACTATTAACCACTGCATGAGTGAGCTCCTGTGTGCTTAAAAATTACATTTTCAGAAGGATCAGTTAACTTCTAATACAGCAAGAACTGTAATGGCTCTGTAGAACATTAATAGCAGATATAAGCCAAATTCAAATGGAGTGGGAGGACTGAATCTGTGCAATGTGCCCACATCATGTGATATGACCCCACTACCACAGCTCATGAAGGGACTCTGGGCTATCATCCGTTTGATTCCCTGGGTAAGAAAGACAAAGACTGTCTCCTACTGTGTAACTGTACACATTTACCACAACGATGAATAAATAAATAAATAAAGTTAGAGCTTCTTTCAGCATGTTCCAGCACTTTCCTAAGCTTCTTTTTTATTTTGCTCTTATTTCAGCTTTCCTCAGTTTTTCTACAGTAATATCCTTTGGTCAAATCCTAAAGATCTCAACTAAATTCTAACAAAATAAGATTTTTTCAGAGTAAAAACTAAGCAAAAAACAGGAATATGACCAGATGAATCCTCACCAGTCTGGCTGAAACTAAGAAAAAATGATGGCTCATTTGAGAAAACTGATTGTTGCCAACATTCAGATTGTAAGCAGAACTTGAAATACATTAATTGCTTCAACAAAAATACTGGCCAAGTAAACCAACCAGAATAAAAACTACACATTCACTTTGACGGTGAGACAGACTATCCCTCTAACACACAGCTCTTACTGTGAATGAAAGGAAATAAATTACCAAGATACATTAACATTTCACTATGTAGCACAGAAAGCAGTGGGATCATTAGTTCATCAGATTAACTTCTAACAAAACATAGTCAGCGACAATGTGTTTTGAAAGCATAGATAGCCTGCACGGACATATTTCTTATTCCCCCCAGTTTTGGGATAACTATCTTCTCTCTAAACTTCTTCAACATCTATTAGGATAATACCTCCCTCTTTCTTGCATGTAGGAATTTTTAGGTGAATAAAGAGGTGAAGTTCTTCAAATCACCACACTCCGTAACATACGTTAAAAATAAAACAAATAGAGCAAAAAGCAACCCTTTAACTTTTAACTGGTGTCTACTCCTATGTAACAGAAGTAAAATAGCTCAAGTCGGAGCACTGACGGATTCAGCTGGCACCAACACAATCACACTTCATTTCTGTGGCTGCTTTTATGTTAATAGGTGTGCTTGGTTTTCTTATGTCATCAACAGGACCGCCTTTAATGCCTATTATTAAATAAAACAATCCATTTATAATATACTTACACATAACACTATGTTGACAAAAGAAAAAAACAAGATCTCTACAAGAACCAATAGCGAGAGTTTACATGAAAACTTTAAAAATCACTGCATCCACTCAAACTAGCAATTTGGAGAGGTTCAAAAAGCCTGCTCAGTACTTTCCAGGAAACATGCTGTCCCCAAAGTAATAAAACTACAGCAAAGTTTGACAACTCTATTCTCTGAGTTTCCACTAAAAGTTATAATTTTCCTTTGTTTTTAATGTTTCAGAAATGGTTATGAACTGTTAGAATGTATGAATTATTACTTTATGATTGATGAATATTTTAATCCCATATCAGGAAAGTCTCAATATCACTTCAGTGACTGTACACAAATAACACAAAGTTTCAACACAAATCACCCAGGAATCTACTGTGGCTGAGAAGCAACTGGGCAGGCATTCATAATTCCATCCCTTTGGAAAAAAAAAAAAAAAAAAAACCCTCTGACTCAAAGGAAGAATGATTGCAATAACATTGTTTCAGTGCAACTACCACAAAGAAGCAAGAGAAAAAGCACACACACACACACAAAAAAAAGACTCACTGGCTTGTCGGTTTGTAAAAGATACACAGAGAAGATCAGAGACAGAAGAAAGTGGCAGAACAGAGCTAGATACATAGCATATAATGAAGCAGGAAGTATTTAGTGATTTTTCCATATGAAAAAACTGTATGTGTGCACATCTATCTATACGTGAATCTGCACATTGATCTATATAAGTAAGTGTGTACACATACACAGAGACGGTCTCTCTAGTTCTCTACTCCAGACAATGCCATTTCAGGCAGGAACCTTAAGTAAGCACTATGAAGGGTCCACACACCTACAGCAATAGAAAAAGAAGTTAACACGTGGTGGTATACATGTTTCTTCTCTGTAAAAGCACACTGTGTAATCCATGTCACTTACAGGCTCAGTGCTTTGAATACTAAATGCCTCCAATATATAATTGATGAGAATTTCTCTACCCACCAGTTCTGAAAACCCACTCCATGACTTGAAAGTCAGGCTGGGACATTTCCTGTTCAGCTTATCACTTCCAGAGAAAGTCGCTGCAATTGAAATTCAGCTAAATCTACTGTTGGAAAACAGAAGGAAAAAAAATCTTAATGAAAGACTTCAGTCAGCAAGTAAGACCATAAACTAATTTTTATGTTCATTTTGTAACTTAGCTGCCAGGCTGAACACTGCAACCTGAAGGAGAACAGACTATGTTTTCATTCTTTACTTCTTAGAACTTCAGCAAAGAGAATTAAATGCCTACATCAAGTAAATCTGTGCAACGAAAGAAGATTCTAAGTACTAGCAGACAATTCTCATTATCCCAAGCGTCAAGAAAGTAGGATAGTGCTCATAGAAAGGATAGTGCCTAGCAGGCCACAAGAATCCTGTTAGTACAGGTAACAGTAATTGAACAGGCAACAGAAACATACCTAAGAGGCAAAAATGCCCAACCAAAACATAAAATTAATGTCCTCACACTGGCAAGGAGTCCCAAAGCCAACTGTGGATACAGCCAGAAAGATCAATGAACGTCCCCTGTAAAGTTTTCAAAAAGCACTAAGGCTTGTCATTAGCTGGACAACAGTTTCATGGGCAGTGTTAACTATTATGGAAAAAAACCTCTTGAATCAGTGTACCCAAAACTTTCACTTAATCACAGCCAGGAGATTCAGATCACAGGAACTAGACTGCCTTCAAGCCTACTCATAGCCTACTCTTTGGTGCTCTGAAATGCCTGCAAAGCTATAACCAGTACCCAGCAGCGCTCTTTGAGAAAGGGTAGGCATCCTGCAGCAAGTAAGCAGCTATCATTCTAGTCTTTTCATGTAATGGTTGGGTCTATGGCTGACTGTGAGCCTGTGAAGATAGTCCAGATGAAAATACAGCTCAGAACATGTAGACCCATCTGGTATCTTAATTAACCCAAGCCCATTCCTACAGCAGAACTCAGGATTTGCACTGTCCATATTGTTTTTATTTCTTCTGACAGTTTTATCACTCTGGGATCTGTCATTTACATTAGTAGATGAATTATGAGTATAGGGGTACAGGGACAGGTCCACCTTTAAGAAGGGAGATGAAGAAATGGGCTAGTCAGCCTTCCGCTGGAAGTGGCAATGCAGTAGACGCTGAGCTCCCCCAACCAGAAGACAGAACCAGCCTGAGAAAGGAGGGTATATAACTGCATATATGGCATGTACTGACTGCATATATAGCATGTACTGTTCACTGATACACTGTATATGTCATATACTATGACAGTATTCAATGCTGCTTTAAAAATTCTTTCAAATATTTCAACAAACCCAGTGTAATATTAAAGGTGTTCAAAAGCAGGAAGGCATCCAAACATTAAAAACAAAAGAAAAAAGTGGTACACACGTATTTCATGCTTCTTGGGAAGTCTACCAAATCTCTCTCCTTAACCTGCCATGCAGTTTATAAAAGGTATTTTTAGGTCTTCACATAGGTGCAAACCTATTTGAGTAGGAAAAGTGAAGACGATTTGAAAAAGCCCCAGCATGTTTCCCTCTTTAAACACAGATACATTTGCAGCAGAAAAATGCATAAGGCCTATTGGACACTCAGCTGATGCCACACAAGAGTAAAAAAAATTATTTTCAAGAGAGGGATCATAATTAATTATAAAATAACTTAGCACTTAGCAACCCCAAGTTAAACACATAAAGAACAGATATACACTGCAGGAAGAACTTTGCATTTATATGAAATAGGCCACTTGATTTTCCTATTTTAACTTTTTGCTACTCAACAGACAGACATTTTTTCCTTTTGAAAAATACCAGTACATAAATACTTAAAGCTTAGGAATGGCCAGCTCTGCTAAGCCTCTATCCTGCTTGCTCTGTGCCAGCTTTTCAGCCGGCAGGAGAATACATAGGCTAACACTCACTGCAGTTTCACACACAGAAGCATATAATAATTTAACATCATAACTTGCATGTCTCAAAATGGCATACGGGGTATTAGTGAAGGAAGTTACAAGCTTCCATAAACTTTTGCTACTCCTTGTGATAGAGGCATATACTTAACTGCAAGTGATACCAGACCACAAAAAATTACTAAGACGTCAAAGCTTGTGAGTGTTCTGTCCGTTGATGGCACAACTCTTAACTTTTACTTACTATTTGCAAACCTTTTTGCCCTTCTGATAGTAATGAAAACGCTACAGAAATAAAAAGGCCATTAACAAACACCAGCCAGCCTGTCTAAAAGAGCAGTTGCAGTAACCTGTCTCTTTAAGAACACCGAACAAAGTAGGCTATCCTGAGTTGTCCATATAAAGTATATCTGCTCCGGATAAAAGGTCAAATATTTGAGAGCAAGCTGAAAGCGTCTTTAGGAAAAAAAAAAAGGGGGGGGGGGCGGCAGAGAGGGAAGGGCAGGAACAAGAGAACACCTTCTAAAAGCAAAGTAACACGCACAGTCTAGTTTAAAAAATACCAAACTAGGAGAACCCCAACGGACTCGCAAGGAGAGTCTCGTAGTCCGAGACCAGAAGAAGCCGAGAGGCCGCGACTCCCGAGCCCCCACGCCCAGGCCTTCTGCTGCCGCCTGCCCGCCCAGGGAGCAGGAAGCCCAGCGGCCCGTGCCGGCGCCGCTCACCTAGCCGCGGCCGGCAGCCCACTGCCCCCCGCCTTACCTCTGCGTCCGGCGGAGGCGGCTGCCGCTCCGCAGGTGGGGCAGCGTGAAGTTGGAAAGGACCATCCAAAAATTTGGGTCCGGCATATCCATTTCCCTGCCTTCAGAGCCCTAAAAACTTAGGGCCATAATACACGGAGGAGGGAAGGGCAGCGACCCCGGCGACTCCAGGGAGGCAGAGAAAGAGGGAGGCACGAAGGANGGCGGTGTCCCCCCCGCCCGGCGGTGCGTGGAGCGGCCGCACAGGGAGCCGCCGCTGGGTCGGCAGCTGCCGCCTCCCTCCAGGGGCGGCGCCAGGTGCGGGCGGCGCAGGCCCGGCCCGCTCGGGAGTGCGGGCGGAGGCGGGCAGGGCCGCACACGGAGCGGGACGCAAGTGCGGCACTCAGAAGGTTCAGACTCTTGCATTGCCCGCAGCAGAGCCCACGCACGCTGCTGGAAGCGGCACTTAAAGACCACTGCGATTCTATTTAAATGCGCAGTGCACGTATGTCATTACTATGACTTCGTGCCGATCCCAGGAGAACTACAGGTACTTTATTAGTGTTTTTCACATTGGCTCCCTGCCACTCCAGGCAGTGGGACACCTGCCTCTATTGCCAGCTATCTCTTCTGAGAAAGGTACCCTGAAACATCGGCTGGCAGAAGAAGGGTACAGAAAGGCTCTGAGTACCTTTTCCACTCAAAACAGTGACCTAATCCCCCAGGTACTTGAGTAATTTCCTCCTCTTCCTCCACCCAACTTTCTTCCTTTACTTTTCTCTTTGCCATTCCCCGGCTGCCTCCTAGCTCAGCTGGTTTGCTTTCTTGATTCTGCCCCCCACCCCCTCCTCTGCAGCTTCATTCCACCTTCACCTTACTTCTCATTTTATCCCCATGTGTGCTGGCTGCTGTCCTCAGTCTCTTCACTCCTAATCCCAGCACCACCCTCAAGCCCTCTGCCCTCTCCCTCCGCAGCTCTGTACTAGCATTTTTCCTCACATCTCTGCAGTACACAAATAAAAGTGTTTCTAAAATTACTACCATACTGCATTGTCACTTGGTAATGCCAAACTCAAGCTGTCAGAGGCAATGATGCGGTCAGGTATTGAAAAACAGTCACTGTGGCTTCAAAAAATGGCAAGGTTTGTTTTAACATACTCAAAATTTCCATTTGCGTTTTCATTTCTCTAAGGGTCACATTTAAGGGACTTGGTCACATTTGCGGTTATGGAAAGAACACTGCATGTTCTGTGCTGAGATCATTTACTTATTTTACTGAAAGCAAAATTCCTGCATAATCTCAACATTTCAGGAGCTGTATCTCAGAAACACACGAACTACTGTCATAGCTGGTAGCGCTGTGGCTAAATCACCCAAGGTTGTCTGCAATAGTAGGAGGACAATCATGGGAAACAAAGAAAAACAGGATGTAAATACAGACTAGTCTATCACTTGGGTGGTGCAGAATGCTGCAGAGCAGAGCTGAAGGGCTCACATGACACCGGGGATGAGACAGCTCTCAGGATACCAGCTGGGCATGTAACACAGCATTGCGATGTTAGTCCTCGTTTTGAAAAGCCTCCAGAAATACGCATTGCAAAGAAGGCACCGGTGTCCTCTAACTAAAACATGTTCATTTTTGGGGTGCAGAGGAACATTTTCTTGGGATAGTTTTACAAGTTACAGGTACAAACTTTATCTTATTCAGGAAATGGGTTCAGACAGGTATTTAATAAGGTGTTCACCAAAGGCCTTAGTACAAATCCCTAACAGACACCATTTGCTGACATACCGCTGTAAACAAGTCAGTTTAACACTGATCAAACACAAAAGAATCATCTAACACTTCTCTAAAGATGTCTTAATTTTAGAAGAGACCAGTTCCATATGAGAAGAAGGGAAAACAGCCCCATCTAGGTCCCAGGTCTGATTTTCTTGTATGAGCAAGGCTGAAATGGCTGCAGAAGCTGGTACTCAGGCCAATCTCCACCTGTGCCCCTCAGGAGGGCTCAGCAGGAGGGCGCTTCCCACTCAGCCTGCATAGGACTGCTCTTTTTATACTCCTCCGTTAGGACGGAGAAGTAGTATTCACATCTACTCTAGCCAGTAACAGAAAACCTCTTATCCATTTCTTTTTGCTTTAAGGCGTGCTTGCCCATACTAAGTGTGAAGTTTCAAAGGTTCATGTGAAGGCAAGCATGGCTAGCAAACCTCCTTTCTTAAAACTTCTTAAGAAGGAAATTCCCAAATCTCTGAGAAACATCCTCTCCTCCACATACTCCGCTACCTCTGCTACGTACACAAGTTTTTGCCTGTAATCAGCATGTTTGGAGAAAGAACTTTAGATAATCATGAAACCAGGGAATTTTACCTACCTGATGTTGTGAACAGCACTGGCTAAAGAATAACAACAAGGTCTTCCACTTACAATGCAGGAAAACTTCTACTGTCCCCATCGCCCTGCAAGCTCTCCCCTCTCCTCACCATTCCTAAGAGGCAGTTAAAGGAGTGACCTTCCTTCTCTGAGTAACAAAAGCAGTTGTTTCCATAACTCAGCCAAGCGCGTCACATGTGGGGTGATCGTGGAACACGGAGGTCAAAACTCATTTCATATCAAGGCCAAAAATTATCAGTCTTTTCTCCTGCATGGACAGTAATTCAACTTACGATTTCTTTGTGAAAATCTCTACTACTTTATCAACAATGATGTGAAGCCTCAAATTCTGAAACATACCCTAAAAACTTTCAAAAATTAAACAAGACTATCAAACTATGGGCAAAGATACACCTGAAAAAAAGATGATGCTTCTTTTAAGTAGACAAATTCTGATGGAAAAGAAGTTTAATACTTCTCCATACAACCAGAGAGATGATTATACCAAAAGCCATTATACAGACTACTACACTATACATTTTACGATCTGACAAGTTGGATTTTTGCAAAAGCAGAAAGGAATGAAGAAATTTGAGGTAAAAGTTTCTGTCCATTTATATAGCAACAGTGGGTACCAGATCAGAGTGTCGTTCTACATTCAATGCTGAACAACATTCACTTCAAACTTTGGCTTCTCATGGTCAAACCCCTTGCAATTCCATGTCTAGACCCTGCACAGACTATTCAGAAGCAATAGCTCCCCGCGCTACATGACCTGTGGATTCAAATACAGCTGCACCTTGGCTTTCTGCACACCATTAGATGCACACACAGTCCTGCTAACTAGTCAGGTTGTTTCTAACATGGGCTCAAAAGTAAGGAAACTTGAGTAATTATTTTTCTGAGATGCTTGGTGGACATACACATATTAAGGCACTACAGAGACTTTGACAAAGAAATGGAAATGAAGGGAGGAGTTGTTAGAAGTCCAGCATAGTCCCACAACAACCTTATAGGAATTAATATGCTTCATAAGGGAGCACAGGCCTTATCCTTAAGAGCACAACATGTAAATGATGGTGAAGACTTTGTAATGACTGCCAATAAATAGCATAGCTTCCAAAATGGTGCCTGCAGTTTGTGACTTTCCATGCCACAGAAGTGTCTGATTTCAAAGCAAACATCTCAAGGCAGAGTGAGAGTTTTCCGAGGTAATTAAGCAGGTACTACACAGCTGCTAAGGGTCTGCCTTCTCTAACAATTTAGTGATCTGAATCAGCTCAGTGAGGGGCAGCCCAGGATCAGACCCCATACAAGGGAAGCAGATGGAACTAATGGTCAGGCAGAGGGGCAGGGGTAGCAGGACCACTTCTTTGGCAGCAGCTATCCCTTGAACTGATAGTGCTCCTTACCCTCTGCAAACACAGGCTCAACAGCCAGATTTTGTCTTGTTTTGTAAGACAGCACAATTTACTCACCTCTGCCACATAGAACTGGATAAAAAAATTAAGCAATGCAGATGATACAGTGTTCCCAAATATTTAAACCAAAAATTATTATGAATTGATCTACGGTGTACTAATAAATGTATACTTGACAATTAGATATATTTCCCTGCAAAGCTGTACGTTCAACAACTGCAAATAACTCTCCCTCCGTATCCAATAAAAAACACTGAATTCTGTAGTTGTCAAAAATGAATAAATAAAATACAACAGTTAAGAACCTGCAAATACGTCCTTACACCATTTGTTGTGTAAGTTTTCAGCTATACAGCCACTCCCAAAACAATAAGCAGCACAGGCAACTTCACTTAGGAGATGCTTTACTAGGTAACTTGTATGATGAGTTTTATTTACCACGAAGCATTACATAAGGTAGCACATAACAAAACAAGTGATAAGGATCATTAAGTTTTCCCTTTCATATTCTTGAAGATAAAAAAAATAATCAGTCAAGTCAGAAAAGGTGACTAATCTATCCTTGCTTTGAAGAAAAGTACATTTCCAAAAGCAAACTTATAAACAGCATCCTTAGAAGGATCTTACTCAATACATGAGCAAAAAAGATTTAAAAATGCCGAGATCTACTTCCAGTAATTAACATCAATGAAAATTCTCCCCCAGAAACATTTTAATTATATAAACCTGATTTTAAGTACCACCATGAAATACTTAGGAAATTGAACAGTGTATCTTTAAAATCAAAACGCAATACCAATACTAAATCAATTTTTTCCACATAGTATTCCAATGCAAAAGTTACCTATCCTACCTTCTTCATGCTGATAATTAGATTAATACGCATTGGAATTTTTCAAAACATATATGAAAATGTTCTGGAGTCATTGCCCAAAAGCATTACAGACTGCTCAAGCCTTATTCAATTTTATAGCAAGCTGTACACTGAATGCAGTTCACCAGCAACAGTACAGATCATGAAGAGCTTCTTAAAGATGTTAAGACTAGTAAAATCCTCATAGCATAGGCCTCATACTGAATAAGGAGGGTAAATTTGCAAACCATGACAAAAAAAAAAAGTTGCTTTAAATGCATCTTTCCTATTTTTGTGAGAAAGGAATATTAGGGAATCACATCTTTCAGCAACAAAGAAATGCTTCTTGTTACATCAATATCTTGAAAACGATATTAGATTAGAACTGAGTTTGCAGGTGAGAAATTCAGCTTTTATGCTGAGACAGGATGAAATACCCTGGTTGGTGAGTTTTGGGTCCCCTGTCCTGTCCACTCTTCCCCACAGCTGCAACTCCTCCACGCTTTTCCACTTCTGATGTTCCAACAGGGCAAATAACAAAGTTAGGTGACCTTGGTTGTTATAGCGATAAGCACAAGCAAGAGCCTCTCTGCATATCATTCCTTGGCATTAACTATAAGCATAGGTCTTATCACTCTGAGAGCGAACAGTTTCTGCACAATATGCTCTTAATTTCAGGGAGTTAGAAGACCTTAGCTAAAAATTAAAATTACTGAACAGAAAATTGGTTCTGTTCTACCTCAAATGAGGACAGTTGAGAGGAGTTTCTTTTGGTTTAGTTGAGCCTTTTTAGTCAGATAATTATTACCCAAAGAGTAACGAACTGGCTTAGATGCTCATTCAGTTATTGCTATTTGCAATGTGTCTTGGAGTATCCGGAAGTTCTACAACAGTGAAACTAAGCTATTATGCCATAGCACTCCTTTAAAAGGACAAACAGGATACTGCTTGCTGTCAGGAATGAATTCAGGTATGGTAACATACTTAGTATCACTAAACACAGTTTTACACATAAAATAGTCTGCCCAAACAGATCTTGCTTCAAATGAGATTTCAAGTCTGGTCAATTAACATCTCCGTTCACAATACATTGAGACATTTGTAAAAGATACAGCCTATTTCCTCACAATTTTTTAATAACTTAACTAACACAATACAAAAATTTATGCATTGTACTTGAAACATTAAAACTCACCAACAGATTTGAAAAAATAACTGCACATTAAATGTTTCTAGTGGATCATACAGGGTTATGTTCTTTGTTTAATACAATTTGTTCAATACTGCTCTAAGTGATCTGGAAAAAACATATGATAAACTTTTTAGCAAACAACACCAAAGAGGTAAATAACAACAGGAACAAGACACATTATCATTGGATAAACAGCCTTGCTTGAACAACATGTAATTGAGTCATATCAAAGCACAAGAAAACCCCACAGACGTAATATACAGCAAGATTCTGGAAGGCAGGAACAATGCAAAGAATTTAGGTACTGTCATAAAGAGATAAATAGGAGCTCGTAACTTGATGGTGTAGCTAAAAGAATAAACATCCCTCAGACGTACAAGTAGGAAAATCTCTCATGGGAGTAAGGAGATGATAGAACTGAGCACTGAGGGGCTAAAGTACAGTTAGTTCTGGCATTTCCAAAAGCCTGCAGAAACTCATGAGGAATTCAAGAAAAAAAACAAATTATAATGAAAACTGAGATATAGCGTGCAGCCCAAAAAGCTTATTTTATTCCATTTTGCCAAGGTTAGAGGAGGCTTGGTTGCTCAGTATGTGTATCCCCAGTAGGAAGAGACTTCTAGGAGGAGACAGGTTCTAAGAGTAGTGAACTCCATCCTGTCCCTCCCTCACACATAGCAGTGTTAGGGGTTCAAACTGCAGGAGTCAGATGAAAAAGCAGTTTTAAATTCTTTCACCTTACCCATTGTAACATAGTGGATTTCCCATCACTGTAAATCTTACATGTTATATGCGTTTCTACCTAAAAAAATACACTTCAAACAAGAGTTAGAGAATGGATAAAAAACCAAAAAACTAGTAGACAAGGTTCTACAGCCTATTTTATACAGGAAGTCAACTAGAAGATCTTATTGGTCTATTCAGTCCTTAAAATGTACTAATTAATAATTATTTTTATATTACTCTTAATTACAATTATTGAAATCTTGCTCCCTCTAGCGGTTGATATTGTCCTCTATTGATTTCACACGATTTTCACTATGGGATGTTGTTGCGTGAAAAGGTCCTCAAACGATCACACTCCGTTCTCTTCTTATCTGCTCTGTTCGTTGCAATGCTCGCACCAGGGACAGTAAACCCTTTTCAAGGTCTGAATATCTGCTCTCAGTATCATTAAAGGAGTGGGAGCTAAAATCTAATGGTCTCTCCAGTCCTGCTGGTCCCTTCTGCCATAAGTTACCATGAGAACCATGTTCAATGAAGCCTCATTCTACATGGACAGGGTCAGTTGGATGTATAGGACCAAGCTGTTGGAATAACCTTAGCTCCTTTATTAGCAATTCCAGTGCATTGGTATGTTCTTCAGTCCACTCCCAGGATTTACCCTTTTTGAGCAAACTATAAAGGGGGAGAGCAATGATGGAAAAACCAGGGATATGTTTATGCCAATAACTCAAAGTTCCTAGAACTTGCTGTAACTCCTTCACGCTGGAAGGATTCTGTCCATGCTCTATTTTTTTCATGGTATCCTGAGGGACAGAGCAGTTCCCTTAATCCACCAGACCCCCAGGAATTTAACTTCCTGTGCGAGTCCCTGACACTTTGAGTCTGGAAGTTCCAATCCTAAATCAAGTAATGTCTTTCGGATGTTTTCCATCATGTCTTTTACACTTTCTTGGTTCTCCCCCCCTATCAGGACATCATCAATATATTGGCATACCGTATATCCCTGTGAAACAGGAATCTCTGATAGCACTTTAGCTAAAGCATTATGAACAATAGTGGGGAATGTTTGTATCCTTGTGGAAGTCGGTTAAAGGTATATTGGATTCCTTTCCACGTGAATGCAAACCACGCTTTGTCCTGTTCAAGGAGGGGAATCATAAAAAACATGTCTTTTACATCTAAGGCAGCCATCCAAGGATGGGCAGCTCCNTCAAATCCTAGGAGGTTAGTACGCGAGGCACCCACTAAGACTTCCGCCCTAGTCATTCGCTGCTCTCCTGGCAACCAGAGGTTAATTTTTGCAACGGGGCATGTTTTTACCACACCATCAATTCCTGCGAAGTTGACTCTGTGTCGGGTGGGATTTATACTTAGAAGTTGTGCTGTTTCGTTAGCGATTGCAGACATTTGGGCTCCGGTATCAATAATAAAGTTTACTGACATCCTCCAGGGTCCAACAGGAATGGTGATAATAGGTGCAGAATCTTTATGAGAGAGCCAT